>JAATNT010000045.1:0-387957 GCA_020137375.1 Fusarium chaquense | reverse complement strand
CGTTATAACCACGAGCTTAAAATCTGACGGGGGATAGCTTTCTTCTCTGTCTGTTGCACACACACCCCTAAAAAGGGTACTTGTCAGTCTGACAGCATACAAGTACCGTCTTGAAAAAGCGAGCCCATCTCGCAATCGCGTCCTTTGCTGGAAAGGCTTGACAACTGGGCTAAAAGTCCACAATGGGAAAGGTCCCGCGCGGTTGAATCCTCAGCGGTTGCAACCCCAACCCACGAGCAGGACTTGCGGTGTTGGACCCTTGCTCCTTGGACAATTATAGCTCTCCCGTCCTTGGAAGCTGTATAGAAGGATGAGGTTCCGTAGCAGCTATCAAACCTTGATCTTCGGCATTGCCGTCTTACTGAGCCTGAAACCTGCGATATCCCGAGGGATAAAACTCGATTTCATCAGCTCGTCTTTGATCGATCAGACACGCCTTGTGAATAAAGCCGACGTCAAACGCTGTGCCGAGATGCACGTGTGGCAGATGTTATGTCACTCCCCCGTATATTTCGCCTAATGGGTTGCTGTGGTCTGTGTTTGTGGTTCCCCTTCACAGCTATCATCAAGACAGCCACAGTCACTATCATGAGCCCAATTCGTCACTACTCAGTATACACCGCTCAATGTGAGAAGATTTTCATTATCACGCATGAATCGTCACATGTTCTATTCGGCCCCAAAAGTCTCATGTCAGCCCTATAATCATGATGTGGAGTGAATGCACTTTGCTAAGCCCGGGATGGGTCATGGAAACCTGTGTTCTTGAATCCATCACTTTCGAGGTGCTATTGAACAGAATGACACTATCAAACATCCATGAGAGGACATTTCTTAGCTGGATTCAGGTACCTAGTGGCATGGCTGTTGACCCTTGATGCATGTCACTCGCTCTCACTCAACTATCGATCCTTCTGGTCTGCAGTCATCACCTAGACGGAAGTACTTCAAATCTGGGTCTTGCTTGGCTAAGAATTATAAGCTTTTAGTTTGTTATGTAAGACCCTTTCTTCTTCCTTTTTCTTCTGACTCGCGATAATGCGGTCAAGAGAGCGAGTGTCGGGTCCGAGTCGCGAGTCGTCGCCGCTGGGCTTACATGGACTAAGAAAACAAAAAACTACAAGAAGAAAATAAACCCGAAGGAAGAGCTGGTGCCGTGATTCTGCGGAGATCTGACAAGGGTGCCATATTAGCAAATCGAATCAGCATCTCGATGGCCTCGAGCCATTAATGAGCTGTCACGATACCCTCCCCGTGTAACTCTTCAATATCTGAGCAATGAGAGCTATGAGCACAACACAACTATAATCACATCATAGGTGTACCTCCAGTTTCAAAAAAGCCTCTGACTAGACAAATTGTCGCGGCTCTTGGGAGAATTGTCGCACCAGAGAGTAAGCACTAATCGCTCAGACCATGATCACAACAAACAAAACCCTGGCCCCCGCACGGGGGGAGGGTCACATTCCCATTGATAGCTGTCCTGTTAGAAGTTGGCGAATGCGAGATTTGGAGAGAATCCCATGTCGCTTTTCGATGGAGAATATGTGTGCATGTTGCAGCTTTTCGCTGGACGTTGCATCCTTTTGAGTAAAACGTTTTCCGAGCAAACCAATCCACTTTGCAGAAGAAGAATATGCACATGTTTCAGAAATTGGGCATAATCAACGCAGTGGGATAATAAAAGAAAGATCTACACGGACGCCATGTTTTGTTCTGCATGTGTGCATGCAGTTTACCCCGGAGTTGGGACCTTTCTTGGTGAATTCGTCGTCTCTTGCCTTGATAGGACACAAGTTTTTTGCGGTCAGTGGTAGAGAGATGATATGTAATCGACAAGTATTTATGCGTCGGGTTGGGATATGTGGCTTGCGTAGAGACACTGGGAGGTCCCCGATGTTGTGTCCATGGCCGAAAAAAACCGGCTGCAAGCATGAAGGTCTTGACCAAGAAGTGACAAAGGGTTACTATGGAGTCGATTGTAATGGAGTATAGCACAATTGCCACAGGCTTATTACAACGTTACTGATGCAGAGGGTTTACTGTCAACGCTGTTTCGATGTGAACGTTGCTGGTGCTGAGTATCCCCAATAGCTAAAGATAATAATGCAGTTCACTTTATACTGCAATAGATGAGAATGAAGACCTCCTGGGAGTGATGTAACTGTAATGCGGATCGTGTAACTGCAGGTTCTTTGGAGCGGGTTGATAGTAACGTTAATCCGTCAAGTCGATTCAAGAGTTACAATGAGACTATTTGAGCTCGTTTGCAGTTGTCTTGTGAAGTATGTCAAGGTGTTGCTGGATTCGCGTTGATACAGCAGCCCATCTCATCACGGCCAAAACATCAACTTGTAGCCCAAGAATGGTCAAGCGATTAGTTGATACAGCCAGCTAGGAACGACTCTGAAGTTGACTACTCAAAGGAAACCCCTTATTGCCGACGTCGCGTAGTACTTTGTTGTTTCATCGTGTACAGTCACCTCGAGCATGCTATTCATGATCCAGGAAGCCATCCAACACTTTGTCAACAAGAACCGGGCTTTTCCGAGGATCACAAAGACGAACTGGTGAATTGGAGTTCAGTTTCTATCGCCAAGGGCTCATAGTCTCTGAACCTAGACATCCCCTGTGGTCAAACAGTCATCGGGATAGAAGTATTCGAACGTAGACTCAAAGGAGTGGCGTTCAAATGTCTTGATCACAAAAGCAGTGACAGATTGTACGTATTTGAACCTAGGGCTCTGTCTACCACTGCTTAACCCGCGCAACTTGATCGCGTTCAAGAGTAACTCGCGTTATCGCTGGCTGATCTCGATGAACAATTGGTTACCGATGCATCTTCAACGCTTCAGTATTCGACGATGGATGATGTGCCATTGCAATAGAATAAGAGTATGGGTAGAGCTGAAGCAAGCCACTGTCTACTTCCCCAGCATATATGTGTACATGAGTAGCTGTCTAGGTGTTTCGCATAGCGGGAGTATGCCATGCAATATCATTTCAAGGCCTAGCGACTGACCTCAAGATCATTGCGCAAAACTGGTGGACAAAGTAGAAGCGGCCTGTTCAGCTGTGCTTTGGTATCTTGAGATAATCACGTCCATCTTTATGCCCTACATTTTTTGATAGAAGAACCTGTACGTATAGTGAAAGTGCTAGACTTCGGTCTCGGGCTTCAAAAATCGCATCTCGAGCCTTGAATAATTCTCTTCGCTATCGAATTGTGTTTCTGATGACGCTTTTCGAATGTCTTTGATACATATGGTTAACCCAATCTTGGTCATGATATATATAGCCCGCCAACTCCCTCGCTTGCAATAATGCTTCATTGAAACATGCCATCTACTCTAAGATTTAGGGCATAAAAATAAATAGCCTAAAGGTCTTACCTAAGTAGCATAAACTGGCCTAATTATTTCGTCTCTTATTCATTAGTCCACCGTCGCAAAGAACCTGACAGCCTGTTCCAACGCTGGGTCCTTGTTACAAAAGTCCCATCCGACGATCGTTGGAGTTTGACTGCAACAAATGATCTTATGGGCATCAAATTGAAGCTTAAAGACTCGTGCCGAAGTGTTTTCTGCTGCAGCGATGTGTGGATGATGCCCAGCTGCATTCTGTGCCGGCTGGCCGGGCGGCGCGCCTTGTCCGTTGGCATTAGCCGCGGCCGGCGGCTGCGCACCCGCTCCGGCTCCGGCTCCGTGAGCGCCTGGCACGTTAGACGGCGTAGCGGCAAGATGAGGCACCCCGATGCTTGACCTCGGGTTAGTGCGGCTGCTATCGGTGGAGGCAGAACTGGACTGGTGTCGCAATGGTGCTTGACGTGTCTGAAAATTGGCCAAAGCATCTGTGACTACTCCTCTTAGTTGGGCTCGAACCAAGGGCGAAGTCTCTCGTTCAATGGCAGACTGCAAATAAGAGTGATGAGCCAGCACAATCGGGTACGTCGCAAGAACTTGCTGCAGTGCATTTGGACCAAGTGGCACGGTTTGGTCAATAAGCACTTCGTGTGAAGTCGCTGTTCGATGAGAATCCCCATGATGATCGCGTAGCATCAAAGGTCCTAGCGGGGTGCCGTTTGTAGGTGGAGAGCGTGGAATGATGGTAGACGCATGTGAGGACCTACTTGCCAATGATGCAGCTATCGCGACGTTCGATGTTGCGCTCGACAATGCAGCAGCGGCTTCGCGTTGAGCAGCAGCAGCAGCCTCCTCCTGCCTAAGATGATGTGCAGGTTTCCATACGCCTTCCTTGTCGCGCCTCCAAATGATGATGCTCTGATCATAAGAGCCAGATACTATGCGCCCATACTTTCTTCCACCACCGCCGCCGGGAGGCACCTTGGCACCGAATGCTTGGACGTCCTCAGGTCGTGAGCTACCAGCGTTCGCCCTTCGGTCTCTACGGCGTCTTCGGTCCATGCTATGATCGATCTCGCCTGCTTCAAGAGCCCGGAAATACTCTGCGTCCACCGCCTTGGCCTCGGCCTCATCTTCAGCTGTGCTGTATGGCAGATCACCAAAACCAGCTTGAACGGTACGGACCAGGTGTGCGTGTCCTCGTAACTGGGCAACCTTTAGACCGGTAGGTGCATCAAAAATGCATACTTCCCAGTCGCTGCTGCCACTCACAATTCTGCGCCCATCAAACTCAACGCATGCAATTCCCTTGTCGTGTGCGGGAATCGTCTGGGTGCAAACTTGCTCCGGCCATTTCCAAACCTTGATGTGTCTATCACCAGATACGGAAACAATAGTGCGATCACGAACCTGAATAGCATTCACGGCAGCGCTATGTCCGTCCAGACGACCGATCATGGTAAAGGGTGGCTTGACGGGAAGCTCTTGAGCCAAATCCGGTTCGTAACCGTACCTTCGCAGGTTGGTAGGCACTGGGCCAACAATATCGCTTCCGCCGTATCCGAGGTCGCCATGTTTTAAAGGACGTCGGTTGAAGATTTTGATCGTCTTGTCCTTGGAAGACGTAACTAGAATCCGCTTGTCAAACCGCACGTTCAGAACGGATTCATGATGGGCTCTCGTAAGTCTCTGCATCAGCTCTCCCGTTGAGAATTTCCAAATGAAAACGTTAGAGTCGCTACTTCCAGAGACCAGTAGATCTTCTTCCGGGTCGGCATCAAACTGTAGACACAAAACAGAGCCCATATGTCCTGTAAGCGGGGGTCGGACGAGTCGACGGGTATGCACATTCCATATGCGCATGGTTTGATCCCGACTACCGCTCACCAAATAGTCCTTGTCGAATTGCAACGCGTAAACACATTCTTGATGACCTTCTTCAGGGAAATTGGGGTGGGGGAATTGGAAGGTGCTGTATTTCCCAAGCTCCCAATTAGCTTCTAATTTGCGTCGCATGGAATATAGATAGCGCCAGTTGATACGGTATCGTGATCGGCCGACATCCCAGATGTAGAGTGGTGATGGAGGTAAGGTGTTGGCTGCGTCGGCAAGGGACATGGGAGGTACTGAAGACTCGGGGTCACCGCTCGGTTCCTTGCGCTTTCCTCTGCTGTCGGAAGACGAAGACAAGGTTCGGTCCAAGCTTGCTGTTCTGGACAAGCCATCGAGATCCATCTCGCCCATTGGTACGATCGCAGGTCGGCTTGATGAAAAGGAGGACGAAGGGCTGCCAAACATGCTTCCACCAGACAGGGTATCGCTGGGTCCGGGTGTACGGTCGCGATCGGTCATTTCGAGGTCTTCGTCGGGATTGACAACAGCGCGAATCTTGTTAGGATGGGCGTCTTGTGTCGACTGAAGTCGGCTAAGTTGACGAATCGAGTAGTCGAGGCCATTGTTGACCTTGGTTTCGCAGGCTTCGATCTCGCTCATGATGGTCTTCCACCCCTCCATGTAGTATAGGCGTTCCCATAGCTTCCTATCTAGAGCCAACTCATACCAAGCGCGGCATGTTTGCGTGACGCCGACGAGGGAGACAGGATCAAGGAAGCCTAAGATCTTGAGACAGATTTCGGCAGGAAGATATTGGATGAAATCGATGTATAGTCTCGGGTTCAGACGATGGACGATCTCGGCGATGACGGACGTAGGTAGATTATCGAGCAGGGCCATGGTCAGTTCCGTCCTGACCTGGAGGGGAAGAAGAGACGAATTTGCGACGAGCCATGTGCTTAGATCGGATGGAGACCGCAAGGTAGCGAGGGCGGTGGAGAGTTCTTGGTTAACGGTCGGTGTTAAAGGGTCCTCGGAGTACCCCTCGTCGGGTTGATGTACAGGTGAGAAGGGATCCATAGAGGAGGATAAGCTTTCGTTCTTATTCGACATTGGATTTGCAAGGCCTTGGGCCGACGCGCAACGTCGATGAGGCGTCGCAATACAAAGAAAGTAAGATGTGACGACTCGAAATAAGGAGCGGAAATTGTATATAGTAATGGTCGTGATATGATACAATGTAGTCCAGGAAGTGCAAGGATGGGATGAAATCGATAGAGGAACGAATGATTGAAGATGACGGAAGCTAATAAAGATCTATCCTTGGTCTGATATGGTGGTATGGATGGATGAGATGCAGAAGGTGGAGGTGGCTCTACCTAGGCGCGGCCATCAATCAAGGCAGGTCCAAGTCCAAGTCCAGGCCAAAACAGCGGGGGATCCACTCCACCAAGATTGGCTGATGCCACCCATGCCCTCAGGGTGTCAGGAAAACTGGTCGTTAGAAGCATAAGAGACGAAATAAGTAGGTCACCTTACGCTGCTTAGACCAGACCTTTTAGGCTGTTTATTTTTTTATCCTAAATCTTAGAGACCAACTTTTCTGGAACCCAATAGCTACGGGACATGGAATGGGCTGGTCTGGGCTTTGTCATTCTGCCGAGAAGGATCACGGCATTGGATTGGAATGCATCTCGGGCAATTCCTAACTTTCTCTGCAAGCGCCAATACCTATGTACATTACAATGGAAGCGCTTACCATACAGCATCAGTTGTTTAGATCACAATCTTTACACAGTCCAGCTGTATACAGTATGAGATCTATTGATCAATTGACCAGAGTGCAGACCTGTTCTTTGCTTGTTCAGGTACCTATCAGGCGGGTCGCAAAAAATAGGCACTTGATGTACACCAGACGAAAATATTAGCACACTCTTAGGCTATATACTCACTAAAATTAATCTAGTATTTCTATCATCTACTAAATCAGTGCCGGTTTATATGCGACGCACCTCAACCATAAGCTCGCCACTCGCATGACCTAGTCCCCGTCTATCTCGGGAGGCGTCGATAAAGTTATCGATCGGGTAAGGCGTTCTGAACATCAATAATACATCACCGTCCAGATTCCTGGCAACGAAATGGCATCCTATATCTGAAACTATTACAAGTATTAATACCTGACTCAGTATTAGACTGTGTCTGTATAGCTACTGTCAAGTAGTAAAAAAGCTTATCCATGACATCCTTCAATCTATCTCTCGACCGTCCTCGAGCCAGTCAAGCAGCGACTAATTAAGGTTATACTTCTTTTGCTTCGATCGTTGCATGTCGCTCGGCTTCGGCTTCGGCTTCGGCTTCAGCTATAGCGGCTAGCTCACGCTTGGTCGGAGGTCTTGGAGGTAACGGGGAATGGGCAACAGCTCTCAAGACCGGAATCCAGTCGGGGAGATTCTTCCCTTCCAAGTAGATCTGAGCATCTGTGACAGCTAACATGAGAAACACCCGAAGCGTGAAATGTGCATCGTTTCCAGCTACATGAAGTTGCGAGTAGGGAATCTCAAGTTTCTTCAACAGCTCCTTAAGACTGTTTCTGTACCACAACTGTAGCGGGAACTGAGCTGCTTTGACGGTGTCGACAATAAAGACGGGTTCAAGCTTTATGTTCAGCATGGAAAGCAGTAAAAGCTCTTGCAATTCCCCGTGAACAATGAGAATATAGGGCCTCTTGGTGAATCTTCTTAGCAACGTTTCTAAATCTGTTATCTCAATCGGCCTTGCTTTGCCAAATAAAAAGGGATTATTTCTCCATGGGAATGCAAATTTAGAGCCAAATACCCAATGATAAGATTCAATAAACCGTGATGCCAAGTCGTCATCTTGCGTAGCTTTACCGTATGAATGTTGTAGAGATTGTGCTTTGAGGTAAGATACACCAACATCGACTCGCTTGATTACACCATTTTCAACTATGAAACGGTCAACATCAATGCTGAGAAATCCTAGGTCCTTGACGTCTGGATTAAAGCCGCGTGGGACAGATGCCCGTGGTATATCAGGCCAGCTCATGCCATTGATTAGCTGAGCGTCACGACGATAGCCAAAAATCCACCGGAGTATTACTGTCTCGTCTCTAAGGATGACTTTATGGGCTGGCTCGACTGAGGTGCTCTCAGTGGCATCCATGCTGGTTGCGAGTGGCAGTAAAGTCGGGTCTGTCAAAAGGGATCAGGGCCTATGACAAGGTGGGCAGATTGACTGACTGGTTGGCTTCTTGGGTGTTTGAAGCTCGATGGCTTATTAAAGAGTGGTGTCTTCTTAGGTTGTGTAGGGAAAGCAGAAGCGGGCTTTTTAGCTGTGCTTTTGTATTGTGTGAAAATAAGGTTACTCTTCGTGCCTTACTTTTAATGACATTATAGCTGTGTATATTGCGAGGTATTAGACTTCGGTCTTCGAGTTTAGAATTAGCAACCGAAACCTTCAAGAATATGGTTCAGATTGGGCGAACAGCTTGGTACGTAAGTATTAAAGATCGATGATCGATCCTAGGGTGGTCGTAATGACGCCGGTCAGGTTCTGTAAGGGCACAGGGCGCTTGTCTTAATCTAACTATGGTACATGGAAGAGTGTAATATTGAAGTAGTACTAGACTGAGAGCGCAAATAAGAGCGCAGGGTATTGACTGTATATACTACACAAGTACCGTACCTTGGTTGCCTGTTTACACCTCAACCACAAGCTCCCTACCAGCATGCCTTAGCCCGCCTACCTCCCGGAAGCGTCGATAGATTTGTTGGGTAGAGCGTTCAGAACATCACATCACCTTACACATTCCCGGCAACAAAACGACATCTAATATCTAGAATCATTATAAATATCGGTGACTGACTCGGTATTAAGATGTGCCGGTATACACAGTTACTGTCAAGTGACGGTAATGTCGAGTTATGATATCCTCTAATCTGTTACTAATTCTGATTCTTACTCCTCAGACCCTTCAGCCTCCAACAACTCCTCTTTATCCTCGTGTATCTCTTTCATCATGTCCGCCGTATAAAGAGTCCTGGAGTGCTGCTCGCCGAGTACTCTCTTCCTCGCTATCAGTAACTGCACTCCCAGGTTCTCGGCCTCATCCAACCGTCCTTGATCCATATATATACGCATCAATGAGCTCATAGCCAAGAGTGTTTCAGGGTGCTGCTCCCCATATACTTTCTTCATTGCCACCACTACCGATTCACACAGATCTTGGGCATCTTTTAGTTTTCCTTCATCTCTGTATTTCTGTGCTAGGCTCAGTCGATATCCTAGCGTATCTGGATGCTCTTCCCCAACCAGAAGTATCGAAAGATCCACTGATTGCACCATTAGTTCCTCGGCATCCTTCGATCGTTCTTGTAAACGGTATATTAATGCCAGATGAGACATGGTTACGATCGTGAATTCGTGCATCTTCCCTAATAACTCCGTTCTTGTCTGTAGCACTTGTAACACAAGCTCTTCAGCGCGGCTCAATTGCCCTAGTTCCCTGTATATAATCCCTAAAAACTCCATACATTCTATAGTTTGCGGATGTCTCTCTCCAAGTGTACTTTTCGTTATGTTGAGTGTTCGAGTACAGAGCTCTTTGGCGTCTTTCAATCTCCCATTTTGCGAATACTGAAACGATAGAAAAACCATGCTTCCCAGAGTGGATGGGTGTACCTGCCCCATGATAGCCTTCTTGGACTCAACCAGCGACTCTGCTAGTTTCTGGACTTGATCCAAAGACTCTTGAGAGCTCAAAATACTGATGAGAAGTTCTGTTGCATCAATCACAAGAACGCTGTTGCTTTCATGTCTTTGGGAATCCTGAATCGCTCTGCGAGCTGTCTCTTCTGCAGACTTGTATCTCCCTTGTGACTCAAGAACATGGCCCAATTCTATCCTGAGCTTGAGTGTTTGAGAATGGTTGATACCAAGCTCATCCTCTGTTACAGAGAGTTTTGCTCTGATGCACTCTTCTTCACCTTGTCGATAGCGACGGTGCAGCTGCTCATCAGAACCAGCTTTTGGAACAGCTGAGTGGGATATCGAAAGATGAGTAGCGGGAGATTGGTTGGCGGGGGCAGGGCTTTGTCCGGTAAAAGCAGTGTTATAAGAATGGACTGCTTCCCATAGAGGGGGGATGGAAGAAGAATCGACGGGGTTCGAGACTATTGGTGTGGTGCCTCTTGAGAAGTTCAAACTTGTTATGGAGTATGCGGGACTAGAAGCCACAGAATCACGCTCAGAAATGGTTTGACAGCCAACTGCAGATGGCGTGGCTTGGAGATGAGGTCAGCTTTCAGATTCAAACGTGCATGCATAACGTGTATGGGATTTTCTTACATGCTGCAGGGCTGGGAACATACAGCTCGTCATGGGGAACTTTTTCCTTGGCCATCCATCGGTCGATCTTATGAGGCTCGACCTTTCTGCCTCGAACAGTGAAGGTCTGCTCCCTTTTGTCGACCTCAACGAGCTTCCTTTGCTGCCGTTTCCTGACAACTGCCGCCATCTCTCGTGGTTTGATGTTTTTGTCTTTGCCCCACTGACTTATACGGGTTCGGTATTGTCGTAGTCTTGACAGAGGCAGTTAGTAGATGATTGTTTCTTGTGAGAGTGGTATTCTGGTAGAAACATACTCAGCAGTGAAGCCAAACTCTTCTTCGATCATCGTTTTGACCTTTGGCAAAGGTAGCTTCTGTTCATCGTGAAGCTCCAATACTCGAGCTTTATAAGGCTCCCAATCTTTGGCACGCAGTGTTGGAGCTTTCCTCTTCCGACGCTTTGGGGGAGGACCCATAGGAGTTTCTGTCAACTCAGCATCACTGAGGACAGCTGCACCTGGAGGCACAGAGACGAGAGACTCCTGGGGTGGATCGGGTATATGAAGCGCTCCAGGTTGGTATGGTACCATCTGAGCAGGTACAGCATTTTGTAAACCTGTCCCATGGATTGGATGAGAAGCGCCATAGAGCCCAAAGGTGAATGTCTGCATATGTTGGTCAATTGGGGGAAACTGCCCAGAAAGACTTGGAAATATGGGACGGGAGTTCATGGTAGAAATTAACTGGTGAAGCCAAGAAGAGATGATATTGTGTGAAAGAAAGAAAAGTGCGTTGGGGAAAAGACAATGAAGCGGAACAAGGCTGAATATTTATCGTACTGAGAAAGTCCTATTGCTTGTTACACCCAAGCGCGGGAAAAGTCCATCAGCTCAGCAAAAAGAAAGAGCCCAACGGTAACCCTTGCTTTATTCATCTGCAAAAGTACTATTCTGCCACAAGACCAATGAGGAACGGAAACAAAACTACTATTCTGTCGTTAGACCAATAGAAGACGAGAACAAAACTACTATTTTGCAGTGCATCTGCATGGACGCCACGCCAACTGGTCACCGCCCAAATGCCCAGCGCGTTGTTGACAATGTGATACTTGACCTTAGCCGCCATTGGACGAGGGTGGAGTTTTCAATCATGGCTGGTACGTACGTCACTGTGCAATCAACGACCAGACAAAACTACTATTTTTCCGCAGAGTGCCAAGATGTTGGCCGCAGGAGCACGATACTAGCGTGAGAGCGCAAGTCGAGGTGCACAACAAGGATGTGACCACCTCCAAGGTTGGGAGAATAGTAGTTTTGTATCAGTGGCTGAGCTGTTTGACTGCTCGCACTGCAAAAACAAGAGTGATATTAAAAGGCTGTAGAAGTAGCATGAGAACTTGAAACCACAAATCTGCTTTCCTCAAGTTTTTCATTTCAAATCTGCACTGTTGTATCAAACAAGGACAGAGCAAATATTTCTGCCTCGTACCATGAGTGTAGCCAACACATCCCCCGAGGTGGTTGTCGCCATCGTCTTCGGCATCCTGCAGCTCATTATGGGACTCGTTGCCCTTTGGCAGCAGCACTACCTTCGCTGGACAAACTGTGAGACCCCTGATCCTAAGAAAGGTGATTAGGTACTAATGTAACAGTTGGTCCTAGGTTCCGAAGAAGACGAAACACTCTTTGAGTATATCGACATACATACTCTCAATGACCCTAAGAAGTCGAATCGATATACGCCGCCAATGTATTGGTGTGAGATTGGATGGGCTGAGAAGTCAATGGAAGGGGTGTAGTCATTAGACATCAGGAATGGTTGATAACAACTTTATGGTGGAACCACATTAGCTGTTCGCAGCGTCTACATTGCCATATGGAAAGACTCTCTGTCTGTAATGTCACAAGTCTATAACCAAAGATCCAACTCTCCGTTACCAAGTTCTATTCCAGTGGTATAAAATCGCTATTCATAACAACAAATCGTACAAAATCAATCCCTTTCACAGCCTTCATGCATCATTACTCCACTGCCACGCCTCCTGGATCGCCTTCCAGTACTTCTCAGGATGCTCACGCATATGACCAACATGGTTTGTGCCATCGAAAAGCTCCTGTCTCGTCTCATACCCTCTCTGCTGCGACTCAGCAATGTAGCCTTCGATATCCAGGTGAGAAATGATTTCATCTTCCTTGCTGTAAAGATACAGCCTCTTGGAATCCAGAGTCTCATAGGTTGTGTCGTCGACAGTGCGAAGGGCAAAAGCACCAGAAGGCTCGCTGCCTATCAACTTCTTGAAAATAACATCCAGAGTCAAGACAAAGCCCCAGATACCCTTTGTGATAACCATAGGCCAGGGGAAGAACTTTGCAGTGCCGATAGCCATGGCGTGAGACCACTTTCCAAGTCTCTCCCATGACCAGAATGGATTTCCAGGTGTTGAATCCAAAACCAAAAGCTGATGAGGCAGCGTTCTGCCCAGCTTATCCGCAAAAGCCTTGAGCGTGGTGGCGTAGCTGATAGCGCCAGTGTTTGACATGATGTGCACAAGAATAGGGGCAGTCTTTTCATCAAGAAGACCGTTCAAGTTGTCAACGACAGTCTGCATAGAGCGCATTCGTGTCTCGAGGCCTATAAACATGGCATCGGAGATGGGACTCAGGATGATGATTTGCTTGGAGTGGGGGAACAGAGCGCGGTAGCCATCTGCGTATTTTCCAACATGTCTGGCTTGACCGTCACCCCAGCCGTAGATGAGAATAGCAGCTGGATGATCGGCGGGTGTGGTTTCTGGTGAATCCTCGCTGACGAGGATGTTGGCGTTGAGGGCTTTGAAGCCAGCTAGTTGAGGAAGTTTTTTGCCCGACATTTTGAGATTTATTATGTGGAAATTTTGGACTGAGCTGAGAAGTGGAATAAAGGTAGCTGACACAAAAGCTTTTATACTCTAAAAGGAATGAAAAAAAAAAGGCACTAGTTGATGATTGAACACGTCTATTGCTGACGTTGTGCCATATAATAGGAGATTGATTACAGATTATGTTGGGGGGCCGCTGCAGCAAAAAAGAAAAGTCCGTCGGAGAATGTTTTTAGACGCTTCGGACGAATTACTCGTTTGGGCTCCGCTCTCACCAAAAAAGCTTTGGTCTAGATGGGGACAAATAACCCAACAATATTAACAAGCCGAGGCATTAGCTTTCGATTTGTCTAACAGATTAAACAGAGATCGTAAGATATTTAATGGAGAAGTGAGGCTCTTTTCAATACGACGCTGAGTTTAATTGATTCTGGAAGTCAAAATTAACGTTGGTTCAAGTGGAGCCCGACTTTAGGAGAATTGGAGATGACATAGATACAGACAACACGAATCTTGGCGTGCGTCAGATATTAGACTAATGTCCATCTTATTCTAGTCTTGGTGTGTGCCATCTTACTCAGATTAGGATGCTGACTGTGCCCTTTACTGTAGCAAAAATCATGTGATACAAAAGAGGAGAAGGGAAGAAGGATTTTAATGAAACTGCCTTGGTGTGGACGAGAAAACACATCTCCAGACTGTCATCCATGATTATATGTACTAGATCAGTTAAAGGACATCATAAAGTGCTGTCTTCTCTTCGAGTTGACATTATATATTCATTACAGTCTAATTCCAGTGCTAAGAGTGGCGTTGAGTAAAACACGACTATCCCAATATGCCCATATCTAGTATCCAGGTATATCCCAAAACATCAAACAAAAAAACAAAAAACACTTTTTAAAATGTAGCGTTGATCTTCCATCCAACACGATGGACTCTCGCAATAAGGATAAATGTAGTGCCAACAAGACAAAACACTCCTGCAAAAACCTTTACGCCAATCCAACCATGGGGTTTCTCGAGAATAGCGCCGCTGATGGGGTTGGTGGTCAGTCCACCGATGGAAGACACGAAAAACACGATTCCGCTGCGGAAGCCAATCTCCTGCAGAGGTGAAATCTGAGCGACAAGGGGTGCAATGAGAGAAACGTATGCACCAGAACAGAATCCGTACAGGGCGGCAAAAGCGATGAGAGCGTTTTGAGTGTTGATTGGGATCCAAAGAGCCAAGATCCAAATCGACGATAGATAGCACACGACGATGAAAATGTTGTAACGACCAATCTTGTCACCGAGGATTCCTGAAATAATACGTCCAAAGAGACTAGCGGCGTTGAGGATGGGAATCAAGTACTGAACGAGATTGGGGTCCACGCCAGCCTGTAGCGCCTGAACGGGAAGGTAGTCGATGGGAATGAACAGGCCGAAGGTGAAGAAGAAGAATCCAAGCGTGCAGAAAATGAACTCTGGTTCGCGAAAGGGCTTGAGCATCTGCGCGCCGGAGACCTTCTGGGGACGAGGTGGTGTGAAAGACTTGACGGTTAGGTTGGCGATGACGAGAAGGAATAGAATGATAAAGGCGCAAGTTCGCATGGCCCACCCGAAACCGACTTCTTTGATGAGGCGGGTGACCATGATGGGGAAGATGACGCCGCCGATGCTTGAGCCGGTGGAGAGGATACCAAAGGCGGCTCCTCGCTTGGAGTCGAACCATCCGTGGATGACAGATAGAGCTGATGATGTTAGCCATGTTGGAAATGGAGTAGTGGGTAGATGGAACTTACCTGGCTGAAAGATGGCTGAGACACCGATAGCAGAGCATACACCCTGCGCCAAAAGAATCTGGTAGTATTCTGTACTAATAGAAGCCATCATGATACCGAAAACATGCATGAGACTTCCGACAAGGATAAGCCATCGGGGGCCATAGCTATCGTAGAGTTTTCCGATGATAGGGCCCATGCCCATGATGAAGAAGATCTGCAGCGAAGGGATCCATGCGATGGTACTAGGGGAATAATCCTTGAGAAGGTTGTTCTGGTAATACTCTTGGAATGCTCCGACACCTAATAAAGTTAGTATATCAAGTTACACTGCAGATCAAGAGAGAAACATACTGTTGATCCAGCCAAAACTGCAAAATGATGTACACCAAGCCCCTAGTACAACAAGCCAAGCTGTGAGACCACCATCAGGTGCACCACCGCCAGCCGCTGGCTTCACAGGCTGTTGTGTGATACCATCTTCAATATCCGACTTTTCATTGTTGAACCCTTGACCCTGAAGGGTGAGCTCCGATTGGTGAGGCGACTGCTGTTGTACTGATGCTGCCATGGTTGTTGTTGGAAGTGTGGATGTACTGATGAGGCTCAAGAAACGGTGCCCAGGATGACAGCGATCTAGCGAATATATAAGCTCCAGACCAAAATGTCGATCCACGACCCATACGAGCCTTATGGGGCCCAAAAGAGCTTATCGGGTCATCTTTGCCGGCCTTTTTGTAATTATTAATCTCGCGTCGCGACGAAAGGGATTCCCTTTGATACTTGTTCTGACCTTGTGATTGGCTATCTCGGTCTCGGCGGTTGTTGCGGCGCCGAAGCCGACGCTAGATCAGACATAAGACCGCATCATTCACTCAATTCACCGAGACTTTCAAGCTCGGCCGGCTTTACAAAACGGACAAAGACCGACCGAGACATTATCAATCAATCAACTAAAATCTCGGTCTTATGCAAGATCCATCCAGCGCATTTATCTGATCCTCGGGGATAACGCAAAAAAGAAAGAAAGAGTCATGTCATCTCGGCCCAATCGCCGTATCGAACGTTCATGCGCAGTTTGTCATCGCCGAAAAGTTCGCTGTGACAAGAAATCACCTTGTTCGCAATGTGTTCGGAGCAAGTTTGAGTGTTCGTATCCGTCTTCTGCTACACCGCCTGCGAGAAGGGCCAGAAAGACGACTATCAATGATGTTGCGAGTCGAATCTCGCAGATGGAAAAGACTATTGAGTCGTTTCGGGCCCAACAAGATATTGCTTCGCCGCAGGCAACTGCTTCTACAACAACTTCTGTTACATCGGCAAATACCCCTGTCGTTTCTGAAACTCCGACTGCTAGTGATGGATCTACAAGGCAGGCTGTTCCGGGACGTCGAGAAGGTCTTTTGTTGAGCAAAGGAAGATACAGCCATTATGTTAATGAAGTTCTTCTCTCACGGGTTATTGAACAGGTATGTATGCACAAAACCACTTTAATCGCATTTCGACTAACACATGTTTCAGGAAGACGATGTACGAACAGCCTTGGCAACACCAAGAGACGAAATCCCCCACGATGTCAACTCTCCCGCTTCCCCCTTCAACCCCATGACCCTTCTGTCTCCCAGTTTCTCAGCCGAATCACTCGCAAGCTTTCATCCTCCCAGAAAGGCAGCTATCCGTTTATGGAAAATCTTTGTCGATAGTGTCGACATTTGTACCAAAGTCACTCATCTTCCTACATCTGAGACGATTCTCTACACAGTGATGAGGGACCCTACAAAGGCATCCATTGAAACCCTTACATTTTGTTTCGCTATTTATTATGCTTCTGTAACTGCTTCAACCCCTGAAGATGTTCTCAATGACACGGGCGAGGATAGAAAACAAGCGCTTCAGCGTTACAAGATTTGTCTGGAACAATCACTAGCCCAGGCAGACTTTCTCAATAATCCTACCATCACTCTCTTGCAAGCCCTTGCTATATACACGGTAAGCTTAGTCAAGGAAAATCAAAGGAGAAGACTAAGATCCCATATAGGCAGCCATGCGTGTTCACAACATCAATTCTGGTCGAGCAGTATGGATCATGAACGGTCTCGCCCTTCGAGCAGCACAATCAATAGGTCTTCACAGAGACGGCAGCAAACTAGGCTTATCACCTTTCGAATCGGAGATCCGTCGCAGAGTATGGTGGCACTTTCTCGAGCGAGATGGCCGAGGAGCCGAAGACTACGGCCTTCAAAACCCATCCGATTCTGGTCACATGTATAGCGTCGAGCAACCACGAAATCTGCACGACAGTGACATTTTCCCCGGGATGAAAGAACTTCCTCCCTCAAGACCGGATTTCACACGCATGACTCTTCCTCTATGCAACTGCCAGGCCTCAAGTGCTTGGGCTCGAATATTTCAAATGAGTTTGTCGCCAGAAGGTTTACCGAGTGAAGATGCTAGAAAACAAGTCATACAAGAGGCAATGGACAAAGTAGAAGGTATCCTCCAGCGCTGCAACCCAATTATCCCTGAACAACGAATGCAAATGCGCATCTCACGTTTAATCCTTCGCAAAGTTGATCTCGTCTCCCGCCGCCAATGGCAAACCATCCGACAACCCGATGATCGTGAATGTCTCGCGACAGAAACCGATGTCGCTGAAGCAGTCGATCTGCTCGAGCTTGCCAACGACATATGGCGCGACGAAGACATGGTTCAATATCGGTGGATAGCCAGGGCTTATCCGCAATACCACATGATGCTGTATATTCTACGGCACTTGTGCGTGCGTCCAGGAGGACCACTTGCGAGTAGGGCTTTTGCGGCGGTTGATATGCACTTAGAAAGTTTTAGGCTGAGTGGGAGTGGGCCGCTTACTGGGTTGAAGTGGACTGTTCTTACGACTTTGAGGGATAGGGCTTTGGTGCTTATGCAGAGGGTTGAGAAGGAGAGTAGGGAGAGACAGGTTGAGAGTGAGAATTTGCAGGGGATGGTGGACGAGGATCTTGCTACGTTGGATTGGACGACGATATTGGAGGAATTTCAAATGGATGTCGAAGACTTTTCGCTGATTTTCTGATGGGGATTTGTTTTGTATGACTTGTTGTTATGATAGCGATTTTATACCACTCGAATAGAACTTGGTGATAAAGGTTGAATCTTTGGCTATGGACTTGTGGCATTGCAGATGAAATGAATCTTTTGCAGACGTTCCGAATAACCAGCGTCATATCACTAAAGACTCTTTGTGAACCGTTCCCATTCACAAACAGGAGGATGATCTTCTGCTACTCAATTAACAAAATCTCTGTCTTCCTGATCTTCGACCTTTGGTCTTCCTTTAACATCAGCTTCCAGCTGAGAATACTTATCAAGTTCTTCTTGGTTCACTTTGACATGCTGAGATCTGTCACGCCCGATAATAGAGCCAGGACCACGGTTGGGCTTCGTTAAGACATTATTTTCCAAACTGAGCAATCTTCTCCGGGAATCTGCCAAACTCAGCATACTCCACAGCTTGGACAGCGACGGACATTGCAGTTGGGGCAAGCGAGGTCGGTCTTGAGGTTAAAATAGCCGTGTGCACAGTTGCACTTGTTAAATCAGCATGCTATCAATGTAGCTGGTCTCATATTACTTACACATTTCCACTGTGATACCGAAATAGTATTTACTTCTGGTGACAGGCCCATCGGCGGTGTTTTCTCGTTAGATTCGTTTGCGATATCATCCCAATATGAATCTGGAAACTCCATATCATTGATATACTGCCATTGGTCACCAAGCCGCGATCTTTCATCCTCAGTGCTATATCTTGTCAGGCCCGGTGGTACTTAATGAGATATGATGACATACTGCGCTGAAATATGGCGCTCTAACAGGTCTTTGCGATGATATGTTGCTCTGCATTCTCTAACGGGGCATCTCCACATGGGAGGCAAATGGCTTAACTTGTGCAGACTGAGTCGTTCGATTTAGCAACACGTATACAGAGCTATGTAATAGATGACAAACCTCAACTGTTCTTCGTTGCTGAAAGACTTGGAGGATATTAGTAATGGTAGCAGAGACTGTTTGAGAATGAGATATGGGTACCTTTGGACACTTATTGCATTGATAACGAACGAGCTCGATGTCGGCTGTAGTATCAAGGCGCTGTTCCTGCTGTATCTTCTTCCGATACGTCTCTATTTTCAAAACCTGAGACGCCTTACTCTGGTAAAACTGCATTAAAGGATCAACCCCTCGACTGTTCATATCGGCTAATTGGGTGGGAGAGAGTCTGGATTCAACATGCAGACGGGTAGAGGCCTTTTCCTCTTCAGAAACGGCATTGAACATTTCCTTCGCAATTTCTGCAAGCTTATCTCCATCTTTCTGTGAGATTGCCGTTACTTTTAGGGGTAGGTGAGGTTGCATTGGGTGATCTTGTCCTGGATCCGTGCCACGATCGGCTTGGTTTGTCAAGTCCATATTCTCCCCAAGTCCCCCAAGAGTTTTGGTAAGGCCTTTTGCCAATTTTCTGTCTAAAGTTTCTTCGCTGCCTAGAGAGTCATCTGGAGGTTTTTGTCTTACGACGACCCTCATAGGGACTTCGTGAGATGGCAATGGTAGTTCCATCGTGATTTTTGTTCCAGCACTCCATTCAGCCAAAGATGTTAGCTGTTCTGCTATTTCAAGAGATGTGTCCTCTTCCATAATTTTTTGTATCTGTTGCTTGTCACGTATTCCATCGGGAAACTTAGTCTGCTTCTGAGTACCTTCCGAAAACTCGTGTGTGGCTGGTAGCTTGCCCAAGGCTTTCTCGCTCAGGGCATGCGGGTCTTCGGGACTCCCGCCATGTTCATATAAACCTGTTTCTTCCTCTTCCTCAGCCTCCTTTGTAGGCAAGCCGTGAGCTGCGTTCTGTTGTGGCGCAAGGATTGGAGATGGGCTTGTGGAGGAGCCATACAAGCTATTAGCATCACTTCCAGATTTGACACTGTTCTGCTCATTACTCCCCATTTCTCCCTCTAATTCTTCTGTTTCCAAACTTGGAAGCGAAAAAAGGGCTAGCTGCTCAAGATGCTTGCCAACATGTTTGACGTATTCCTTTAAACCAGTCACATAGTGTCCGCACAAAGGGCAGTAGCTGGAAGTATCTTCTGGGGCAGGCTTTTCGCCAAGAGTTGTGACTGATCTAATTTCTTCTTCGGTCCCAGTTGGTAGATGGAGATTTTTGATGTGGATACTAAGATCTATAGCGGAAGAGAATGGCTGATGGCATTTGAAGGGACATGACCATGATCGCCAATGATGTTTGGAAATGTGCAACTGCCAATTGTGTCGACGTTCAAAGTCTGTATTTGATTTGGTGCAGTGAGATAAGACGCAAGTATATGGACGAAGGTCTCCAAAAACATGTCGTCTATTAGGTACTATTAGTGCTTGGTAAACGACCGCTTCGAATGAACGAGTGAACTCACTTCCATGCTGTTCTGGTCTTGGCAGAGATCATCCTGTAGCAGAAGGGGCACTCGAATATGCCATCTTCCGCAGCATTCGGTCGTGAAGGTACCCTTAGCGGAGGTACAGGCTTGTGCATCTCTTCACCTGTCCCTTTGAAGTCAAATCCAGCTGAAGTAGCATAAGATGTCTGCGAGATACCAGTATCTGATCGAATATCTTCATCAATGATGGTAGCTTCAGGGTCAAACTTCGCTAGCGCCTTGAACTGTTCAGGTAGAGAAGAAGCGACCGTCTTAGTGTCAGTCTCTTTATTTGACGCCAATGTCTTAATGCCGGAAGCCAACTTCTCGTGATGAGCGAGACGATATTTGAAGAATTGTCGTCGACAAGTGATAAACTTTCCTAGGGCATTTGCTAACTTAGGGTTGACCACTGGGAACTTGTCTCTGACGTAGGCGATGTCGTGCGATTCGTAAAAGGAAACATCCTCAGAAGGCCCGGCTCCGAGTTTTCGAAAGCGTTCGTGGGGTGCAGGATTCGCGATGGCCACGGAGAGGCGTAAGAGACAGTCTATGGCTTCTTTCACATCTAGCAAAAGTGTTGAAATGGTCGTAGTTTGCGCACCGCACTCAGAATCAGAAACAGAATCAGAGTCAGAGAAATCAGATTCTTCGTCTTGCGCCGAGTCCACAGAAGAAATGTTATTGTCTTGTGTAGTCCAGTCTCGTCCCTTTTCTTGAGTTTGATCCCGAGATGCTAAACTCTCGGAAATTCTGGTTGATACATCCTCCAACGATTCACATATATCTTTGAGGAGATAAATGACCTGCTGCTGTAAATGGGGGGCTTCCCTAAGTCTGTGATCTAAAGAGGAAGGACCACTCTGGTAAGCTGCCTGATTACCAGCCCACATTTTGAAACGGGTGAAGTCATTTTCTATCGTGGGCAAGAGGCCCTTTGGGGCGGCACCATCCGAATGCTCATCAAAACTAGCAGTTGCGGCAAGAACGTCTTGCAAGTCTCGGAAGGACTCGAAGATTTTTGCAACATGGCTTGCAATTGACTCTGGTTTCTGATTCGGCTCCATCATAAGATCGTTACCATCTTATCTTGGTCGATTGAAACCGAAATGACTGTCGAATAAGTTGTTTATAACTTGGTAGTCTGATGTCGCCTTGAGATGGCGATAAGTTGAGCTTTGCTTCTGATGCCTGTTGCTAACCATAAGAAACAAACATGACAAGCGAACTTCTGGAGATGCGGCTCTTGATACTTTGAGCTGAAAGAGGGGTATGCATCTCTGTCGCAATCGGCAAGGGTTGTTTGGACTCGTGATATGCAGGCTGTAAGACTCGTTGGCCAACTCACAAAACCCGCCAGCTTGCCATTCCCATCCTGCCCCAACGCAGCTTTCAGATCCAACGACCTCATTAAAGCACAAAAGTTCGTCATGTCGGGATTCGAAGTCGCTGGCATAGTCCTGGGCTCGCTCCCCTTGCTCGTCACAGTTTTGGAAACCTACTGCAAATTCATGCGCGACTGGGGCAAAGCACCGTCAGAGCTGAAGAGTCTGAATCGCCAATTGACCACAGAACGAGCGAAATTATATAACCTATGCGATCTTCTCATCAGTGATGTGGTGCCGCAAAGAGACATCGAGCCAATGCTGCTAAGTCCATTTGGACCGCTGTGGCGAGTACCCGAAACAGATGAAAAGATTCTGTTGAGGCTTTGGGATGCCTACACTCCATTTGAGGAGACTATCGTTGAGATACAAGAGGCACTTGAGGCTATCATGAGACGATTGAGGGTACAGATATCTCAAGACGGCCAGGTAACACTATATATCCCACATGTCACTCCGTCACTAACAACGACTAGGTTGAATGGGTAGGTAAGGATCGCATGACCCGAGAATTCAAAAAGCTATTGTATCGCCTCCACAGAGACGACTACAAAGATGATATTTCTACTATATCTAAAGGCATCAGCGATCTCGAGACCTTGACTAAGTTGAGTATAAGACTTGAACCCAGTCGAAGGAAACAGTCTCGCGGCAAGCTTTTCAAGATCTTACGAGATCTTTCGACCAGTATCTATCGAGCACTCTGCTCCAGCATTCTCTGCACAGATGCCCACGACGTGAGTCTTGAGCTCTCGCCGCGCTTCATCGAAATAGGGTGCGAACGTGAAGACGAGAAAGTTTTGAAAAATGCACAATTCAGGTTGGCTATTTCTTTTGAGATGGTGGAGGCCTCGACAAAAAAACGATTTTGGGATGAGGTCAACATCAAAACGGCAAGTTCGGTCACAGCAATAGCATCGCCGTCATGCCTACCACAGATTCAGACAAAAAGTACCAAGAGGGTGTCATTCGGAATCAAGCAAAGCTTATCGTTCATGAGTTCGACAAGGTCAACACATGATGTCAAATCTGCCATGGCATCATTGAGCCGTCCTGCCACGGACGTAGCTTTTATGAAAACCCGCGGCGAAGAGAAGCACACGTTGTCGAAACAGCCTCTCAACCTTTGCGTCGCTTTGAGAAATGCAAGACAAGCACGACCCGTTTGTTATGGTCATCTCATCGATAGAGAATGTGCCGATCGACATTTTCAGGTATATCCGTTAGGAACTACAGTCAACAGTGATAGCTGGTCGATCGTAACTTTGAGTGACATCCTTAAGGGCAAAAAGGGTCTTAAGCCGTTGGTTTCTCTTGCCGAGAAGGTTCAGCTTGCGCTTGCCATCGCATCAAGTGTTCTTCAGTTGAGCAAAACTCCATGGCTACCAGAAGCTCTGACAAGAAGAAACGTGCATTTCTTCAGAAGAGATGAAAACCTTTCATACAAATCTCCTTTTCTTTGGCGAAAATCTTTAGCACACCCATCGCAGCTTTCAAACACTACGGACGCATCCGGGCGTATTCCGTTGAGAAATCCCACGCTATTCGCACTAGGAATTCTTCTTCTGGAGATAATCCTTGGACAGTCCTTCGAGCAACTTCGATCTCCTGATGAGAAGCCAATTTATGGTGACTACAACGGTGTGATTCGTAATTCAATCGCGGCGCACAAACTGTTGGAGAGAGTTGCTTTGATTAATACAGCGTATCAAGCTGTTGTTCAAAGATGCATAGACTGTACCGAGACTCGTGGGTTGGACGAGGATGGCTTTAGACAAGAGGTTTACAATGATGTCGTCCTGGAGCTTGAGGCTATTCTGGAATCTACCAAACTGGGCATGTAGTAGGTACAGGTTGAAAATAAAACTACTGCAAGACTGAAGTCGAAAAAAGGTTCGAGGAGGCCAGGTACAGTGGATCCGTGCTTCCGGGAGCTTCCAGCCTTGGTCTAGACTCGGGGTGAATTTGGGTGGACTCGGATCAAGCCGACGTCTAGTCAGGTTCAAGATTGAGAAGAGCATGGGTGTTCCTATTTCTTTTTGATATAGTATTTAAACAGACTCTGTGGTGTTTTGGAGTAGTTCAGTATACCTGTCAAGGTTTAGTTCGAAAGCTCTGCAAAGTCAATATATTCTGAAATCAAGAACAGTAGAATAGATTTCTTCGGCTCAGCATGTTGTGGATATCATTTATAGTCGTCCGGATCCCAGAAGTAAGCTATCGAGCTTCCCAGAACATGATATATATCTAAAGAACAGAAGCCTTCCAGCTCTCATAAAACTTCAAATCTGGCTCCTCGGCCTCAGCCCCCTTCATCTTCTCATCAGCATACGTGACAGCAAAGTTCTTAAACCGGTCCAAATCAAAGTCGTGCGTCCAGCCCTTTTCCTGCAGCGCCTGGATAGCATCCATGATCCACGTCACGGAGCTCTGCTGGGGATTCGTGTTCTTCATGGGTAAGGGGATCCCTTGGAAGAACTCGCCCAGCTCCTCGCCCGACACCTCATCGGGCATCTCACCGATGACGATGCGTCCCAGCAGCTTCTCATGGCGCTGCGGTTTGATGTCCAGCTCGGACCGGAACCACCAGTCCATGGTTGGGTTGTTCATGCGGAAGGTGACGGGGTTGATGTGGGATGCGTCGGTGGCATCGAACGAGTGGCAGTTCTCCGACTGGCCTCCCTCGGGTATGATCATGATGCTCCAGTGATAAGCCTGCTTGTCGAAGACTCTTCGAGCATTCCCGACGGAAAAGTGGTCTCGATGGTGCAGAGCTACTGTGACGAGTTGTACCATAATGGTAAGCTGTCTGAGTGGTGTGGGAAAAACTTCATGCCCGCATTAGTCAAAAACTCTCTCTCTCTTTTTTCTGTTTCCCCCCTCCACTCCAGGGGTAGTAAAAAGGTATGTAAACATTAAAGACGGGCGGTCTCGCTCACCTTTATTTTTCTTGAGCAACGAGTGATATAAATCCTAAAAGACTAGACTTTTTGGATAATAGTTGTGAGCCGCAGACCGCCAGATGATTTGGACGCGGGGTGGCCTACTTCAATGGGAAGTGATTGGCCTTTTAACCCACTGTTGATGATAGCCGACCGTCTACGAATCAGCATCGATTATCAACAGAAGATCGATATATTGCCTCCGCTTTTAACAAAAAAAAAAGTGTTACGAACGAGTTTCAGTAGGCCATGTAACTTTGAGAGTTTGTATTTGAGCTGTTATTCTGTTTAGATCAGGTGCTTTTGTTCGTTGTCACTAGTTAGCCGGTGCCACTATTCGTGTCATGAATGTCTGACAAGGCCCAACGCTGCCCAAGTTGATACTGTCTTTTGTCGCAACAGCTATACCTAAATAGTTCCCTAAAATTGATTGTAAAACAACATAAAATAGTAAGAAGGCTAAAACTTGGTGATTTAAACTATTACTAAAAGCAAGTGACAATGGTGATGTGCCTGGACTTACCAGTTGAGCAGATACAGGGTAGACAACTTCTCCACCATCTTACGAGGGCTCTTCGAGACTGGGTGAGAAAGGTCATACCATGCCATCCGACGTCATATTTTACATTGTCAGACTCTTATTCAAATGTCGGGTACAAGGTCTGGAGTAAAAGTTGCCGAGAAGCAACTAAATAATCACGATAGGTGGGTAGTAGTCAACCAATGTACACGTTTGTATATGCGCCACAGTTTAAGCGCCGTTGAAACACACAGAACAACACACCAAACACATAGCTATAGCACTTCAAACCTCGGCATACGATACTCTCGTGCATATGCATATGCACATCTACGATTGATGATGAGTTCGAAACAACCATCAATTCAGAGAGAGTCTAAACTAGCCAAATCACGTTTCAAGATGCGCCACGAGAAGCCACAAAGGTCGTTGTCCAAGAACCCACAAGGCTGGAAACACAAAAACATTCAATGGTAATAAAATGTGGAGGCTTTCTTGAAACGAAAAGCCCTCTGGCTGATGACGGAAGTATTTCCACTTCTGGGTCTGGCCTCTCAACGCGCATGAACTCTACCTTACCACCGGACGCATGCCGTCAAAAGTCGGGATGGCACCTTGGCTTTTTGACGGCGATCCCACGAGGCGCACAGGGCAAAGATAGAGACGTTGGGGATCAACAATACGAGCTTTTGCTTCTTTCTACCTATCATCGAACTTGCCTGAAGAGGGTCAACGAGCAAAAAGAGGAAAGAAAGTTTCACAGCGTTCGGGTGATGGCTGATACGACACGTGCGCACATACCTAGACAAAAGGACACTCTGAACGGTGACGGATATTAGACAGTAGACAGGCGCTGATCGTTTACGAAATCTGGTTAATCCCCGAGGCGCTTGTGTGAACGATCATCGTTGCGTTGCAGTTGAGGCATAAAAGAGACATGCAGTAAGCAAAAGCGGGAAATCATATGTTTCAAGCTACTCACTTTAGTCTCAAAGCGTGAGTTTGAGTGTCGTTCTCCTTCCAAATCGGCGTGTACTGTGTTGTATCGAGATAACAAGACCTGACAGTCAGTTGTATTGGGAATTAACCAATCTGTGCAAGCTCCTCATATTTATGAATGAATGAGTAACCATGACTTGGCGTGATAGAGAGCTGTTTGGAGAACTAATGGTGCATTGAACCGGTCGTTTCAGATTGCCATGTGCCGCAATTGCACGGAGACTAGATTAGTCCCCCCTCCCTTTCTATCTCTGTCTGTCTCTCTCTCCCCCCGCTTCAGAAGCAGCATTAAATTGAAATTGTGCAGAACCAACAGAACGAGCGAGCACAAGATCGAGGAACCGGGTCCACGTCCGGGTCGCTAGACAATCTTTTCGAAGGTTCCATGAAACCTTCTCTACCTTAGGGGAAGGCTAGCGAGCGCCCCCCCTGAGCTTGCAGAGATGAAGAGCTTGAGGACCTATCGAGAGGCTTGAAGAGGATCCATGATGTAACGCAAGGGGGGGTTGAGTGGGATTCCATGCTTGCTTCTTTTTGAAGGGTCTTTTTTTTTCTTCTTGTTCTTTTTCTTTTTTATCGGCGGATAGCTTCGGGGATCGATGGATTGATTGATCGACCGAGTCTATTGATTAAAAAGAAAATATATCGGACAGATGCGTTGCTTTTTATGCAAAGATCTGCTGAGTAGGATTCTGCTCTTCGAGACGGAATCGGTCTTGAGCACTTGCCATTTGAAGTGACTAACCGCCGCAGTCAGTGCGACATGGCGTCGCTTTGAACGGTAGATTGAGCCTGGAGATAGGATAGTGATGAACTCAAGATGGGATGGAGTTCTTGACAAGGTGCGTCGAAATGCTTCTCGGGCCGTATCGATTCGATGTGTAATTAAAACACGGGCTCCTTTACTCCGATTCCACGAGGGATTCATTCATTCATGCAAATGCAATCAATGTACGGATTAGTACTTACTGTACACATACTTGCTTCCAGAAGGAAGGGAGGGGAGGGGAACCACACCACCATCCATTCTGACGGTTTCAGGGGCTCATCCATGTCAAGCCATGCCATGCCATGGAAATCGGCTTTCTCAAAGCCCCTCTTCCCTTTTTCTTGCTCTCTCCTCTTCGGGCCCTCTTTTGGGCGTCAATTCTGTTTTAGATGCATTGGTGTTTTCCATGTGACGGTCACGACAGCAAGATTTCTCATGTTTTAGCTTGAGTAGACTGCTTTAGTCCATGGTGATGTGATGGCGATGGATGTGAATTTGGGATTAGCACCCCTGTTGATCCCTGAATCATAAATTCTGAGCGAGCATGGATTAGAAGTGGTTAGTGAATGCTTGGTAACACAAGCAATGCCGACCGACCATTTCTTTTTTTGTTTTTCTGTCTCTTTTTTCTTTTTGCCGTCAATCAATCAATCAATCAAGTGAGGATCAGGGTCTTGCTTTTAGATATGATACGATTCATGCATCTGCGTCTTTGTCAAGGGATCATTTTTTCTAGAAACTTTCTTTTTGGAATGAACTTAATCGTCGTCGATCGTTTAAGAAAGGGAAATAAACACAACATCTTTAATAGCAAGTCCGGAAACAAAGAGAGAAAGAAAAGATGGCTAGTTTGAAACAGAAGCACTGGGGAAAGAAGTTGTTAATGCCCAAAGGCTAAAGAGATGCACGTCCCCTAAAAGTCAAGTCACTCACTCATCGCACGGACTCTATCCGTTGAAGTTGCGCCCTGTAGTACAGTGTCGACTGCATCGCATTGCGCACAGTCTATCCTGATCCCCTATTCCCCCTCCAGGTCATCAACTCTTGTGTGTCTCTCTCTCAATCTGAGGTACCTAGTTAGTTATACAGACTCTACATGAACCTCCCATCTAGATAGTAGTCATCGAGTCAGATATCGAATCATAATCAGCATGTGAACAAATCCATTCCTACACTGTCAGCCCAGCGCCTAAAGCATCACCTACAGAGACACCTACTCACTGAACCCTCCACTCACTGGCTCCAGCTCCAGCTCCAGCTCCAGTTACAACGCCAGCAGCCCCCCCGCTAAACAGTCCAGTAGCGCTTCCGGCCCAGCTCTCCAGCCAGTCCAATCCGTCCATCTTCCTTCCTCCTTTAAACATTTGCCGTTTGGTTTAACCTAAATCAAACACCCAGCCCAGCCTCGTTCGCCTGTCTGTTCTGTTCTGTCCTGTCTGCCCCCTTTGACTACCAGAACCAAGCACTGAACTGAACTGAGGCAAAAGAATTAAACTTTGACGATTAATTAATTTTGTTCCTCTTTGTCCTAAACCATTTTTCTTCTTATTATACATCGGACTACTTGGCCCGCCTGCCAGAATTAGAACTTCTTTCTTCAACACCGGCATCGTCGATCCGCTCCTCTCTCTGAACCCCCCTTCGATCGCTCCACCGCCTGACTGACCCCGAGACCACCACCTCTACACTCTCGACCAGCCATCATCAGGCCCGGACTACCTCCTGTATAGCTGCCCATTTTCGAGAGGGACGTCCACACGCGATCCGTCTTTTATCCCTTGTCCTCGCCTTCACCTCACGACTCTCTCAACAAACCAAACCGTTTCGACACCTTCCTCAACCCCCTTACCCCGCCTGTCTGGGTCAGTCTTCACTGCAAAAACCCCAGCGCCCGCCAAAGTCTTATACTTCGATTCGATTCACCGCCGAATGACGTCGAACCGCTCGTTGAAACGTTCCTGAGTCTACGCCAAGCGACATCCTTAAACATTCCTACCAAGAGAGACAACCTGCACCGAAACCTTGTCCCGAACCTCCCTCGACAACCGACGTTTGCTCGCATCGCCCTGCCACCGCCGCTGTCGCCGCCTATCTATTCTCCCAACGCTTCATCTTTCGACGGATGGCGTAGAAGGCTATGGCCCATGCCCCGTTGCTACGAAATAATACAACTCCGGCCTTTCTGCCAAACTCCAACGGATTCGGTGGCCTTCCGCAGACCAGTATGAACCATGCGCCGCGCACCAGCCAGCTTTCGGGCTCGACAGCCTACACTGGCTCCTCAGCTTCCTTGAGCTCCCTGGCTACCGCCACTACAATGACCCCTCAAAATGGCGGTCCTGTTCATGCCACAGCCAACATCATCAACCAAAAGGCCGATGCCTCGCGATCTTTGTACCAGATCTGCATCTCCCTCAAGCAGCGCCTAGCTCAGGTCCCTGGCTTCGGTCCATATCTCGATGAGCTCGACCCCACGGACCCCGTTGATCCTCTATGGAATCTCTTCCGCTCTGGATACCCTCTGCTCCTCATTTACAATGCCTTGCGACCTAATGAGGAGCTCAAGGTCGACGACTCTAGCGCTAATGAAGCTAAGAAGTCCAAGATCGCCATCTTCAAGTTCGTGCAGGCATGCATGAAAGATCTAGAGATCCCTTCTTCTCAGAGCTTTGTGATCACCGACTTGATGGGTAACGACACAAGCGGTTTCGTCAAGGTTGGTAACTTTTCTTTGTCATTATTGTGAACCCGGCTCATTAATTGTTCTAGGTTACTCAGGTTGTTAACTACGTCTTGGACCGAGCAGAGGAACGTGGCTATCTCATGCAAGCTCAGCCTGATCTCGAGAATAACGAGCCTACCGGTGGCCAGATGACCTACCGAGATCATATCATTAGGGAACTTGTCGATACCGAGCGAAAATACGTCCAAGATCTCGAAAATCTGCACGATTTGAAAAAGACCCTCGAACAGCAAGGCGCAATTCCTGGCGATACATTGCATCAGATCTTCTTCAACATCAATGCAATTCTCGATTTCCAGCGCCGGTTTCTCATTCGAGTCGAGACAACAAACTCCATGCCTGCCCTGAACCAAAGATGGGGAGCTCCGTTTATCATGTACGAGGATGCTTTGATCGACATTTACCAGCCTTTTATCGCAAACCAGCGCAAGGCCGCCCAGGTCGCCAACCAGGTTTTCGACAAGATTCAACGTTCTTCGCACCCTGTCGCAGCCGATTACAACACTCTCGATGGTTTCCTGCTCAAGCCCATGCAAAGACTGGTGAAATACCCTCTATTGCTCAAGGTGGGTTGATGCGCTCCGTGAGTCGACCAGTAACTAACGCATAACAGGATCTTAACAAGAAAACTGAGGATGAGGAGGTCAAGATGGATCTGACTAGCGGTTGCGAAGCTGCTGAACGAGTTCTGTCTAAAGCCAACGAAGCAGTAAACCGTGACCTTTTGGACGAAGCTGTCGAGGATCTCACTGGCCGTGTGGAAGACTGGAAGAGCCACAAGGTGGAGCAGTTTGGCAAGCTCCTTCTGCATGGTGTGTATGGGGTCATCACCGGAAAGACTGATCAAGAGAAGGATGTAAGCTGGCTCTCTTCAAACTCACTTGAATTTCACTAACACCCACAAGTACGAGATCTACCTCTTCGAGTCTATCCTCCTGTGCTGCAAGGAAATCTCATCGAGCAAGAGCAAGGATAAGAAGGACAAGTTGCGCTCAGCAGGTCCCAAGGTCCGAAATAAGAGCGCCAAGCTTCAATTGAAGGGTCGCATTTTCATGACCAACGTGACGGATATCGTGTCCTTCACCAAGCCAGGTGAGTTCTGAAACTCGGCTATCCTGATCAGCAGAACTAACTATTCAAAGGCAGCCACAGCGTGCAGATCTGGTGGAAGGGAGACCCAGGCGTTGAGAACTTTATCATTAAGTTTTTGAACGAGGAGACCTTGAAGAAATGGGTGAATACTCTGGAGACCCAGAGGAAGCATAACGTGCCACGCCAATCAACAAACTCGGACACACTTTCAACCGACTTTGCCTGGACACGAGATCAAGTAGCTGGCCTGGAGAATCCTTATCTTCAAGAAAATGACGACGAAGACGAGGATCTTGGCCCAGCAACAGCGCCTGCCGGGTTTACTGGAGTCACTCATCCTATGAGTTTGGGTCCCCGAACAGCCTCCAGCAACAACCTTCGAGCTCGAGCAGGAACTGGCGAAAGCTCTGCGTCTCTTGCCGGAATGGTGCGAGCTCCTCCACCTCGATTCCCTCTACCTGCACCACCCGGATCACTCAGCCTTCAGACCCAACCAAACGGTGCTCACTCACCTAGTGCCTGGGCAGGTGACAGTTACTTCTCCCCTGTTACAGAGTCACCAGCTTCCACAAGGACGAGTACTACCAGTGGAATGTTCACAACACCTCAATACGGATTCCCCAAGATTGGCACCCCCAACCCACAACAGTGGGAAGATGCCAACGGCAACCGATACACTGCTCCTGCGATGCCCCGTGCTCCATCCCGCGATGGTCCTTCACCGAACCCTAACGGACGCAACCCCCGAGGACCTTCTTTGCCAGCGATGTCCTCCAGTAGCCAGGCCGCTTTGGCGGCACAGCAGAGGAACCGTTCGTACAGCACTCCCGATATCAACGGACCAGGAATGCCCCGTACTCGTCAACCTAGTCACGGAAATATCCCAGCAGTGCCCGGAATTCCCCAACACTTGCATCCTGGCCACAACCCTAACCTTTCTCGAGATCAAACCGGATCACCTAGAAATGATCAGCCCACCCGAGCTCAGACGAACAGTCCTGGAGCTCAGCGAGAACGAATGCACAAGCCTACAGGAAGCGTGGGCGGAAGCATGAACCATTTCCCTTCTCAGCCAGTCCACCCACGGTCTATCACACCAGGTGGTGGAAACCAGGTACTCCGTGTTGATGCTGTAGCTGCAAACTCACGAACTGTGTCTCCAGCTCAAGGTACAGCAACAATGCCACCACCATCAGCGAACCCCTTGAGTCCCGACATGCCTCTACCGACCCAGCTCAAGGTTCGGGTGAACTGTGAGTCAGGCAATTACGTTACTTTGGTGGTGGCCTTCAACATCACCTACCAGTCTCTGGTCGACCGCATTGATGCCAAGCTCGCCCGCTTCACCACTAGCAGCATCAGCAAGAACATGCTCAAGCTGCGATACCGCGACGAAGACGGCGACTACGTTGCCATCGAAGGCGACGATGACATCCAGATCGCCTTTATGGAATGGCGCGAGGGAGTCAGGAACATGTACTCTGGAGGCGTAGGAGAGATAGAGCTCTTTTGCGTCGGCGACACTGCCTAGACACCTACATACCACGCGCGCGCACCCAATGTCGATCGACACCCGGAGAGGAGGTAGAAATGGTGCATTGTGCTTGGGATACCCACGGATCATTACCGCATTTTTCGGCGCACGGAAAAAGGCATCATACATTTTACTTTGAACTCATACCATACCATGACAAGGCACGATAACGAACAACCAAGGGCGTCTGGACGGCTGGACATGGCCGAATCATACCATATAGACGGCAAGCGACTCGACTTTTCGAACACATCTCCTTTTTGTCATCATCTAACGAGAATTGCCAACTCGAGCCACTCTTTCGTCCTGATGGACGCACTTTTCTTGGGTTATATTTTGGTCTGTGGCGGTTGTCTACTTAAAATGCTCAATTCGCATATGCGCTCGTCAATGAAGCATGCTATGCGTCTTGAGGTAGCATCATTACGACTGATAGCCGTCTCAACACTTACACCCCATGGAGTCATTATTGTTCGGTTCCTGGGATCACATCACATCTTGTCAGTTTACTTTACACATTTTCATGGGTTCCGGCGCTATTACTAAGATATGGGGGCGTTTTGTCATTATTCTCGTTCCTTGTCATTTAACTTTTCACTTGTCCTTTTTCTTCCTTTCTTCTTCTTTTCTGTTCCTCCCTCCCGGGTTGTCGTTCCTTTTGTTGATCTTGTTATGGGATTCCCCTCGTTGTGTGCATAGAAAGGAAGGAAAGACGAAGGCATAGGGGAATCTGGCATTGGGTGTGTGCGCATCATGATGGGTAGAGTTAGGTGTGGTTGTGGGTTAAAGTAAGAAGGTGATTTGCAGAGCGAGGTAGTTGAAATGCAAACACTTTGAATGAATGATGCTTCCCTTTTGTGATGTAGATTTGCATGTTGTACGTGAGACCGTTGACCAGAAATTGACTCGTCTCGACTTAGGTGCCATTGAGTCCATGCTTCATATCCAGAGGTCTTCAGTTGTAATCATTCGTATTGTAGTTGTACAGAGATATTTATACATCTCCTCTCGTCTTCTCTCCTTTCCTTCCCTATACGGGTATTTGTTATACAGTGATCGATATTCCTCCCTTTCCTTTCCATCCAATTCATTCGTTGGTTCGTTGGTTCGTTCGTTCCGAAAAGCAGCGCTCTTTTTCCTCTACCGACGCCCTCCCTTCCCCAGCCAAAATATGCAGCATTCCATCCCGTTCATTCTTTACTTCTGCTTTCTAGGTCCAGTCATGTACTTTTGCATACGCGCCAAGTGGTAGTTGATGGTATTCGTAGGCGCAGGAGGAGCAGCGGGACCATCCATACATTTTCGGAGCTGATTTTCTACTGCTGCGCAACCCGCTGCGTTGTAACCTGCTGAAGCCCAACATGCTGGAAGTTCCCTCAAGCATTAGTTCTGCTTCTCGTGGGGGAAAAGAAGGAAGAAAAGACGTACCGAGAACACTAGACATGATGGCAATGCAGGGGTTTTCGACCTGACGCTTCGGGTTGTGGACGCGTAGGGTCTTGAGGGGAGGGAGACGAATGGGTTTATGACGGCCGGCCATTTTCGCGAGCTTCAAAAAAAAGTCTGGCGATGATTCGAGCTGGAATGGACAGGACAATTGGGTCGACGACGAGGTGAGGGACCGTGATGATGGGCTATGGAGTGGAAAGTTTGGAGTGAAGGTCACGTGTTGGTTATGTTCAGTGATAAGATAGTGGTGGGCGATAGATGCTCGGTAATAACAGCCGGGGTGCGAGTGAAGGTCTCGACGCCAACAAAAAGGAACTAATTGGATGGTAGAGGCAGATGCAAAAAGGAAACTCCGGTACAGGGAATCGAACCCTGGGCTCCGCGGAACTGATCTCTCAGGTTATGAGAGCGCGAAATGTTAGCCACTACACCATACCGGATTTGATGGCTGATGATTGCTGACATTCGATTCGCAATTTGGCAAACATGTAGCAATGCCAAAAATCAGGACTACCTAAACCACGAAACCACGGAGTGTTCCTGTTCTAGAGTGTACCACGTCAGATTAATATCTAATGGTTGCATTGCTCTCGGCCTTGTTTTGGTTATTGCTCACAGTATTAAGTAGCATTACTTTGCAATCTATAATCATTTACATCAAATTGTCAATAGGTAAACTGCCAACGCTGTGTTGAGTTAAGGCATCACTTGGCTCCCTCCTGCTTGACTCAACGTCAGAAAACCTCAGCTACAATAGGGAGAATAGCACATTGTTCCCAAAACATATTCTGCCTTACTGTAAATCACTTCCTCCGCGTGATGGCTTTGATGTTACTCTACTCGCCACATAACGATCTTCAAGCACAGCCACAAACCTGCCACATTCGCTTTGCCAAGCTTGTGACGTCTGCCAACCATCTCTCTCTCCAGCATCCTTTCCATTCTGCCCAGATCCTCCTATCATTCCTTATTATTGCATGACATCTAACAAAAAAACATGTCACTAGGAAATGTAGATCACTCAGACCAAGAGGATTCTTTGTGACATCACCCACATATCTATCCCTCCTAATAATGACCCAGCTGAACACAGTGATGGAGCTATGCAGTACAGCGCATTCAACATCCCCTAAGTGGTAACTTGTAGCGCTTGGGTATGACCTCAAGATCCTAGTCTGCCAAGCATAGCCCTTTAAGGCTGTGCGACTGAGTTAGATCCTTGGCTGGGGAAGAATGAATAGAATAGGCAAGTTCCGAGAACATCGTTTCATCATCGCCCATGTAAGGGTTTATATAAAAGCTCGAGCGCAAGAAGGTTCCTGATATAGATCATACCAGACTTTCTTTAGTATCAAACTAAAATATTATATCATCAACACTATTATTCACAATGGAGAAGCCTAGTATGTTCTTGTTGATGTTGTACTTGATGGGAGAAAGTGTTGTACTGACAAGACCACAGCTGTTACCCAGAACAACTACAACCAGTCTGAGCAGACTCAGCACCCTGAGCAGACTCAACAGGACGTTACCAACCAGCAGAAGGAGCAGCAACAGCCGCCGCAATACGATAACCGCGACTTTAGCTCTCCTCTCGCTCAACCGCCACTTACGAACAACAACCCTACCAGTCCACCACCTACACACCAACCACAGAATGGAGGCTTGCCGCCAGCGCAGCAGCAGAACTACCAGAGCATGCCCATCCAGGCCCTGCAGAGTCAGAGTGCACCGGTAGTATGTCCAAGCTGTGGAGTGAGAGCCATGACGGTCACGACGGCCGAGTCTGGAGGAATGACGCAGTAAGTAAAGACATTCTCTCAGAGCAGTGACCATATGCTGATTTGACTTCAGTGCTATTGCCGCGGGTGTGTGCTTTTTTACTTGTCTGGGTTGTATTCCCTATTGTATCTCTTCGCTGAAGGATGTTCATCATCAGTGTGGAAACGTAAGTCGTCGAGCCTTTTTCGCAATTGCTAAGATGAGATGTACTGACGAGAATCAGTGTAACATCCCACTTGCTGATTACCACCGAAGTGGTCGGACTGAAGTGCGCTGCTTCCAGAAGTAATTGGAGACGGTGACACTGTTGTGTAAGAAGGAATACGAGAATGATGTCTTGCTTTGAAGTTGGTTGCGACATGATACCACATGGATTATTTACTTTTGCCCTTCCGTTGCTATTAATTGAACTTTGATCTCCCTGCGCATCAGACTATCAAGTGTCTGTATCGGTGAACGTTTGGCTTTTATGGTCTTGACCCGTGCTTGTTTCGTGATGCCACTAGCTTTCTCTGTGCCTATATTATACACCAACCAACCGGCTCTATCGTTTCATACATGTAAATACCAGATTGATTTAAACAACGTCAAACTTCTCTTCGTCCAGGTCCATACTTTCTGGAGCAGGGGCTCGAGGAACGCTCCTCAATGCTGCCCAGCCTGTTTTCACAGCAGGTTGCTGGACAGGCTTTGGTGGTGGTGCGGGCTCTTCCTTCACCTCTGGCTTGACTTCCTCCTCCTCTTCCTCCTCGTCGGCTTGCTCATCGCCCTCTTCACCTTCTTCCTCTGCATTTTCTTCTCCCTCTTCTCCTTCATCATCGTCTTCGTCGTCCTCATCATCATCATCGCTATCGTCATCGTCAGACTCTCCTGAACCGTCAGAGTCGGCATCGCTACCAGGATCGTAATCCTCTTCATCTTCGTCCTCTTCGTCCTGCAATGCTTGCTCGGCATCTAGTTGCGCCTTTGCGAGCTCTGAGATATCGCCACCAGCTGCTCCCTCTGCCTCGTCGCCTTCTTCGCCGTTCTTCTTGGCTCTGTTTTCAGCGAGCTCAAGCTTGGCCTTTCGCTGCTCTGCCATACTTCGGTCCTGTAGGCGCTTGTTCTTGATATACTCGTCAATGCCGCCATAGTCCTCCTGGTCAATCATGGAAAACTCAACCTCCTCTGTCGCGTCGCCCTCGCCCGCAAACACCTCAATGGCAATGTTGAATGTTCGCTGGAGGATGTTGGTAAAGCTTGTCGCAGCAATGCGGTTCAGAGGTATGAACATGAGCGGCTTCTTGAAACCCCAGAGAATACCGGTCTCGAGGAAGAAGAGGTATCCATCTTTGGAGCCCCTGAAAGCCTTGACATGGACGGCCTTTTCGCTCGGCCTGTGAGGCTGTCGCACCATGCTCTGGAATTTGCCGGGGTTTGAGGCAGTGATATCGATGCCAATGGGCTTAAGATGGCGGTTCAGAGCCCAGTGGAACAGGGACTTGTAGTTGTCTGATACAGCTGCCGCACTTCCAGCATCAGGTCCACCTATCGTGCCCTGCTTGGGCGCCGTCGCGGGTACTGTAAAGACAAGCGGCTCTTCGGTCGGAGGGTTCGTCTTGGAAGGAAGGCATGTTCCTCGTGGGAAAATGATGTAGTTGTGTTGGACCTGGTTCTTTTCGGGTACGGGGAGATAAAAGACATATTCTACCAAGAAATTAGCATGTAGCCCTGAATGAGATGGCATTAGCGCGTACCAATATCTGACCACGCGTATGTTATGGCAGGAATAGGAGCTGTGGTGTTTGGCGCACGAGCGTAAATGTGGCCGTCGGTAAAACACAACTCAAACTTCTTCCTCTGAGGCACGGAAACGGAGATTTCCTTGATTTCGAGCAAAACAGTCTCGTCGGCAGCATTGGTCTCGACCTTGACAGGAGGTTTTGTGCCATTCGCGGCTCCGTTGGTCTGCTGAAGGTCGACTCTTCTCTTCTTGTGGGCGGGTTCAGTGCTCCCACTTGATAATTGATCGTAGATATGGGTCGCAATTTCGTTGAACAAGGCGATTCTTGCAGGAGAGTCTTGAAAATCTTGTGTTAGAATTGGTGAAGTGAACATGACATCTTAGGGGGTTTCATGGTTTGTTGTTTACCTGCTGCTTTCTGGATGCCAGTTAGGATATCGGGCCGGGTGCCAAATACTGAGCCCAGCTTGTCTGTGTCGAGAGTTTTGCCCATCTTTTTGGTCCAATCGTATATGTGTCGATGTATTGAGGCTCTTGATTTGGGTGGGAAAAGATGTGTTTTTTGTTGAAAGAATTGTTTACTGTTGGTCGTGGCGATCAAGATGCATAGGTCATCATATTAGGTTCCTGGTTTGCGATAAGATAGCGATTCATGACAAGATGGAGAGCGCTTATTAGTCAGGGCCATGTACTACTATACTAGTCTAGATCTAGGTACTACTATAAGGTAAATGGCACTAGAACGGGTAGTTTCTAGTGGGTTTGCAGGCGCTGTCGTTCACTTTCAGGGGATATTTCGCCCTATCAGCTTCTGACGTCAGGCGATAGACCCCGGGCGCGCTTGAGATTCCCCGCGAGATTTGAAGCTGCCCAATTCACAACCACAACATTCAAAGTAACACTCACTCACTCACTCGCTCTTGTCATTGTTTCTCTTTGATAACGAGACATTCATCATGTCTACCACATTCCCAAATCTCTACACGCACCGCAAGGTTGCTGATTCAGCAGCCAAAGCTTGTGACATTTGCTACAAGTCAAGCACATCCGTCTTAATCACCCCAGACAAGAAGGTATGGTTGATGCATGCCTGATGAGAAATCTCAAAAGGCCAAGCAAAAACAGCTAAAAAAAATCCATATTCTCATTTCAATTGAAAGCTCATGCGATTCACATGGTAGGACTTCTTCTTTGTCTGTCCCGTTCACTTGAAGGATCGGTATTTTGCGACACCAAAGATCGATGAGGAGGCTGCCAAGAAGAAGCGCGAGAAGGAATTGGAGGAGGAGAAAGAACGCGTCATGAAGGAGTACGAGGAGAAGCAAAAGAAGAAGAAGGAAAAAGAGTCCAAAAAGGATAAAGACGACAAAGACAAGGATGACAAGGACAAGGATAAAGAGAAGGACAAAGATGAGAAGAAGGATGAGGGCAAGGTGAGTTCGACCTACACTCAACAAAAGATGGTTGACTAACACATATCTCCAGAAAAAAGAAGAGAGTATTCCTACACCTGAAGAGGAGCCTCGTGTATTCGAGTTGAAGACGTAAGTGAGCCTCTTGCCCCTCTCATGTATCTGATCACTTACACCACCCAGCGCCTTTTACCAGCAGAGACTATTGAAGAAGCGACAAGCCGAAGCAGCGAAGCTGGATCGGGAGCGATCCTCAAAGCCAGGCTATTTCCCATCTGTACCATCAGATGCTCCCAGTCGATGACGAGCAACAGGACGTTGGGTCACTTGACCCATTGTTTATGCTTGAGTTCAAGAGATCAGGAGTGAATGGAAGACTTCCCCTTTTCTCCCTGCTAAACGACATAGCCGAACGGTCTATAGAACAAAGAAGAATATCATCAGGGTGTCAGGAAATTTGGCTGCTGGGAGCATAAGAGGCAAAATAAGTATGTCAGTTTATGCTACCTAAGTTATACCTGTTAGGCTGTTAATTTTTGTATCCTAAACCTCAAGAGGTCAACTTTCTGGAACAGAGTAGAGCCTGAACTATGAAGAGAATTTTATATAATCGCAACGGAAATAATCAAGAGGAAAACATGTCTTTCGAGAATGATGCTGATATTCGAAATGTATTTCATGAAACAATATGCTTGAATTACCCTACTGACCCTTCCTAACCAACGCCTTGTCCCAAGAAATCCGTGACCATCCACAACATTCTGATTATTAACCAGCAACTTGCTTCACCTTGTCCTCAGTCTGGGGCGGCTCGTCGACGAAATCGGGCACGACCTCGTCTTGCAGGAAACCCGGCACAGCACCACCCATCTCATGCTCCATCTCAACCTCCATCCCCAAAGCCTCCAGCTCAGCATCCAACTCATCCTCCTCCACATCATCAGGGATATCATAACTCCTCGCCAAACTCTCTTGGATCTCGTTACCCACATCCATCAAATCCGCCATTTCATCCTGCAGCCTCTCGATCTTGTCAATGTCGATCTTTCCGTACTGCTTCTTGAGCTCCTTGTTGGTCGTCTTCATAGCGTCCACCTGCGTCATGACGTTCTTGAGGTTGTCCTGCATGTTGCTCGCCTGCTCCATGTTCCACACCTGGCTCTCTAGCTTGTCCTTCTCCGCCTCGTACGCTTTGCGGCGCTGCAGCACCTTGAGCGCCTTTTGCTTCATCGCCTGCTTTCCGGGGCCGTCGCGCATGCGGGATAGCTTTTCTTGGTACGCGCCTAGCTCGGCGTTGAGGGCTTTGAGTTTGGTGTCGAGAGACGAGATACGGGTGTCGAGGTTGTTTATGGCGCCGTTGAGGGTGGGCTTGGGGCCCGTGGGCTTGGAGCCGAAAAGGCGGTTCATGGTTGTCGGTTTGTGGGTTTGTAGGTATGTTTGTTTGTTGTATAGATGGTTCAAGATGTCGGAGGATATCGTGGTTGCGGTGTTGAAGGTCGAATGTGGTGGCCTGGAGAGATGACGTTTCGCTGGGCACGCGGCTCAAAGATGGCGGGGCTAATGTGGCTCCCCCCAACCTGGGGATCTGAGACTGATTCTGAGCAGAGTGGCTACCCTATACCATTAAGCTTTCAGGGTCTCGTCGCATGAGAAATGAGTTTATCTGGTAATTTGAAGACAACCTGAAGTAGTAGGTTAATAAAAAACTGAAGATAAAAACCGAAAAAAAATCCATTTCACTATATGATCTACTTTTCTTCAATATTTGCTTTGCTCATGGTTTGGTGTTGCGACTGGCGCATTTTTGGGGCAAAAAGTACATAAACTCTCATTGATTTGACATTGCGAGTGAGACCCTGCCCTGGTCTAGTCTAGCCGCTGCCGCTGCCGCTCGTTCCCGTCTGTAGTTCAGGGCTTTGATCACGGATGAACACTGTGGTAAAAAAATATTTTGTGACACTTGGGATAAACATGTGGCTTTTTGGAAGACACGATATATTTACTACTATTATTTGAGACATAGAGGTTGCTTCATTGTTGTCCGAATACAGGCAAGACTGGACTCGCGCTAGAACAATGCTACCCAAGGTGCCAGCGTCATTCAAGTGAACCGATTGGTCTTTGCATTAAAGGTGCCTGTCAATGTTTGAGTCTCAGCCTCTGATCTACAAACGCACTGCCGGGGCACATCACGTCAATTGTTCCCCAACTTATTAATGTTACAGCGTTGATTGATTTGAAGAACCGTAGGCAGATACAAATACCGGAGAGCAAACTCTGGAGAGACCAATAGACAATCAATAATAATTACAATAAAATCACCTTCATTTTATGGACCCTCATATACCCATGTCGTCCCTTGGCATCCCTATTCATAGTTTAGCGCTTTGATCAGCACCTCGAGACTTAGACAATAAACAGCTTTAGAACATCGCGAGTATCGAGATACGCGTGACCTCGTGAAGCGCAATCCCCGCAACGCGACCCCGTCGCCCTGCACGTATTGATCCAAATTCACGCAAATCAATTGAGTAACTGCTCGTCAGCTGGCTGTCACTGCCTGCCAGCTGCCAGTTCACTGCGGACCCTTGCAAACGGTGGCAGCACGTGACCCACACGCACCAAAAATCGGTCCCGACGCGTCTGGCGCTAGTGCAAACGCCTCCAGCTTCACAGCAGCCCACCCACATCCAAATCCATCCCGCTTCGCAAATCAAAACAAACTTTCCAACCTTTCTTCTTTGCGCAACGCTCACGATTTGACACCACAACGCTTACACTTTCCACTGCGATACCGCAAAGCCTTCTTTCGTCAAACCTTGAGCTATCAAAAGCTTCTTTTTTACTTTTCACCGCACCGTTATTTCACGTTGCCCCCACGTTGCCTCGGCATTTGTTTACTTTCTTGACCTCAGCGCTGCATCTTCACGATGGCGGCGGATGATATCCCCAAGTGGGATTTTGGGCAACAGCCCAAGGGAATGTAAGCTTTGCCTGCTCTATTGATCGTGTGTTATTTTTGAAGCATGCTGACATTTTTGTTTCACAGTAATCCTGTTCCGACCGATTTCATTCCCTTCTTTTCCACCACCGGTGACAGTCGTGTCGACGCCGACAAAATGTAGGCTTCATAACGGTCGCAAACCAAACCGCCGATGCTAACGATACGATAGTTCCCTCAACTTTGACCTGGTTGCTCCCACATCTCGCACTCGAGCTGCTGCTTGGGATCGTGTGCCTACACTTTCCACTGCAAATGGCAAGAACCGCCAAATCATGAAGCGAGTTCCTATTTGCAACGAGCGCAAGCATCCTCAGCCATTTGTGCTGCTTCCTCAGGTCAATTTTTTGATCCCAAACACCCGCGAATCTATCGCCGCCGACGAGCTTCTGCCTCGCAAGGTTCGACGAGGTTCCAAGTATGAGCCTGTCTCTAGAGAAGCGGCCTACTCGGGCAACGTCATGAGCCACGCATTCATGGTGAACGGACTCATTGTGGCCACAAGTAAGTTTGCACTGCATCATTTGAACCCGACCGTTTTCTAACGCTCATTTAGCCGCCGTTGCGAACAACTTCATGTACACCTCTTCCTGCACCTCCTACGAGGACCGACGAGCTGCCCGCAACGGTATTTGCCAGATTACCCCCCTCAAGCGACGCTCCGACGCTCTCAACAACGACGCCGATATTCCTATCATGCTGGCTCGCACTGGTGGTAACAAGCTTGGCTTCTACTACAAGGTTCTTCCCATGATCAAGCGAGCTTACTCTCGTGGCAAGAAGGAGGTCGATGTTGCTACCGCTTCTATGGTCGAGTTCTCTTCCTACTTGCGACGAACCCGACGAAACCCTCGCCAGCCCATTGCTGCCTTTGGTGCTCCCGATCTCTCTGACATCGCAGACGAATCCGAACCCGAAAGCCCTACCGTCGTTCGTGAGCCTGTCCTCAAGTTCGAGTCTCGTTCGCCTGCCAAGCGTATCGCCCGACTCGCAAACCCATTCTCCAAGTCCACCTCTCGTGGCAACCGTCTTTCTCAAGGTTTTGTCAAGCTTGTCCCTGGCCTTGCTCGCGGAGGTTTCTCTACTCCCGTCAAGTCACGACCTTCTCCTGTCCCTCAGACTGCCAGCCCTGTCTACGACTACGCTGTTGCTTCTCTTCAGTACTCTCCCAGTGCATCTGATGATGAAGCCGAAGCTGATGCTTCTCCTTCCAAGGAGGGTTCACCTGAACCTGCTCGAGACATTTCTTCTTCTCCTACTCGCAGCCCCGGTCGCACATTCCGCGTTCCATCCGAGTTTGACTCCTCTTCTGTTGCCGGTGATGAGAGCATCCAAGGTCCTCCCTCCACCCCCAACAAGTCTTCCCCTGTAAACTATTCTCGTCCTGTCGGACCTACTCCCTCTCGTTGGAACCGACCCGAGCCCACTACTCCCTTCACACCCGTCCCCCAGACTGCCACTGCTGCTACTCCCGGCGAGACTGACAGCCCTATTGGCCTCTATGCTATGCTTGCCCCAGACACCCCCAAGGCCCCTGCCTGCACTTACGAGACCCTCAGCGGTACTGATTCTATTGATTTTGGTGGAGCATCTGCCTTTAAAAGCTCTCTCTCTTGGATGAACACATCTGCTCAAGCCAGCGAACAAGCTCGTTCTCAGAACGTCAACCAAGCTCGTCGTCGCCGAAGTGAGCCTCTTCTTCTCAAGTCTGTTTTGACCCAAGCTCGTCGCCGATCAGCTTCCCCTCAAAAGCTTCGATTCAAGTCCGACGACACTTTCCACGATGTCATTTCTATTGCGTCTCTTTTTGATCTTCCTGTCTCTGCTGACAACACTACTGTCGCTGAAGATGACAGCATGCCTGAGCCCACACCCGCCGAGCCCACTCCCGCTCCTCTCAAGACCACTGTCACTGAGACACTAGTCGAGGTTGATGACTCTCAGGACACTAACGTAGCAATGGAAGACCCTGCACCCATTGCTGCTACTCCTGCCGAGCCTACTACTACTCCCTCTAAGACTACTGTTACTGAGACGCTTATCGATGTCGATGACTCTATGGATACCGATATAGCAATGGAAGACCCTGCACCCATTGCTACTACCGATGAGAACGAGCAATCTATAGTTCAGATTGACGTCCGCGAGAACCCTGACATCTTCGGTGCTCATCCTTCCTCTCCTCCCGCCCCCATTGAGACACTCTCCCGTATGGCCGATGATGCTTGCGATGGCCACGCTAAAGTCGTAGTCACTGAAGAGAACGGCAGACTTTTCGTCCGATTTAAGTTGTCGGCTGAATACGCCCACATGTTCCCACCCAGCCAGGGTTTCGAGGACAACGATCTCGCATTCTCCCCACCAGCACTGGCATCTACCCCCAAGATCAAGTCCGAGTCTCAGCAACTTACATCTACGCCTCAGCCTCGCCTGTCTTCTGTACCCAGCAACGAAGAGCTTCTAGCTGCTGCTGTCTCGCGCGTCTCGCGCGATTTCACTTTCACCTCGCTCTTCCCTGAAAGCTCACCTGCAAGCTCACCTGCTGACATGGCCACGCCTACTGATCGCTCTATTGGACATCTGCTCGACACCCCTACCGTCACTGGCCGAGGTATCAACAACGATGCTAGCTCACCTGGATTCCAGACTCCCGAACTGCCCGCGTACCATGACAACACTCTTGTCTTTGGCGAACCTACTGCTGCTGCTGCCACTCCTCAACCTATGTCTACCAAGCGCGTTACACGCCGTCAAAGTGCGATGACTCCTCTCAAGAGAGCCACTACCAATGCCATGGAAGCTGCCAACAGAACACCTGCCCTCGCTAGCAAGCCTAACTATTCGACGCCCAAGTTTGCTACCCCCGCTGCTGATAACGCTGATGATACCTTGGCCGTCTCATGGTCTGATGTCGAGGATGAACATGATCATCCGACACCCAAGTTTGCCAGCCCTGCTGTCACCAACGATGACACTACAATCATCTTTCCGTGGTCAGATGTAGAGGACAGCCCCTCTTCAAAGAGACGTAACCAGCCTGCCTCCACCCCAGCTGCTATCGGCACTGATACCACTACTGTCATCTCCGGGCCCGACACACCCGCTGAATTGACCACACGCACTGACTTTGCTCCCGCCGAGGATGAGCAACTGAGCTCAGATGCCACAGCTCCCGTTCAGGATGAGCTTACCACCCACTCCGCTGCTGCCGTGGACGATGACAGCCCGAACCGAGAGTTCATGCGCAACTTCATCAAGCGCACGCGTCAACCCACAGCAGCGGAGTCGGGCTCTCCCATCCCTCCCGCTGCCGCCCGAAAGCCCCTCGGGGATCGAAGCCCTAATAGGGGAACTTCGGTGAGCAAGCGCAAGCACGAGGACGAGGATGAGGATGAAAATCCTTCACCCAAGAAGGTGAAGGTTGAGGGTACGCCCTTGGGCACAAAGCCCAGGGCTGCCCGAAAGAAGTCGAACCTGGACATCGACATGGTCGACTTCCCGGCAACCCAGGCCACAGGGTTGCCGGTTCCCACCCCCGCGGGTGCCGCCAACGACCGGGCCGCATCCCCTCCTACCACCCGCCGGTCCTCGCGCCTCCGAGGCCAGGACATGGGCGGTGGGCCCAAGTCTTCGCTCCCAACCCCCATCAAGCTCACGCGAGCTGGGGCCGGGCGTGGCTCCTTGGCACGGAAGCCACGCTCGGAGGAGCAGGAGTTGGATCGCAAGACGCGGTCCAACACTAAGAAGAACATGGGTGACGCCGAGTCCCCGGCCGAGGTCCTGACTAGAATCAGGGACCAGGCCGAGGAGGACTCGGACGTCGGAGAGGGATCGGCCGGCGGGCGACGCGTGGGGTGGAAGGACCCCTTGGAGAAAATCCAGGGGTCATCCCCCAAGAAGAGGGCCGAGCCCAAGGGCAAGGCGACCCAGGGCAAGACCCGGGTGACAAGGCCCAAGGCGACGCGGGCTGCCAAGGTGGCGGAGGGACCCAAGTCCCCTCGCGTGACGCGATCTCGCGCACGCGGCGGGGCTTGATCCCTCCGTGTCTTCGGACAACACCTTGGTGTCGCCCCGGGGTCTTGCCCGGGGAAATGTTTTTGGAAGGACGAGGGCGGCGCTGGGAGGGGATCTCCCAGCGCCTTTTTACGATTTGTATGAGAGCATTCGGCGGCGTTGGGCGTAGCCCAAGATACCCTGGTTTTTTTTTTTTTTTTGGTTGTTTTTGCGCCTGTTTTCGGGGGCGGCCGACGCAGGAAAGTCCTCGGGATGAGGCAATGAATGAATAATTGTTTGAGTCATGATCTTGTGCCACTTGTGATGTCTTGTCTTGTGATCTTTCATGTCTCTTCCGCGATACTTGTTTGCTAATCTTACCAGGTAGGCTTGAGTCGGTTCATCAGCCAGTATCGTCGGTGTTGGAGTCATCAACCTCGATAAGGGTTCCAGCGGCAGTGCTTTATCCAAGCGTCGATATCCCGCGCAAAGACATGGGCATCACGGAATGACAGCCTAGCCAAACCTGGATCAGCTTTCAGTTATGCCAGGCTCTTGACTGCTTCAGTAATGGACTCAGCAGGAGGGATCTTGGATGGAAGACCCTGCACCTATTGGTACCACCGACGATGACAACGTCACTGAGACCATTGATCGTCCTACTGTTCGCGATCAGTACGCAGCCAACGAGCAATCTACAGATTGTCGCTGAAGACGACAACATGTCTGAGACCGCTACCATTGAGCCTACTGCCGCTCCTGTCAACAGCACTCCTGCTGATACTATTCATACTATTCATACTGAGCCTCCTACCGCTCCCGTTCACAATACTCCTGCTGAGCCCACTCCCGCAGACGTAACAATGGAAGACCCTGTACCCATTGTTACTACTGTCGATACTGTCGCCGAAGACGACAACATGTCTGAGACCGCTACTATTGAGCCTACTACCGCTCCTTCCGAGACCATCTTGACTTTTGAACAGTGATCTAGTCCATAGCAATGGCTTCAGGGTCTTCGTTATCTCTTCACGGATGACGGTGGCGCCAGTATCATTTGGTAAGTTCTTCGTTGACACTTTTCGATATCTGTAGTACAATACTAACGTGCTGGGATGGTGTTTACAGGAATTGTCTCAACAACATTGCTGTCATCAGTAGATGACGTCCTCTTCGACACCAATCTCGACAGTAGTGGAGTAAAAAAGCCATCACTTCCCGCGGTCCCCGATGAATCTTGAGGTACGGCTTAGAGCTTTGATATCCTGGGTCGACAGGCATGATGCGATCTCTTCAAGGACCTCTATGGGGAGGTCGTAGCGGCGGTATCCTCGAGAGCAGCCTCGGGAGGATTGACCACAGCCGAGACAAGCCTCTGGCGGCACCATACCAAAACTACGTCCATCAAGAGGGGATAACAGCTGTGATTTGGTGATAGCAGGGCTGGAAAACTTGGGTGTGGCGTGGCCTCAACAGCAGTCTCAGCTGGAAGCCTCGAGCCATCTACGCCCTCTCGCCGCCCGCCGACTTGAGACGATGGAAAAGACGGCCTGTGGCCGCCAGCGGTGATACTACATCCCTGATAATAGAATAAACGCAACCCGTTACGCGCAGGACGAGTATCACCTCACATTGTCTGGTTCCTTCACGCGCTGGTCACCCCGAGTTCCTCTGCTGAGGGAGCATCTATCAGGTATGATTGACCAGTCCATGTATGTTGCTCATCTCGCTGGGTACTACCAAAGTTAGCACAATATCTGTATGCTAATCACTTTACAGGTTATGGACTTGAGAAAGATACCAGGCACAACTACCGATTTGGCCGACCATCAATCGACGGCCCCCATTTTCCAGAACTCATCCCGATAACGAGCCGGCCGAACTAGCATGGCACACTCCGACGAAGCCCATCACCTTCATACTCGGAAGCTTCATGAGGATACCGTGTCATTACACTACCTGGACCCGACCAGGTGTTCAATATCAGCCTACACACGAGCTGTTCTGCTAAGACCGAGAACGTCAATAGTTTTGGTGCAGCCAGCAAGGTGGCCATTATGCTTTCAATCAACAAGCAAATGTCGCTACAAGTCACATCCCGAACATAGGCGCGACGCGACCAATAAAAACCCAACTTGGCAAGTGTTTCCTATCCGAAGTCACAGGCCTAGACACTAATGCTAACGTTGCGTTCCTTGTAGGCTTTCCTCGGGCTAGATAAGCCCAGACACGCAGATCTCGAAACTTGCAACAGAATCTGTCAATGATGTCGGCTTCTGGGACGTAAGTGAATTTGCCGTATGCATAAACATACAAAGCTGACTTAATGTGATGCCAGGGACGATGACAACACGACATCAATAGTATCGGTACCCATTTACGACAAATTACAGAGTTTTGGTCTTATTGAAAAGGCTGGCGATCGCAATCACGAGTTTCCTGCCGGTTAGCGACAGCTGTCTTCTGCCGAGATCTATCGGGGGCCACCAAGATCAGGAAGAAGTTCCGAACATTTGGCGCCGCCACTCTCGAGAGCGCGAAATTGTCACTCAGCGACTATAGTAGAAGAGGAATTATCACAGGAGGTCAACTGCGAGTCCTGCGTGGCAATTGTTAAAGGAAGACCCGAGGCCATCGGTCGGCTAGACGACGAAGAGTACAACCAGATATCGGAGATGTGGCTTCTTGCTTGTCTCTACCCTGGTAGACTTGCTCATATCCAGTCCAGTTGTGATACCCACGAGCTGATTCCATATCAGAACCACGCATTGCGCACCCGTGCTGTTATGACAGACTGGCTTTGAGTATGGGCTGTTTATTCCTTGGTCTGGTCTCCGATGCGTTCGGCTGTCGTGGTCGCTTTGGACTCGTCTCATTCTTGTCCTGTTGTATTTGCGAGAACTTATACCACGGACACCAACAGCAGTCTGTGAGAGGTACCGGTGATGGACGACGATGGGAAGCGATAAAGGGCTCAATGAGCCGGGCAAGGGCATCAGTAGCAGAACTACTACTCCTATGGCTTGCCGGATGAATTCTCATTGCTGAGCAATGACGCCGTGAAGGTAGATGATCTGTCGCAGCTGGTTCTCCTTCAAAGTCAAAAGACACGACCAACGTCTACTGTTCCCATTGAGGACACCAGTGATGCTACCACGGTTCAAAAAGTCGCAATGGAAGACAATGGACTTGTAGGCTCCTGAGAGTCGCAATACTCCCATGGAAACGTCACCTCAACTATTAATGCCAGCTCGATTGAGCAGTCCACCGCCGTTTGGAAATCGGCCTCACAGCGCGGTTATCACAACTCGGAGTCATCTACAGCGACAGACTATCCCGATGGTGAGATCCCGAAGAGCGTCTCATACTACTGACTCTAGTGATCTGAATACCCGAAGACCAAGACCGATTGGGTGCCGGCTGAGCGTGACGCGGAGTGATGGTGAAGTCAAGATCAGTTATGATGACCAGCACTACCTTGTGATCCGGAGACAGGATATGCTACCCGCGCTACATTTACATGGCTTGACGAAGTCTGGGACAATTGAACCGGAACGCGAAAAGCTGCTCTCATCAAAGCTATCATGAACGGGCCGGCCGGAGGCAAATGTCGGGTCCGGGAATCCGGGTAATCATTCTCGGGGCGGGTATCCGGCATTACAAGCTGACAACGGTTTATGGGGACATTGGCAACTCAGAATACTATTCTTACTGGCTAATTTGTATAGAGAAATTCAGCTCACATGTCGCAGAGAGAAGTATAAAGGGCCGCCGTGGGATGCAGTCGTTGAAGAACCACATCATCGACATTGACATCAAGATCAACAACATACACCGACGGCGCTTGAGTATAGCCCCTTCACAACTACGACCGCAGGCCAAAATACTCGAAGCATTTCTGAATCTACCTCATACGCCACTGCAAACATGCCAAACAAGATTGTCATCATCGGCGCCGGTTTCGCTGGAGTCTGGAGCGCCCTCTCAGCTCAGCGCCTTATCAACCTCAGAAATAAAGAACAAGACATTGAGATCCTCGTCATCGCACCCGAACCATGGTTGACCCTGCGACCACGGCTCTACGAAGCCAACGCATCATCCATGAAGCAGCCCCTCGCGCCGCTCTTCAAGGCTGCCGGTATTGGCTTTCTCCAAGGAACCGTCGAAACCATTGACACCAACTCGCAGACGGTTCACGTTCGATCTTCTTCAGGCGATGAATCTGATATTCATTTCGACCGACTTATTCTCGCTGCTGGAAGTGCAGTCGTACGACCCACGAGCGTCGCTGGTCTTGACCAATATGCATTTGACATCGATTCACTATCCGGTGCCGCCAAACTCGAGGCTCATCTCAAGAGTCTAGAGTCTCTTCCCGCCAGCAAAACCCGCGACACGGTGGTTATTTGCGGCGGCGGCTTCACCGGTATTGAATTGGCAGCAGAACTTCCAAATCTACTCAAGCACATGACAAACCCCAACATCGTTCTTGTTGAGAGTGCTCCAGACATTGGTCCTGAGCTTGGAGCAGGTCCTCGCCCTACCATCATGAAAGCCCTGGAAAGTCTCGGAGTTGAACTCAAGCTCGGATCTGCAGTTACTTCAATTGATGCGAACGGTGTACAACTTAGTTCTGGCGAGCACATCGACGCAATGACTGTCGTCTGGACTGCCGGTATGCGAGCAACACATTTAACGCAGCAAATCCCTGGAGAAAAGGACAGCCTCTCTCGTCTCTACGTTAACCCAGATCTTCGCGTATCAGGCTGCGAGCACGTCTTTGCCACTGGAGACACCGCCCATGCTGTTACTGATACAGAAGGGCACATCGCCTTGATGTCCTGCCAACACGCCAACATGCTCGGCCGTTTTTCCGGGCACAACGCAGCAGCAGACCTTCTCAGCGAGTATACTATCCCGTTCTCTCAGCCCGGATATACTACATGTCTTGATCTTGGATCATGGAGCGCGATGTTGAGTTGCGGATGGGATAGGGATGTGAAGATGACGGGGGATGTTGCGAAGCAGGTAAAGCGATACATTAACCAGGAATTGATTGTGCTACCAGAGGATGCTATGGAGGCTATGGAGGCTGCAGAGCCTGTTTCGTATAGTATGGAGGGTCTTTACAAGAGTATTACTCAGGGCGCTGGGATTGATGTGGTGTAATTGGGAGAAGTAAAGGGAGCTGGAACCCTTTCATAAATTGTAATTTTAGTATCATCTAGCTAGTTATTCCCACTAGATATTTCTCATATCGACCACTGTATTGATGTACACTTCATATACGACTACTCTACTTGTTGAATCGAACAAGACATGTTTCCAGGGATGTCAAATGCAAACATGCACTCACAAGGATATCCTCCCCCAGTCCCACCCCCACACGTCAGTCAGTCCTGTACATGTCACGTCACTTCCACAGCCAACCTACATATTCCGTACTCATACATACCATACATTTCAACCACCATCTAAATAAAGATTCCTCTCTTTTGTCCATGTTTCCCGATCAATGCATCTACCCGCACATCTTCCATCAATCACAACTGAAAAAAAACCCTCACGGCAACTTGCATGTTTCTTGTGAAACACCAGATCTGCTGTCAAAACCCTCACGGCTCATCCTTCCCTCTCTCTGAAACGAAACATTACACAAAGAACTAGCAGCGTATCCTTGCAACTCACAAAAAAAAAGGTGTCGTCATCCGAGTCTATCGGAATACTTTACTTTTCTTCCCGTGTCCCCGTGTCGTGTTGCCCGGTTGAAAGAGAGAGGGGGAGAAGGGAAAGGAAACAAAATGAGAGGAGGGGAGGGGAGCAAAAAAGCAATCATGGAGGGTCGCGTCGTGATGCACTTGAAGGTGTCACGACGGTATCAACTTGAGTCTAGTGTCCTTTTTTATTCTAATATAAAATGTATGTGAGTGAGTGAGTGATAGGCTGTCGTGCATCTTTTCTTCGCTTCGCTTGGATGAACCGTGTTTGGGATGACAAGTCAAGGGGAGGCCCTTTCACTGCATGGGCTGTCATGTAAGGTCAGTACCTTGGTAGTTACAGTCAATCAGTCACAAGAGAGAGGGGTAAATAGAAAAGTATTTTAGATATTTTTTTTATTATTTTTAATCAGCTCTATCTTTCTGACTTTTCTCCTCGACGCCATGGATCTATTCTTTCCAAGATCTACAAGGCCGGAGAGCTGTCCAAGTTTCGACAGCCATTACTATCGTCCCCTCATCCACCGCCAGCCCAAAAAAAAAAAGAGCCCAAAAATATCAGTACATGATTGTGTAATGTTTCCTTGCCTCCAACACTTCTCGACCCATTGATTTGCTTTGCTTTTCGTTTGCAATGTCCGGGGATAAGTGTTTGTCTTTGTGTGTTTGTGCAAGCACAGACAATGTCGTGCACATCCATCCATGGCGCGGGTGGGGAGGGGAAAACAATGAAACTGTAAAACCAAATCAAACTCCAGCGAGTCAGAGCTGTCCAGCTCTGCGCGCATTGTTCTCCTTTGTTTTGTATCCTGGTTCCCGTCTAAACTTTTTCGACTTTCGCTTTTCGTTATCCAGGTCCTTTCTGTCCAACGCCTTGTACTTCCCAACAGGTACACTTCTAAACAATAAACAATATGTACAGGTCTTAATGACCAAAATGTATGTATGTGTGTGTGCCGTCGAGGCTATATCGGGTTCAATGACCCAAAAAATGAAAAAGGAATGACAGGAGTCGGGGTATCTCTGCAAAATGTTGAAAAAAGCAAAAGCATGAAAAAGAAGATAAAACGCCAAGCAACCCCATGAGAGCTGGCTATATCATCCAACGACTTCTAGTTTTTGTCTAGTCGTCATCGTGTCGTGGGTCATTAAAAGTTGATCGTTGAGATCGAGAGAAAAAGTTACTTTCGCAGGCCGACTTTACCTGCGAGGTTCTTCCAAAATCGTGCTCCCTTGCGCTCCTCGCTGTGCGTCCGTAGCATCACCTCGTCCCGTTGCATAGGTCCTACAATGTCCTCGTCGCCTCGGGCGGGGAACTTGCCATCCGCGTCCACCAGCCGGGGAATTGCGCTGGGCAGTCCATCCTCGAGGCGCTTCCATTGCATGCCAGCAAAGACATCGTCCAGAGGTGGGGGTCGACCAAGGGTAGAACCGCCGCTGTTGGCTCGTGCTCGTCCACGACCACGGCTTCGGCTTCGTGAACCGCTTGTTGAACTAGGAGCAGAGCTGGTAGCTTCCACAATCTGGGCCATGAGCCCATCGTGAGTCGCCCTCCATCGCTTTTCGATTTCGGCCCATTTGGCCTCGGTGAGACCATAGATCTTGCTCGTCTCGCCATAGTTCTCTCCCGTGCGCACAAGGTGCTTGGTGTAGTTGCATCGCGCCGTATCCCAATCCTTGCGCAACTGCTGGAGGGTCTCCATGTTCACAGTCTCGGGTTGATAAGGCTGCGGAGTAATGGTAAAGTTGGCGTGACCAAGACTATCAGACCACTCATCGTACTCCTGCAGGATCGAGGGAAGAGGGAGTGGAAGCTCGGGGCTGTTGGAACCAAAGCGGAAGGATGATACTGAAGGTCTCGTGCTCAGAGATGGACGAGGGAACTGTGTCGCAGAAGGGACTGGAGAAGGGACCTCGGTGGTGGAAGAAGGTGGTGCGATGGTTGGTGATTGGAGAGGAGACTCTGGTGGGGGTCCACAGAGAGGGCTGGTCATTAATGGTGGTAGTAGAGGTGTTGTGGCCATGCCTCGCTCTCGCTCAAGGTCGGATTGCTCGACAAGAGCCTGCGCCTTTTCAATATCGATAGGCGCGGGTAGGTTGATACTCTCGGTGCTTCCGTAGTAAGACACTGCAGGAGTAGGAAGTCCAGTGTTTTCCAGCATGCGATCCTGACCGGGTCGGCTGGGCGCTGACATGGATGACGATCGGCTTGAGGGACCTCCAGAAAGAACAACACTCTCCAAGCTGAGCTCGGTGCTAGGCGACATCATGGGGTTGCCTCGGCGGCCGTTTTGTTTCCATAGCGACATGTTGGGGAAGCGGGCACCAATGCGTGACGTGAGGCCGGCAAAGGGTGACTCGCTACCTGATCTCTTCTTACGGGAGCGCTCGTCTATGGGCATGTCACCGTCACTCAAGAAACCCATGTCGTAGTCAATATCGTAGTCGCCAACAATGTTGCCGTCAAACATGATATCCTCGGAACTATTTCGGGGCTCATATGGGTCGTCGCCTACACGGGAAGAGGCTGGGTTAGTAACTCCACGATTACGAAAGTGGCAGGCCAAACACGACTCCTTGGGGGAAGATATGACGGCCTGACCAGACGACGAACAAGACATACACAAACAGTCATAGAGACTAAACTGGTCTGAAGGCGCAAGACTAATACGGTCGGTGTTATCCTCGTCATGAGTGTTGTTGTGTTCAGGTTCCAGAGGCTCTTCTTGAACATCGGGCAATGATCGCATTGGAGGTTTTGTGTGGGTCGATTGCGTAGGTGAGATGGGGCTTTCGTTCAATTGGGGTGGCAGATCAAGAGAAGAAGTTGAGCTTGACATGCGAAAGTGACCCTTTGCAGGAGAGAAAGTCGGAGTAAGTGGTGAAGCAACATCGGATGAGGACGAATTTGTTGTGTAGTAGAGGTATGAGAGGTCTGCCTCGGGGCTAACTTGTTGTACCTCCCACTTGCGGCGATCCTCCACCATCTGCGGAAGCAGCAGCGGCTTGAGTCTGGGCGACATGCCGGCCGGTACGGTCGAGGCCGTGAGGATTGGCGAGAGTCGAAAAAGCGAGCGGTCGACCTGTATCTCTCCCTCGTTGCTGCTATATTATGCTTATTCTTGGATTTGGGTTTGGTGTTGAAAGGTTGGTAAGAAGAAAAACAAGAGAAAAGAGGAAAACAAGAAAGTTGGAGGGATGCCTCGGGAGGTAGTGGATGTGTTGATAGTCTTAGAGTCCCGTAGTGACACCGCAGCCCACTAGGAGGGTTTAGCTCGTTTGCAGGTACTTTGCGCTGTCTGTCGGGCCAGGTGGCGGCGGATCCGGGGACCGGGGGGGTTGCTTCTTTTTTTTTCCCTGCAAGCCTAAGGAAACTAAGACCAGGGTGGGATTCTGGGAAGCAAAAGGATGGCTAATGGATGGGTAGGAAGCGGAAAGTTGTGTTGCTGGTAGTGGAGGACTAGGAGGGTGGGCTAAGAACAGGGGGGCAGGTGCGAGCGCGGGGCGGGTCCTTTCCCTTTCAAGACTGGGCGCTGGGCTCTGTCCTCTGCTCTCAGACAGCAGGAAGAAAAAAAAGAGAGAGAGAGGTGGGGTTCCTTTCGGTTGGGCAGGAGTCAACTAGGAAACGGTTGCGGATAGTGGAGTTCTTTTCTTGTCGTCTCTTTCTTTCCTCTGCTCTCGTCAACCAAGTGGGCTGTGTTCGGCAGAGTCAGAGGAGGTTAGACTAGTATAGAGAGCGAAAAGCCGGGTGTAGACAGGCTGGTCCTGCTGCTGCTGCTGCTGCTGACTCTTGTTTTCTTACTTGCAAGTTGATGAGTCGACTCAAGTAAAACAAGTCCCCGGTTGCTTTTTTTTTTTTTTACTTTGGCCCGCCTTGCAACGGCGCTGGTTGGTTACTGTATGTCCTCGTGAGGCGGGTGTGACTCGTAACAAACTAACAGAGTGACAGTCGATAGGGGAATTAGTATCTAATAGATTGATAGAATAATGACATCTGCTTGATTGATTGATAGACGATCAGGAAAAGTGGAAGCTACAAGTGCCGGGGCATGACCACGGTAAATATGCATCATCAGGTGGGAGGAGGTGGTAATATGAGATTGGATGACTGACTCTGTTTTTGGCGGCTGGGCAGGGCTACAACCAAACCAGTGCGCGGCAGAAGAATACATACAACACAACAGTAAAGCATAGACAGGGCTCTGGCAAGTCAAGTTTGTAACTTGAGGGAACAAGCGCTCGGTCGTCCACGTGTTATCAAACCGAGGGTTGGGCGCGACTACATGAGACTGCACAGCTGACGTTGTTGCTACTGTATTGAACCGCGGCTACAGATGTGTGTTTACCATCAGTATATGTATGTTTGTACATCAAAATGTGTGTCTGGTAATGAGATGCTGTGGTGAGAAAGATGACCGTTGAGGTGGCATTTGACTTTGTTGAAGACTTCATTCTCTATCTATTGTCCGTATTCAACTGCATAATGATATCTCTATTGACAGGCGGTGATGAACAGATAACCTGAACCGATGTTGCGTTCCCAACACATGCCGCCATGCAGTGCATGTACAAGAGGAGGCATAGAAAAGGTGCGTTATACCTCGTTCGTGGTGGCAGGGATATGGGATAAAAAAGGGCTGGCTGACGTTCAAGGTTCTGGGGCCATCAAGGCGGGGGAGGAGAACAAGACTTGCTTGCTGCTGTGTCTCTTGTCGCGGCTGAATGTCAATTTTGTCTCTGCAACTCACTGCAGGCGTGACGTGGGAATAAGGTGATGAGGAGAAGCAATACAAGAAACTCATAGGTTGGGCTGCGTCGACTGGGAGTGGCAGTCCTTGGTTCTGTTGTGACACTGTACTGTAACCAGCAGCTTACCTTTTTACAGTGGACACTTACAGCACGCACAGGTTGATTTTACAGAGCTTCTTTCAGGGCATCAGGGAAGTGGGGCCGTTGATTCCGCCAATTGAATATGGTCTGGCGGAGAGAGGTTGGGTCATTTGAGGAGAGACAAGGCCAATCAAGAGTAATGAAGTGTGAGGCCGGAGAGGCTGGTTGTTATGAGGCATACTACCTACCTATGATGTGCGCAAGGGAACAGCCCGCACATTCATTGTTTGTGGCTCAGATTATGGTGTTAGTGCTAGAACTGCCGCGATCGACAGACGGCAATTGGAACTGAATACATATTTGAAACAATGGCTTACTACTATTGAGGGACGGGAAGAGACATTCAAACAACAATTCAATAACAAAAAGAAAAAAAGTCAAAACCCATCCATCTCAAAACAAAAACTCAAATGCAATGCAACAGATGGACGAACGATGACATTTGGTGAGGGAACCGCTGGGACCCTGGAAGAGAGACAGTATTAAAACCTTAGATCCTTAGAGAGAATTGGGAGTAACTAGCAACAGGGATCTACCATGAACTACAAGTAAATGGATTACGAATTATCGACTACTAGCAAAAGCCATCGATCGATGATGATTCAAAGGTTTGTAAGTATGTCTTTTGTGAAACAATAACTGCAAATGTCGTCTTTTTATGCAATTTCACTAAATTCATTTTATGCTTCTGTGGCTCACAACGTTGGGGGGGGGGAAAACCGTTATTTTGTGTAACTGACTTTCTCCCCAAATGGGAAAAGACTTGAAGCAAGTTGCATTCCATCCAAGTACATATAGCTACCCAAAGTGGTAGTAGCGTAGCTTACATAGCTTCCTGCCATTGGATGCAAAGATCAGCGCTTCTCCAAGTTTTCTTTTGTTTACTTTCTCTGCATTTGTTTTCTTTTATTTCCCGGGTCTCCATAGTATTGACCTCATCACCATTGCCGATCTCTTTCTCTTTTTTTTGTTCTGTCTTTAATCTTTAGCAAAATTCCTCTTGTGAATCCTTTCGTATCATCTCTCCTCTCGTTCGCAGTTCCAGTCAGTCCCTTTTTTTTTTTCGTTGCCCTTCCCACTTGTTGTCCCACTCTCGGTCAGATCAGAAATGTGACATTGACAAGGCAGCCCTGCGGTCGACCCAGTCCAGCCCAGCCGAGCCCAGCCCGGTCGCAAGCAGGGCTCTTCGTAGGCAGAGAAGCCGGTGACAAGGGTAAAGACAAAACAGCCTGCCAGCTCAGGTGGGAAGAGCTTGGGCCTTGGCCTTGGGGCTTGGGTTTTTCATGTGAGTGAGGAGGAGTCAGCAGGGGGTACGTAGCCTTACACATGACTTGACTTCCTGGGCACCGTTCGTCTGGGTCGGCCTCGTTTTTCTATAATCCTTGAATTGGATTGCTCTTATCCATGTCCCCCGGATCAGTGAGTTTTTACTGATGAAGGCGGTATCCCTTTTTTTTGGTCCATCTCTCTCTTCGCTTGTCACCGACGATCAACTCTAGACCATCTCGCCTAAGCAGCTCATGCTTTTTCGGCACCGGAAGCTCAGGCCGAACAATTGAGCTCGCAATCTTGCCCATTCCATTGATAATGGTCTGCGCCACCAATAAGGATGATGAAACTACGGATAGGGAAAGAAAAGCCGTTGAACCAGACAAAAGCCGCTGACGGACACAACTCTATTCCTTCTCGATGCGACTTTACTAAAAAAGCAAAAAATCATTTCACTTGGAAGTAAAGTGGCTTGAACAACCAAAAAAAAAAAACTTGTTGAGCTTGTTGGATGCTGCAATATTACGTCGTTGTTCAGAGTGGCCTCAAGTCAGTAACTCTGGGTTAATTGATGTCGATCACTTCCCTTCGCGAGATGAGGAAACGCGCTGGACTTGTTTCCACGAGATAACAGGGCCCCCCATTCCCCGTTCCGTTTTCCCCGTCTTCGCGAGAGAATCCGCCCGCTAGACTGTCCTATCCCATCTTCTCCAGCCTCTCTCTCGTTTGTGCGTCCACTGACCGTTTGTCCACTCTTGATGATTTCGTTCAAGTTGACCGCTCTCAGTCAAACCCCAAGAGAGCGGTCCACTCTGCCAAAGCAAAGTTGTGACGGATGCTTCCGCTCACTATGTAGGTCATTATTATTATTATTTTCTTCCTTTTTTTTCCCTTCTTTCTTTTCGTTAGTTTGAGAGTCAGTTGCAGTTGAAATGTCAAAACATTGGACCATTCTGCTACTGTCTAAAAGAAGAAAAGACTCTATGACTCCACTTAGTGGTTGATTTTTCCCTTTCTTCAAGACCCTTGAAAACTGTTCAAGATGGAGTGACATATCGAATGTCATCTCATCGAGATGTGGTCGGTATCCCACGATTTACTCTGCCATGTCCTCTGCCTTTCCCTGCATTGTCTTCTGTCATAAATCTTGTCTTTGAAATCTTGCATCTTGTTGTCGTGCGACAGACTCGTGGCAGGACGGGGCACGCCTACCCATCTCGGCATAGTGGCCGTCGTCCAAGCTTCCCAGCGGAAGGGAAGCGACGCCGATGGTGCGCCGGGGGGGTTTAACATACCCATGGAAGAACATGGAAGGACCGTTAGTCTTTTGTGTGGCTGCAAAACCTTGACATTTGAGAGGTTGCTAGGGGTCACCAAGAACCGCGCCAAACTGCGCCGTCGCTCCAGTACTCCGGGAACACGCTACAAGGTGATGGATGGGGAAAGCTTAAACATTGACCAAATGGGTACTCATTTTATTCATTTCTGTGTGTCGATCCGCCAGGGCCTAACGAGTTGACTGGCATCGGAGAAGCATCGCGATCTTGGGGGAGAGTGTGTCGGAAACACCAAAGTATGTACCTCATGTTGATACATACGTGTATATTGATTGGGCCCGTGACATTGGTTACTCACATCACCGCTTCCGGAACAAAAGGCCGTTCCCATCGTCCTTTACCGACACACAAAAGTCGCGACTAATGCCAATTGTCGGTGCCAGACCGACGGTTCAGCGATAACCAATCCTCAAGCAGCCACGCAACGACCCTGACAGCCTAAGTCTGCTGCTGCATTAGCCTCGACGACGACACATACAGATAGATGGGCCGAAACTGACTTTGGAGGCTGACCGTTGTGCCCGCGGAAGGCTTCCAACCGTCCCGCCTATTCGCTTGTTGTTCTAGAGAACATGGGTTAGGTATGAGAAAAAAAAAAGACATGGGGGTTTCACACACAAAGACAATGGTTATTACTATTATGACTCTGTCTTGACGATTGAAGATTTCTCAGACCTGCCGGTTTAGATCACTTGCATTGATACTGATAGTGAGTGATACGGGCACGGTGAATAATTTAATGACCGAGATCGTTTGTAGCTTTTTTTTTCTTCGATTGAGGCTTTAAATTGCTCTTCGCGTCCAAGTCCCCCCGCTGTAATCACGTCTTTGTTGAACTACTCGGTTATTAATACTGCGTTATTATGCAAAGCGTCGGTTTAAGTTTACGCTTTGCAGTTCGTTGAGAGCTGTCAGACACGCGTGTTGTGGCGGGGGAACGGGAGAGGTGGTTGAGTTGAGGAGTGTCTCGGGTATGTTAGTAACACTACTAACTACTTGCCGTCGGAGTCTTATGCTATTGTGCTGTTATCAGAGAGAGTATTGACGTTGTTCTAATTAATGACTCTGGTTGAGGGTTGATTGATAGCAATAACGATCTACGATATCTACAGTAGAGTACTCATTGCATTGACCAATAATAAGCTACGTCTCTTTGAGGAACAAACTGGTGTTTAACAAGTCAACAACTCTTAATAAAGTACCTACCCCAGATGCCATTCAGAAAGAAACCCTTTGATGCACTCACTTACGCCCGCACAAACTCAATTCTGGTTTTCCGACCCTCCACCAGCCATCGGCTTTCAGTGCTATTAAGAGATGCCAGTCCGAGGTACAATTACATACTCTACTACATGAGTTATCTCATTGTTGGAAAAAAAAAAAAGCAGTCTTTCTTTATTGGCTGACACACACACACTCTCCCTTACAGAGATTGTTTTTAGTTAGACCCCACAAGTAAGTATCATTGTTAATGCCTTGGTCGCAAGGCATCTATGAAGAAATACGTCCGTGATGATGATCTCTTAACAAACAAGGAAACCAGCTTTGCTTAGAGCAAAGAAATCCACCAAATGCCGTCATCGTCATCATCATCATCGTCAACAACAACAGCTTGGTCTTGTCTTTCGTCACTGAAAAAGTTATGAAAATTTTATTCTTTTTTTATGACTGTGGCTTCGGCTGCGGCTTCGGTAGAAAACGCTTACTGTATTGCAATAGTGCATCTGCATGCTCTTTATGAATGTCACCACACTCACTCAGTTGTAAAGGTAGTCTCATCCAAATTTTGATCAGGGATGTAAGACAAAGCGTAAATTTACTTTCTTTCACTTTTTCAGATTAATGAATTGATCGACACTTTAATTGATTTCTTTCTATCTTGCGGCCGTTGTTTACTTTTCTGTAGGTAGGTAGGTAGGTAGGTATAATTAAGTGGCTTATAACAAAGTTCAGCCCATCGATCGTGGCTTTTATACTAGAATCAACATGGATGGGGGAGATCAAACAATACACACAGACCATAATTACCGTTTTTTCCCTCTCTTTCGTGTTTCAGGGTATGTAGTAATTAACAACGGTTGCGGCTGCGGCTTGACCTTGCATTCCTGACTTTTTTTGTTTATATTAAAAGAGTCACTTTGTTGTCATAGGGTATATAACACTCAACATAAGGAAGAGAGAGAAAACTACTCGTATTTTATGCAGCCCATTACATACTAGCTTTTCTCGATCTGATCATCTTTTTTTCTGTTCCTGGTGGCGATTTGAGAAAAGCTTACAAGTCCATTGGACAATTGGGGCGTCAATTGTTTTGCGTGCGTGTGTGTGGTTACATCGACAGAACTCAACAGCAACCGATGTCACCCATCAAAAAACGCACCATTTTTTTATTATTATCTTTTTTTGGCATCGACTGTCCAAGCTGGGTAATAATATGTTATGTGCATGAGCCTTATGAAGTGATGTGTACATACTCATGCTCGCGTATCGGAAGCCCAATCACTACTCAAGGAGTAGCCATTTCTTGGCTTCAACACTCATTGATGCATCAGATGCACGTCACATTCTTGTTTTTACAACGGGAAGCCAGGGTATCTGTTCCCCGAGGCACTTTATTATAAGTTAAGCTTTTGCTATGTCTGAGTGCCATGTGCTTTTGCAGCTCGGGTCAGATTCCTACATGAGTTCATTTCTCGGTGGTAATATGGAGTGAAACCAACCAGCATCGCATCCAACAAAACGCAATTGGATCAATAATGACCAAATATGACAAAAAAGGATTGTTACCTGGATCCTTCTTTGAGGAACAGCCAGCAGGAACGCTGACGACAGATGGGAGGAGCAAATTGCCTTGGCCATCCACATGGCATCTCCACCGTGGGCTGACAAAGTCAAGTCAGAATTTTCAGTTGCTTTTTTTTTCCTTTTCTCTCTGCAAAAAACGAGTCTTACATACGTTCGGGGCCCCACGCGGCGTTCTTGTCCCTGTCTTCTTGGGTGCAGCGGCTCCGAGTGTATCCGTAGACGATGATGTGCTGCGATGTAATCGTGGGGAGGGGGGAAGATCCCTTGTGACTTGTTTGCATAGTGATCCATCAGTCGTTATGCAAACAAGTAAGAATGGACTACCTTGTTCTGCCCAGACGTAGTGGCTCTGATCTTTTCCTTCTGGTGCTACTGCTACTCTATGATGGTGGCAATTGTTGCTGCAAGGTAAGTAGGGAGACAGAGAGCACTGTGGCTGATCAATAATGTCTCAACACTACAAACTTTCTTTTTTACTCAACTGTGGCTGCTGTAAAAAAGTTCCTTCTTACTCTGTTGAGCCTATCTGCGAGATGTTGTCTCTCGAAATTGGCCCTGGCTATACCTAAACAAGACGACCGCGGTCGGCGGAACACGGGGTCCGGAGGCTTGTTGGTTGTGGTGTGTCGCGTTCCTGACGATCGTGACAAGGGTCTTGAGTGAGTGTGTGTGTGTGTGAGTATGTGTGTCTCATCGCGGTTCGGGCATCGGCTCACTCTCTGCAAGAGCAAGGCTGCTACGCGATATCGGGTCTCTGTTTAAGCGAAATTCTGCTCATAGAATTCCAGAACGGGACCTTTGCTTCTCGGGACGCTCGGCAATGAAAGGTCTCGATGCATGAGGTCTGTCCTATATTACGTTGTTATTACTTACTCAACAGGACATATATCCTTTAACTGGATGCAATCAAGCCATTGTATGCATCTCTACCTTTCCGAAGTCTTTCGGGCCTTGAACTGTAATGTTGCAATTTGTCTTGAGCTGCGAGGTGATAGCAATTGTACAGCGAGCGCTTGCTCCTTGCACCAGACTGACTACTACTACTGCACTGCAGCCTCAATTTCGCCCCTGGTCAAGTGGCTTAATCGTCTGAACTCTCACCTGGAGATAATTTGGATGAAACAATCCAACTCGGGCCAGTGCACGTGGATGTATTCCGCACCAGAATGGATGACAGAGCGTTGAGATCTGCAAGTCAGCTTGCAAGTACAATTCATGCAGCCGCGGCTGAGACGCTCTAATCTGTCGATACTGTACTTTGTCGAGGTACTTACCGTTGGGCTTTGGCCAACATGTCGTTCATAAGCGTCATTTGCAGCAGCTGCGCAGACAGTTCTCCCCCTGTCTGTGCATCACACCGCTGCGGTATTCTTGCTTTTGCCTCGCTGGTTATCAGAGGCAAAAAAAAAAGTATTTTGGCGCCCGATTCTTTTCGAGGTACTCGACATCTGTTCATGTGAGGAGAGAGGCCCTGGCTTAATTAGTGGCCAGCGCGTTGTGGCGGACGCTCATTCGTCAAGTATAGTCCAAGGCTACCAAAACGCAGACCGATATCCAAGATTTGAGCGTGGGGGAAAGCAATTAATCGTTCTGAAGTGGCCACGATAGTAACAGAAGTCAGTGTTCATTGGAGCGAGGCAAGGCTATCTCGTAGTGCCAAGTTTGATGGTATGGTATGTTCTGTCAGATTTGATAACCCGGTCAGTCGGCAAGGCCTGACCGGTTTCTGGTGTATGTTTGTTCCTGCATATTCCGCTGGCCTCGCGCTGCGTATGGCATGTGAAGTTGATTGGTAAGTATCTGCGGGAAGAGATATCACACATGGGGTCTGCTCCCACATGGTGTTGCCAGTCGTGGAATGAGGATGGGGCGATTGCGGAATTAAGTCAAGATTACCGCCGTGATAGAAACGAGGCCTTATTGTGACTTGATCTACCAATTCAATCGACTTTGATGGATGCGATGGGTGAGCGACGTGGTTGAATCTCTTCGGTGCGTTGTATTCGGCTGGATGCTGTGCTGGTAGTTCCAGGAGAGATTGAGGCCAATGCGCTGTGATGTGTAAGTGAGGAGGTTACTTCGTTCGAATAATCGGCGCTTAGAATGTCATAGTTGACTATGTCTGATTGAGCTCAGTTCGTAAGTCTTTGTGCTCTGTACGCTGGTTTTGTAAATGCCTTCGTCCAACAGTCGAGCCTTGGTCTTATCGTTGCTGGTATAGGGTAGTCGAGTCGGTGTTGCATATCGACATCTCGAGCAACACTACATGTTTGTGAGGCCGGGTGTGATAATTTCCAGATTTTAAGAAGTAATGGGCAATCTCCAAGTGACTTCTAGTCGATTTGGCTCGTCAAAATATAACGTTGGGTGCATTGAAGGAATGTGTATCGTTGGGTCAGGGACATTGCGCTTACAGTGATTGACCTTTTCTTTGACATTGAAACGTCGCGGATAACACTCACTCTTCATTGCGACGCATAAAAGCGTCAAAAAGCAGAGAGGCCTTAGAGGACTTGTCGCAAATCTCTTTGAACATTCATGCTGGATGAAATCCCCAATGCTTCACAGTGCACTTGTCAAGTATGAATCGGCCCAGTCAGGAGCGATATGTTGACCAACAATGACTCAAAGAACGCCCCTCCTAAAAAGTGAACAGAACAACGACAAGTCCAGGGTAAACGGTGCTGGAAGATTCCGGCGATGTGAGGCCGAGGCGCGTCGCCTACTTGGCCCTCGGGTGATGATGTTTTAACGGCCTTCGTCCTGGGGATGATGTATCTGCCGTCAAGCTGGCCTAACTCGTCGCAAAGATACTGATGCTTTCAGAAATAGATGCATCATAAGACGAGCACATGAGTCTCATTGTTCAGGCTGTTTTTCTCATCTTGCCATGTGTGGGGCTGTCGGTAGGAACCCACAGACACTCGTCTGTCTTTGGAGACAAGAGCATGTGAAGTCTTGAATGAAAGGATAGCCAAGCAGTCTCACAAGTAAAGTATAAAGTCTCTGGATTTGAGGGAAACGTGATATGTCCCTCATATAAATGATAATCCCGCTACCCAAGCATCTTCTGCATCATTCACAAGCTGAGCACCAGTTCAGACCGTCTCCTCTAGTCGTGCAAAGGCGACGAAAAGGTTTCATCAGAGTACCATTCAGCACCAAGCTGAAACTCATCGATGTGAATAAATATCGAATCAAAGATGATCTGGCTGACACACCCCCCGGATGATGTGGTCCGGATCGTGATATCGGTAATCGGCCCCACTCCCGGAGGTTGCACCCGGGATCGACGTAATCCTTGATTTTTGAGAGCCGAGCCTCAATGAACCAGACCAGGTTTAGCTGTACGCAGCAAAGATAAAAGACAAGACGCAGGAAAACAGGACAAATACAGTGAGGGATATTCACTGTATGCCAGATCTAGGTAGGTAGATCATCAGAGAAGACAGCAGTGGGTGTCATTTTGTGGAATCTGTGACGTGGGGTGACTGCTCTTTTGCAGCTGAATGCCAAGGATGGAGGATGTGTTTGCGCGTTCTTTTTGTTTCCATTTTCGGAAATATCGTATTTGCTCTCAGTTGAAAAGTTGTCTTGTCTTGTCTTGTCTCAGTATGTGTGTGTGTGTGTGTTATGTCCTTGTTTGGTTACTAGCTATGATCGTCTTTGAGCTGAACTTTCATGACGTCACAATTCACGATTCCATGTCATGATACTTCCTTGCCTGTGACTTTTGACGTAGGCGGCGGGGTTATTTCCATTCCAATTCCAGCTTGTCAAATATTAGACTAGTGCTTGGCAAGATAGCTACCTATGAATAGACATTTCCCATCATAAGTCTCTTCTTGTTCAACATTTGATCAATCCAAAGTGTAGCTACACGACAAAACAAACATGGCTACGGCATCCGATGACCCCAACCGTCGGTTCTCGACAGGTATCGAAGGTGAACCCGAGATTGTTGAAGAGCACCAAGAAGAAGCTCCCACCGTGAGCCACGCCCTCGCCGAAGAGAGCAAGAACTTTGAAGAAAAAGGCGCAGCGCAGCTCGAACATGGAGATGTCGAGGTAAAGAACCTAGGATGGAACGAGTCGCCTGCCGTTGTACCGCACCTCGTGGGAGGGCTGAAGAATGAAGATGTGTGGACTTTAATTCGACGCTTCGATAAGCAGGTGTTTTACGTCAAGAGTATCCAACAGCCGCCTCTGGGAATGCTAGATATGAACATTGCAGACGAAGAAGACTTTTCACCAGATAAGCTTAGGGCGCAGATTGAGCGACTGTACGTGTCTGTTCTAGTCCAGCTGTTTGCTTTCTATAAGCAGATTGTTCGTCTCCGATCGTGGAAGGAGACGAGACGAACTTCTGCTTTTCTGGGAGTTTATACCCTGGCATGGTTGCTTGACATTCTTGGCCCGACTCTTATTCTCTTCCTCATGATCCTCATCTGGTCACCTGAAGCTCGCGATATTTGTTTCCCTGGCGCACCGCCATCGCTTATTGACTCCAAGACGGGAGGAGTCAAGACGCCAGCTGCTGGTGTACTCGCCTCTGATGACTCAGTCACTGGCGCGCCCGAGAAGCACAAGGGAGAAGCAGTTGAACAGGAGGCTCACAGCTTCGTGACGAGCCTATCTACGGTATGTTCCGGTGTATGTCGTTTATTGCCTTGCTATTTCGCCGCAATGGAAAGAGACTGATGGGTGTAGATCGTTGTTAGTACTGCTGCTGGAAAGCACCCCGAGGCGGACCCCGATGATGACAGCGCTGCTCCGGATCCGACAAAGCTCACAGAAGAAGCCACCGAGGCTCGACAAAAGTCCGGAGGAAACAATCCCCTTGCTGAGCATAACAGGGCCAAGAAGCCAGTCTCAAACGCTGTCTGGGACAAGGCTCGTCCAACGATGCACATGATCGCCGACTTTGTTGACACATGGGAGCGATTTGGAAACGCTCTTAGTCCCGCTGCGCCTTTCCACCGCCATCGACCCAAGTTTATTCTCATTGGCGTTCTTGTGCCAATGCTCCTCGGATCTTACTTTACGTCTCCATACATGGCCATGAAGGGTATGGGATTCGGCGCTGGCTTTGGATTCTTCGGCGATCCCATCATCACACCTGCTATGAACTTTATCAACAGAACATACCCTCGCTGGGAGAAGTACGTTGAATTGCGAAACACCATTCTTCGAGGCGTCCCGACCAATGCACAGCTGGCTATTACTCTTCTTCGAATTGGGGAGAAGAACAAGGCCCCTCTGCCTCCGCCGCCCACATCAGATGTCCCTGCTCCCATCGAACCCCACGAGACTGCCGGAGAGGGTCTTGAACATTTAGGTATGTAGTGACTGATAACATGTACAAGCGCCCCATGCTAACACCATCAGAAGGAGTGCCGCAGGCTGAGATCGCCGCGGCTGTTCAGCCCGACCCTAACGTACTTGCCGAAGAGGAAGAACACGATGAAGAAAAGAGCAAGCATAAGAAATCGCATCGTATTATGAACTTTATCCGCACTACTGCCAAGGGCGGCGTCACAACAGCTCTAGCTGCAGACAAGGCCAAAGCCAAAGCAGGTGCCCACCACGCAAAGAACCGTCTGGGTGTCGTCAAAGGCGAGGAGCCCAACCCCATCACGGGACCCATCCGTTTCCCAGCGCGATACAAGGGTAAGAAGGGTCATGCATACATCACGGCTACGGCTACATCACCGGCTATTAGCTGGACGATTGAGCTTGAAGACCTGAAGCCCGCCTGGACGGTGTCGATCGGAGACATCGCCGAGCTGAAGAAGATGGGTGGTCTCGGATGGAAGAGCAAGATCATTGTTGGATGGGCGCTAGGCAGTGAGATTGTGGATGGATTGCTCATCAAGACTAAGGATGGGCAGGAGCATCATCTCACGGCTGTGTCTTTGCGGGACCAGTTGTTCAACAGGCTAATTTCCATGGGAAATCAGATGTGGGAGTCATGGTGATTATGGCAAAACGGTGTTAGTTATGAAGGGACGTTGGTATGCGAAGGACCATGATTGGGTTAGCATTTAGGTGTTTGGAGTTCTTGTGCATGTAATAATAGCACAGATATTGGTGTCTTTCCGATACCGGGGAATACGATATACGATGATGTGGAATCAATTTAAAACGAACATGCCACGTTGTGAGTCTGGACCTGGTTAGATCTTGTACAAAAGGTCCTGCTTGGTAAGCTGTGAAACTGAGGCTATCGTCAAACGCGGGGAATGACGTCAATTTAGTGGTGGAGTCTTGCAGAGAAGTACAACATCATGGATGACTCCAGACTCAAGTACCGAGGCTTCTATCAAAGATAAAAAGACAGTAGTCATCCAGATCGATTCATCTATTTAGAACCAACATCAACTAAGCCAACTGTTCTTTCTATCATCGCAAGCTAGTCCTCTTCTCATCATGACAACCCTCTCATTCACACCAGAACAATACGATCCCGTCACTGCCGACTCATGGCTAGTCTGCGATACATGCGGCACTCAATTCCCTACCGCTGATCGCTCCGCCCTCAAAACATGTCACATCTGCGACGATCCTCGCCAATTCGTCCCGCCCTCGGGACAATCCTTCTCCACACTCGGCGAGTTGAAGAAGCAGTTCAAGAACGAGTGGAAAGAGTGCGCATCGAATCCGAACATCACGTTTATTCACTCTACTCCCAAATTGGCCATCGGCCAGCGCGCTATTCTTATCAAGACCCCCAAGGGCAATATCCTGTGGGATTGTATCACCCTTCTGGACGATGAGACTGTGCAGAAGATTAAAGAGAGGGGAGGTTTAAAGGCGATTGTTATAAGTCATCCGCACTTTTACAGCGCTCATGTTCAATGGGCGCGAGCATTTTCTTGTCCCGTGTACATCTCGGCTGAAGACCAATCCTGGACGACGCTCTCGTCTTCTCACCAGGTGGCTCTCACCGAGTCGTCAACGCCGATCCTCGACACCGGCGCAACGGCTATCAAACTGGGCGGTCACTTCCCAGGCTCTTTGGTCTTACATTACAATTCCCGTCTCTTCATTGCTGATACGCTCATGACGACGGCGTCGGGCGTGGGGAATTGGGACGTTGACGCCACAGGAGTACAGCGTTCGTCTCGACCGCCGGGATTGAACTCATTCTCGTTCCTTTGGAGTATTCCGAATTTCATCCCGCTCGGTGTTGATGAGATGGTGAGGATGTGGCGCGCTTTGAAGGGTGTGGAATTTACTGCTACGCATGGTGGGTTTATGGGGATGGACATTGAGCATGAGGATGTTAAAGGAAGAGTTCTAGAGAGTATGAAGATTCAGGCCAAGTTTATTGGGGACAAGGACTTTGAGAGTAAGGTCAGCGAGTAAGTATAATGATGATATGTTTGCTATTTGGTAATTAAGAAAATAAATAAATAAATCAGTGCCATTCTGATGTCGTGGGTATCGATGATATGCTTCATGCCATTTTCTAACCCGCTTTCCTAACGCCATAAAAAGAAAGAAACGATAACAAAAGAAAGGTTATTATTCCTTCTTCCAGAACTTCCACTTTTGCTTATTATTCGGTGACGAAGGACACAAGTAGCGGTTGAGTAGTTCGCGGCCTTCATCGGGAAGGTTAACAACGGACTCGTTCAGAGTATCGATGATGAAGCGGTTTGCTAAAGAACGTAAATATTAATAAATCGGTTCACGTTATTAAAAGAAGAAGAGGAAGAAAAAACTTACGCATCAAGTCAAGACCGTGTTCACCAGCATCAACAGCCATATCTATCCTTGTGGAATTATAGCATCCGTAGCGAAGCTGTAGCTCGAGCATGCATCTCCACAGCTCCCTCGTCTCGTCGAGCGTCATGCCTTCGCAGCTGCGTTCAGAGCAGGTACTTGCTTGTCGGCTTCGCTGGTTTGTATCGTGGGATTTATTGGGCATGTCGTCGTTGGGAGGACTCCATGTTGTGGGTAGGGAGAGAGGACCGGGGTGATTTTGACGATACATTTTTGTGTAAGTGGTTTGAGTTGAAGTGATGAAGTTGAAAGTGAAGATAATGATGAAGTTGGAGTTGAGAGAAATGAGGCGAGGTTTATATCAATTCCCTTGTCTCAGTTCAACTCCCTATCCCTTTGTTTTTTCTTTTCTTTTTTTTCTTGTCTTATTCTGTTTTGGGCTCCTTGTTGTGGGCTCAGCTCAGGATAATGGCAGGGCGGTTTGGGTTGATGAGTTGTCTTTGGTAGTGGGGGCCCAATATGACAGGCAGAACCCTGCTTATAAGTTGATCAAAGCGTAATAGTTGAATCAGGTACAAGTCCACTCGGAAAAGAAGTAACCGAAGAAACGATCCTGGTATTTGGGATTCAGTGTCGCTTTATACTTGTTGCCCAAACGGCGACTACCGAGGAGATGGGTGGGAAGACTAGTAACTAAACTGGAGGGGAGGGAGGGTGGCTTGGGGAAGAGTCAGCGGAAGGACGCCTCTTTTTTGTCGCTATTTCATGATGTTTGGATGCCAAGTTGACGTGATGGAGGGTGGGATTGTTATTTGAGTCACATGAAGAGTAAAAAAACAGAAAGCTGCATACTATGTATGTACATACAATGTCGGTGGTAGATCGAGACTCGATCATGGAAGCAATACTACGTCGACGTCGACGACATCAGTGATCGACTCTGCATAAAGCATCATCTCGGCAGTTGAGTACGTACCCCCACCCCCGAATCAGTGTATTAAACAGGGCATTTCACTCTGTCTCGTTATCCAAGAGAGAGAGAGAGGGCGCGTGTCACTGGCACTAGTTCATGATCTGCAGTCCCGAATTGGCCAAGCTCCCAACCCAACCAAAGAAGCAAAAAAAGAGTGTGTGGGAATCCAGATCAGGCTTGCAAGCCTCAAGGTCTCTCAATCCAAGCCAAGAAACACTACTAACTAGGAGAATTGATTGTGGAAGAGGGTGTCACAAGACTAACAAGACCAAGACAAGACAGGATTTGTGATAAGATGATAAGCTTTGCAAGATATCGATGAGTAGATGACCTGATTGCGAAAATGAATGAGTGAACAATGACGAGCATCAGTCAGTCATGTTACTGATAAGAAAGATGGTTCTCTTATTTGACGTGGTGTATCCGCTATAGCCGGTTGATGAATGATCACACACAGTCTGTCTGTCTGTCTATTTCCAGCAGTTAATTGAGTCACTGTCACAAGCAAAGAAAGGGAAAAACATGCCGCTCGCCCCGAAAGGACCCTTGGATCCACTTTGGGCGGAGAATCCCTTTTTAGTAGTATTTTATCAACTAACTAACCTAAACGCCATTATATCTATTTTCTGACAGATGATATGATGGGAAAGAGTTGAGATGAGATGAAATGGTGAGTAATCATAGCGGGGTGTGGCTTTTCTGAAAGTGATGGACGTGAGTGATGAGAGATGCAAGGGATGGAATGTCATTGAGTTGAGTTGAGTTGATTGAGAGTAAGTGACATGCTACTATAGCTATGTTGCACCGACTAAATTAACCACCATCATGAACAACAACTCCATTGCGCCTCAAAATACACTGTTCTACAGACTTCAATATACTACATACATATCTCTCAATGGCGACCCCGAAACTGTGAACATTCCCATTCTCAATAGCTAGCTGTGGCGTCACCTTTCGTGGCGTCGTTAGCTGTGGCGCCGGATAGACCCCGTGTAGATCCATCGAGACTGATTAACAAAGTTAATTCATCTAGCATGAACCCGATGTTATCTCGATGATAGCGACAAGTTAGTGTTGAGGATAAGCATTTGACAGCTCGTCGGACCTGTGAATGTTCCTGATTTTGGTAAGTTACGTTTGTTTGGTTACATCAATCAGTTGAGTAACATGTCAACATCAAGGAAGTTAAGTAGTACACATCGACCGATCTGATGGTCGTTTAATCAGAGATTCAATTCGCAGTTTGTTGCCACGCAAATAATTGATCGCGATGGAATACGGAAGTGTCCGTTTTTAATCGGCATCTACATCATGATCATGAGATGGCAGCATTTCTGATTGCTGTAGACCTGAGCGGAGAGATGCTCCCAAAGTTAAACTGTGAGGTGCCCTGTCAGCGCTAAGTTAAACTCAACTGAGAGGTGCGATTAAGCTATCTCATTGGTCAGACCACATCTTATATGGAGCACCTTCCAGGTCAGCTTTCGAGGCACCTCTCCAATTGAACTGAGGGATACAACAACCGGAGAGGCGCCCCCTTGGTCTAGTGAGAAGGTGCCCCTGTAAGCGAAAAATAGGTAGTGGCTAACCTGTGAGGCGGCAGAGTAGCTTCCTCAGTCAAACATTAAATTAGAGGACTGTACAGGTTAGTATGGATGTAAAGTTATCTATCTAGTATATTACTGAGATGCTGTCGATATATTTCTACCCAAAAGGTGCTCGATGATATATAATGTTTTTCGTTACACCACCTTACAGGCCAGCCACAAAATGACCTACATTTTTCGCTTACAGGGGCACCTTCTCACTACGCTAAGAGGGCACCTCTCCGGTTGTCATGTCTAATCCCTCGTTCAACTCACGGTGTAAATAGCATGTTACGAGATTGTCATTCAACCTCTTGGACACACAACTATTGAGCGATGAAACAAATCAATTAACCGTAAATCTAGAAACAACCTAAAAGTCTTTAAAGAGAACGCCATGATTTACAGCTCCTGCCAATAGTCGCCAGCTAGTGTTCGATAGTTGACACTTGAGCCCAGCTAAACACATCTTCTAGCTCCGAACTGCAGTCATTAGTCCAGTCCCCTATTAACCATTAATATAAACAAATACATCAATATGAATATTCACAGTCGCACCTCAATGTTCTCTCTTTGAACAATCAATCTTTCTTGCTGGGTTTGGCTGCTGTCCCTCGTTATTTGTTGTTGCTAACATGCGTTTCATTCTTTTATGCTTAATTGCCCTTGGGGTCAATACTGCCATTGCGAGTGTTTGTAAACCACGCCAGTCGAGTGATTCCAGTAAGTAAACCAACGTCCTTTGTTTTGAGTGGTAGTAAGTATTGACTGGGCTTAGGTGTTATGTTCGTGGGGGCTACAATCTCGACTGCGTCTGAACCCAGCTCTCCCACAAGCACGGAGCCCACGATAACTGGTGATGCAACCATCGCGACTTCATATGTCACAGCCATCACTACTACTGAGTCTTTCCAGAGTTCCGCAACGTCAACATCGGAGGACGGAACCACCGTCGAGATAACGACAACAGAAGCATCATCCACCAAAACAGCAACCCTCCTCGAAACAACCACAACCGCTGCTCACTCCCTCGCAACATTCCAAGTCATCGCCCCAGGACAAAATCTTCAAGATGAATACCTAGTCGGCCGCAAACTCACCTCTCAATCAATGGGCTTCGATCTCGTATTCCATGCCGACATCCCAACACTCACTTTCTCCATCGAGGCAGAGACATCTTCCGTCCGCGAAGTTGATGGGATGTATTGGTGTATAGAGTACAGCGCGCCCTACACACCAGGACATCTTCAGCTCTGTAACCAGGACAACCTTGGTAATGGGCGCTGGAGCTTGCTCACCTGTGAGCAGAGGGATGATCGCGGTCTCGAGTGTTCTGTGCCAGCTGCGTCGTGCGGGTTTAATATGAACACGGGGCGGGTCGAGTGCAACAGTTTGGAGGGTTATTTTACGCAGTTTTACTTGGTGGGAAATGGGAATCAGAATGGCTTTACTCTTGCTTTGGGTTCTAAGGATCATCCTCCTTCTGGGGACTACTATACGGCGGTCGAGGTTGAGGCCACCCAAGCACGTACTTAAATACAGTCGGGGTTACGGAGTTGAGTTTAGTTAATAAACAGTATTGGTATCAAATTGCTCTCTGTGTACCTTGGGTCAGATAACGATTCCACGTGTCGTCATGATGCATCACTTACAAGCCCATCGTTCTAGACCGTAGCGACAAACCTATTGCTTCAGCCCTACCAAGTTCAAAACAAGCTTTCGTAGTGGCACAAGCTTGACTGACCCGGGTTACTGGTCAGCTTCCATGCAGTCAGCCCACTAACGCCGAGAGGAGGTGGTGTGGTCTTGCCTCCCTCAGGGTTGTAGAAAACTTTACTGTAAATGCGTAAGCGATGAAACAACTTAGTCACTGTATACTGACTTGAACCCGTTGATAAGTCTTTTATTATATGTATCCCAAGCTTATAACTCAATTCTTCTGCTACCCCGTAGCCGTCATCTTGAAACCAAATCATCCAACATACCCCCTTCATTCGAGAATCTCAAGATAACAACTCCTCGCGAACGGGACTCGATAGAAACAATAAACCCTAACATATCCCCTGGTATATTTGCTACGGTAACTCGTTCGTATCGAAAGTCAGGAGGCAACTTGAAAATGTTGTGGCCCTTCCACTGAATCCATTCGCGGTTAGGTTCAATTCCAAACATTTGCATCACTTGTTGGTGCTGAGCTGACCCTGATGATAGTGTAAAGTCTCCGTGGGTTGTGCGTATAATCGAGCTTCTTGGGAAAAAGTCCCGCACCCCCCAACCGAAAAAAGGACACTCTGCGAGAGTCTCCCCAGTTGACCAGTCCCAGATTTCAAGCTGGTGTCCTGATGTCGAGGCTATGAATGTGCCCGTAGATGATACGATCATGTTTGCACCGCGCTCAAAATTTCTCTTTGAGACACATAGGTATTTTTGTAAATCCCAAACCTCAGCGCGGCGACCAGAATTGCGACCAGAAGTAAAGACTATCGAATAGGGCGAGACCATCGAGGGCCATATGTTCATTGACCGGATGTTATCCAACCCTTCAAATGACAGATTCTGAGTAAGATGGCCTGTATCAGTATTCCAGAATTTGATTTCGTTCAGGTTGAGGAGCAATGCAGCTACTAATTTCGAGTCTGGTGCAAAAATAATCTGAAGGGATATTGTTTTCTGGGACGACAAAAGATGGTGTTTAAACTTGAATGTGCCGTTTTCTCGCCCCCAAATATTAATTGCGCACCCAAGCTCGCAACGTGTCGTGACTATGTTTTGGGAATTTGGGGAGAAGTCAACTGTGTTGCTTCCGTCGCTTTGCCATTCAAGATCAGGTTCATGCAAGTTCCAAATCTTGGCACTCTGATTTTTGGGCGCAGTTTTCCTGGGCACAGTTGCAATGAACGAGGAGTCGGGGGAAAACACAATAGATGCTGCAAAAGAGTAAGAGAAATTATGTAGTAACAAACCAGTCGCCGCGTCCCAGATCGTAATGTCACCATTGTCAAAAACCGCCGCTATCATAGACGAATCGGGTGAGAACGAAACGACCAAGTCTTCCCAGACAGTCTTCGAGGGTTCCTTGACAAGTTTTCCCCAGTCCGAGAGTCGTATTGTGTCATCATACCCCCTAGAAACCAGTGTCATACCGTCAGGGGAAAATGACAATAGACTAATCATGTCTGTTTGGTCTCTGTTGAGTCTGATAGGGGTACCAGTGTTTATGTCCCATGACCATGCTTGCCTCGCGAAAATCCGATGATCTGTTGAGATGAGATACTTTGCGTCAGGAGAAAATGACATTAACCGCGATGTGCCATGATTGGGCGGGACAATGACTCTGGAGCATTTACCATCCCTCATATCCCAAACCCGAATTGATCCATTATTCTCTGTCGCAAGCAAGGTTGATTCTGGCGAAAACATCATTTTCCCCATGCTATCTTGTCCCATAGACAATTTCCAGAGCAGCTCGCGCCTCGAGATATCCCATACGACAAGCGACAAGTCATCTGATGAAGGGGCGACAAGAAGTCTTCCATCTGGTGAAATAATTGAGTGGCAGAAAGCCGCTTCTTGCGGCCATTCTATAGTGAGGCCCCCGTCGACTTTGTTGGTATCAAGGTACCACACATAGGCACTACAAGGATCCCGGATGATGAGAACTTTGGGATCCACCAAAGAGAAAACTTTTTTGGTTTTCAATATCGGTCTCACAGGACAATCAAGCTTTCTAACACAAGCCCCTGTCGACACATCCCAGACGCAGACTCTTGCATCCACTGTGCACGACCAGATGAATTTGGAGTCTCGAGAGAAGGCACAAGTCTCGAAAGACCCACGATATGAAATTGCACAAAGAACTTGACCTGTTGTCCAGTCAAATATCAGTATTGCCTGTGAATCTCCCCCTCCACTCTCAAGTATGGCAGCCACAAATTTGGCATTGGGCGAAACTATTTGTCTGGAAAATCTGAATGGCGCACGGAAATCTTCTAGGTTATCCTGCGTATCAGTAGGGAAATACCTTTCCGGTTCGGGTTCGATGTCATGAATGCATTCTCCATTGTCACAGCTCCAAACTTGCAAATGACCTTTCAAAGAGATAAAACACAATGATCTAGAGTCTGGCGAAAACACAACAGCGGATTCGGAGTCTATAGAGTCATTTATCCCTAATAGATGTAGGCGCGAGTCCCAATTGGCTGTTTGCCCACTCAGTAAAGTTACCCAGGTTGGAATTTTGGCTGCAAATGTTTGCCTGACAATGCTGTTGCTTGGTGCCAGCACCAGGATGGAGATATGAATCTGCAAGGGTGCCAAGTTGACAGTTTGAACGCCGATGTCAACAAATCTGATCGCATCATCCAGGAAGTCGATTAACTCTTGTTCGTCACGCGTAGACTGTAATGAGAAGTAAGCTGTCTGCAGACGGCCCAATCATTTTAGGGGCGACTGTCTTACCTCAATGGCCACGATCGATCGTAATGTCCTCATAAGTTCAGTGATCCTGAAAGCTCTACCTAGCAAGCTCATAGCTTCGATCCAATGAAGCAGGTACTGTTTCAGAAAATTCAAGATTCTTGTGGCATCCTCAGACCCGAGTCCCGCTACCACTTGGTGATTTACCCAATATAAGCACGCGTACTGGACCTCAGGAGGTATACATGCGTTTATGAATTCGGGTTTCAGTGTCGAACGGGGTGTTCCAGGAATCTTCAAACGACAAATGTCCGGCCGTAGAGTTTCCACGACGCGGAGACAGTCTTTGGCCAAATTCCTGGCCGACTTCTTCTCATCTATCCAGAACTGTTGTTCTTTAGTTTCGGGACTCACGAGATAGTCTCGGAAGGATAAGTGAAGCATTCGGACAGGCGATTCCGGGGAGGAAGGAACATCGAGGACAGAGTGAAGAAGATCCAGCTTGCTGTCGATGATATCTTGATCGACATTTAACAGACGCGAAAGTGCTGACGTCGATAAAGGATCAAAAAGGTTGATGATAGTACCGACAACACGTCGGAACTCTAAAATGATCCGGCCCTCACTGGCCTTTGAACAGTTCGAACTGAATAACTGCGTTAAGACAGGCTTGTAGGTAGACTCCAGCTGTGTTGTGGTATCTTCTGTCTGATACTCAAGAAACCTGCGCAGTTGCATTTCAGGGCTACCCAATTGACGCTCACTGATAAAACGACATGCCGTTGCAGCGAAGATGAAAAGAGGCAGCGACCTTTCTGTCAGTGACTGGACACACTCGCTTCCAGGCCAGTCTCGTGGTAACTTCCGTTCTTCTCCGACAGAAATATTCCAATCTTCTCGGATCAGTTTCATTTTGTGATGGAAAAAGGTCGATATGTCTTGTCTAATGACTGGGGCAGGTATATTATGAAGAATCAAATCCTGATAAGAGCCTTGGACATCCTGAAACCCAAGTCGAACAGGAAGGTCTGGACGGCTTGTGATAAATATTCGGGGTTGGGGGCAATGTATTGTCTTGGCAGTAGAGAACAGACTTACGATGAGCCTAATGTCTGTCTCTAAGTCGCATTCGTCTAATGCATCAATCACAATTGTGATGGAGCTATTGCTTGGAAAGTTGCCTGAGCTCTTCATCAAAGGTTCGAAAACGAGTGCTTTGAATTGCATACTCACAGCTTTGCTGACAATAGTAGGGTCACTCCGGATGGCCGCGTGAATATATGGCCTCAGCGTGGGTTGATTCCTTGCAAGTTGACGTGCAATTGTCGGCATCATTTTCGAAATATCACCCCGATCGGCTTCTCCACGTTTGAAGAAGAAGGTAGCACCCAGTCGTCCATCTTGAGATAGCCTCTGAGAAATCGTCCGCGAAATAGTAGATTTGCCAGTACCAGCCATGCCATTCAGCCAGAATACTGTTTTAGATTGTTGAGATGTGTCCCTGGTCCAGTCCTTTAGCTCTCGGAGGAGACTCTCTCGAGTGTTTGGTAGACATTTAGCATTGTGTTCTTCGGTGTACGAGTCCCAGACTGCATCACTGACATATGGCAGCTGATCAATGTTTTCTCTTTGCTCTTTAGCTTCAGCTCTGTCGTCTATGCTGATGAGAAGGCCCCTGCAAGAAAAACTGTTAGTACTTGTTCTGTGGTATCAGATGCGCCTTCATGTGAGTCAAGCTGCCTGGTCTATTGGGTACTGGACCCCGGGATATCGGAAAGATTGGCCACCAGAAGTACAAGAGAGGAAACAAGTAGGTCATTTTGTGCTTTTTAGACCAGACTTCTCAGGTTGTTTATTCCTGTACTCTGAAGCTTCGGGGCCAATCTGTATGTTACACACTGGATAACCTAGCTGAAGACCAACTTATATATGTATATAAGAGCGTTTGACTTACGCCATGTCAATCTGGAGCATGTCTTGCATAGTCTTGGTAAACTTCTCGACATTTTGAATGGCGCTCTCGACCTTTTCCTTTTGCAGAGGCCATTTAAGACTTGAGCGGTTGCCTTTCTGCGAAAGTTGTCTTTCCAGCTCGCGCAATTGAACCTCGCTGCTTCCTATCGCATGGTAAAGTCTTTGAGAAGCCTGTAGCTTGGAGCCTTTTCTGGAAAGCAGATCGCGGACCCTTTCTGACTCATAATGTAGGGTAATGGCAGCCTGAAGGAGTCGAGCGCGGCCATCATTTGAGTTTTTGACGTCTTGGGCGTATTTGGAACACCACGAAATGACCTTTAGGGAGAGGTCAACGACGGCGATCACATTTGCTACAATGCCGAGACCTTCGAGACCCGACATGGCATAAATACCGGCACTGCCCAGATCAGCTTCAGTAAAGATATAGCCCAAAAAAGACCTCATACCTAAGAAGGGCCTAATACTTTCGTCTGGACCGTTTAATCAATATTTATGATCGGGCTGTTGGGATACTCGAATGCAAGAGTGTGAGTGATGATGAAGGGGAAAGAGGAGGAAGAGGGGATTTCAGGCTCGGCTGCATGAGATGTTCCAGCCACTGTCAGCGCAACAAGGCAGACTTGGGTAAGGATTGATGTATGCCTACTACACGTGCCTTCCTGGTGAAACCTCTTTTCCATTGGCCATGACTCCATCACCACAGCAGGAAGCTCGAGATTCCGAAATTCTTTCGGGCGATCAACGAAACAATGCACAAGACGAGGCCATCGTTTACGCAGAAAAAAGGCAAAGAGATTCTGGAAGGGGCGAACACATATTGTGGCAACTCGCGCAGAGTTTGGTTAATCATCAAGATGTTTTCTTCGAAGACGCCCCAGCGAGCGCCAAGTCCGATACACCCTCAATAACGACACGAGGTGAGATTCGAGTCACCAACCTGGACGTTCGCAAGACATGTTAGATAACCAACAAGAAAGAACACAACCCAACTACATTATCTCATATTTCTGCAGTGAACAAAAACCTCTTCTTTGGCGCCGACAGACAGATCAGCGACATGTTGCATTACAACAAACGCCAAACCCACATACCTGGGCGCTTAACACTCCAGCCCGGCGCATACAGTCAAGACATGCAACCGCGATCAAAACGATTGGCCCAATATCTGAAAAAAGAGGCTCAGCTTCTGTTGGTGATAAAAACGACAAAATGTAAAAAACATCATGTTTCGCATTTCCAGCACCGCCTCAGTCACAGCCTGATCTGATCCTGGTTGTTGGTGGTTGAAAAGGCAGGCAGCAGACCGCCTATCTACCTAGTTAATTCTTCTACTTTTTTTGTTCAAAATGCCACAACCATCGAAAAAAATGCATCAAAATTGTATCGACTTTAGTGTGTTGTCATGGGATAAAGGTGTGTTACTTTTGAGATGTTAGTCTGTGGATGATACTAATGGGAATAGGGAAAGAGGAATGGCGTGGGCTGAAACACATCCGCCCGGGCGACTTTTACAACGACGGTTTACATCCTTCATTGACGACTGACTCTCACGTCACGGTCATGTAAGTTTTTAAACAATATTCGACGAATTATTACTGATAGGAGTAGTTTCGCAGACGCTGACAAGGTGCGCGAGTGTCCATCTTGTCGAAAATGCTTCACCGATGAATTCCTCATGCCGGAGCTGTGGTGGTCCAGCTACAGCCGCCGATCAAACGGCTATTTTGGCAGCGAGACATTCCGCGATGATCAAGGTGACATCTCAGCACTAAGTACAACATCCTGACCTAGAAGCGTTTATACAGTACACTAACCACCAAATCTCAGACACATGGTCGCGCTTCCTTACCAAGCAATTAATAGGCCAGAACAACCATGAGTGGCACAAATTTAACATCTTCACCCGCTGGGTCGCCTCAACTCAACAAACATACCTCATCGTCTTCGAATCTAAAAAGCAAATTCGTATCAGAAGCATTTTCCTTGAAAACTTTTTGATCAACTCTAACAATGATGCCTTACACGATCCTTTTTGGGTTTACCCTCGCCTTCTCGAACAACTGGCCAATTTGCAGTGCAAGAGCGTCTGGTCCGTCCGCGATCTTGTGAGAGGTATCGAAAAGGAGGACCAAAGAAGGAGGGACGATCATAAAAAGAAGCCGAACCCAAAATACAGACACATGCACGATACTGCGCGACACGCCATTCACATTTCGGAGACGCTCGAGGTTGCGGAGAAGACCATCATGTCTATAGTACACCATCACAACGTATTCCGGGAAGAGATCGGGTCGGGGGATAAAGTACGGAACGCAGGGTATCGACGCGTTGACGAACGATTGCTGTGGTATGACCACATCCTTCAGAGTCTTCGCCATCGAGCATCTGCAAACAAGGAGCGTCTCCTCAATGAAGTCCAACTAGCTTTTAATTCCGTCGCGCAGTATGATTCGAGAATCGCAGTCAAGATTGGTCGAGCGACGCAGTCTGACAGCGCAGCCATGAAGACCATCGCCTTTGTCACCTTGGCATTCTTACCTGGGACGTTTATTTCGGCGCTTTTCAGTATGTCATTCTTCAATGTGGATGATGATACGGGCGAGTGGAGTGTCTCGAAAAAGATATGGATGTACTGGGCGATTGCGATACCAGTGACTCTGATCACGAGTGGATTATGGTTATTGTGGCAGAGATGTTTCCCGCCTGCTTGGATTGGTGAAGAGGGCGAGTCCGCGAATGCGCTTAGGGACTTGCGTAGGAAGATCAAACGAGGGGATAGCGCAAGGGTCGATAGTTATGATATGTCATGGGCGTGAAAAGAGAAGGAAGACATAGACTTGAGAATTAGCGTGTTTGACCGACGGGATCTGGTAGTTTGGCTAGGCGCTTGCAGTGTATCATTCATGAATACTGAGCTGTAGGAATTAAAGGAACCTTGATCAGAAAACTAAGATATCGTGTATCCAAATTGTCGATTCCACCGTAACAAACAGACGCCGTGCTCTCAAGACCAAATCACACAAACCCTGGACAAAATAATGCTCGTTTACAAGACGTGATATCCAAAAGATAACAAAGATTGCTACCCAACCGCGATTCAAATCACATCAAATTAACTGATTGCACCTTTCGCCCACGTTAAAGTCATTAGTCACCGGCACAGCATCAACCGACACGATTGCTTCTGTCTTTCCAGAGGTGGTATACTCTTGAACCACAACTGGTTCTGGCGCATAAGCAGTCTCCAACGCAGGCGACTGCGACTGTTGCATGGTGACCTTAACTACGAAGTCGTCTTGCGGTACTGGGGTTGCCACAGCATTTTGTTCCGCGGCCAGACTCGTGCCAGCGAGGATGTCGTTACCGCCGTATCCACTGTTCAGAACGAGAGTTGTATTATCAGTAGTGTCGGGAACTTCGACGAGGTGTGCATCACTAGTGATGATCTCAGGCTGGTTGTTTGGGATGTAGACTGGGTAGACTGGTTGATCTGACTGAGATTGGACGATGAACGATTGTGTCGGTTCGGGGGTGTAGGTGGGCACTTGATAAGAGACAGTCACCTGTTGTTGGCTCATCTGGATACCTTGAGCTGGATCGTAGACGTATTGCTGAGTAGAGTATGTCTGCTGCAGGTCAGGTTGGTAGGTTGGTTGAGGTGTGGGTTGCATAGGCTGTACGCAAGGCTCCTGTGGTACTGGTGGCGGCGGACAGTCGTTCTGCTGCAAAGGCGGGACAGATTCAAACGGTTCAGCCTGCTGAGGGGGTTCTATGGCAGTAGAATCTTGCGCTGGCATCGTTTCGAATGTGGTTTGTTGCTGAATCTCGAAGTTAGACTGCTGTTCATAGGTTTGTTGGACGTATTGATCCTGCTGCGGCTCGTAGCTCTGTTGCTCAAACGTGGGCTGAGTGTCGGTTGTGGTGTAAGAAACCTCTGTCGTGATACTGAATTGCCCAGGTTGCTGCTCAAATGCAGATTGATCATAACCTGGCTGATCAGATTGAACAGAATACTCGAACGTCGTCTGTTGCTCGAACGCTGGTTGTTGAAACAAGGCCTGTTGTTGGTTATCACCAAAGTCAAATGACTGCTGCGACTGGTCCAAGAAAGACTGATCGAAGCTCTGCTGGAATTGTCCTTGCTGCTGATCTTGGTAGCCACCCGAGTCGTTTCCAAGATCGAATCCGCTATCATCGTTGTAATCGTTGTATTCGCCATCACTTCCAGAATTATCCCCCGTCAAACCGTTTACTTGGTTGAGCATTCTTCCCAGCTTTCTCCAGTTCTTCCTCTTACCCAGCTTCCCGACCTGTCTACTGGCCGACTCAACACCTTGGCCGGTCAGCCTAGCTGCGTTGATAGTAGCAGAGAGGATGTTGTCTCCGACGTTTTGCGAAGTAAGTGGCTGACCTGGTCCAGGTCTCGCTCTCCTGACCACAACTTTGTTGCCGTGCTTTGGTTGTTGTCCTGGTCGATCCCATGTTGACAATCCTAGCTGCTCGTTGACATAGAATGGCACTGCGTCTGGTGTTCTCAATTCCTTCCAACCCTCCGGCAGGGAATTGGCTGGTTTTGTCCACGCGCTAGTTCCCATTCTTTTGTTGAAGTAGAATGTTCGTCCGTCTGGTGTCCTGCGCTCGTCCCAACCAGGTGGTAAGCCCGAAAAACCACACAAAGCCGCTGTCGTAGGTTTGAGATAGGTTTTGAGCCCAGTGGTATTGTGTGTGTACCAAAGCCGCCCGGAAACATTCTTTCGGATCGTCCACATGCGAGTTGCCGCATCCTGTACCGACGGCTGTACACGAGGATCGGACTCAGTTGCAAAGTAAGACTTGTCGTGGTTGTGGGAAGTGTTGACTGCGTTAGACGTGAAGCACCAAACACAAAAGTTTGTCGCGATATGAGCGGTGCTACAAATGAGACACGTATACACCGACACATTGAGAGGGATGCCTAGAATGGTCAGCTAACGTGCCTTTAGATTGTGCAGCCGACTCACCTTTCCGACAGTGGTTACAAAGTGTGGGTTGGCCGGTAGAAGTTCGTCTGATGTCTACTGTCGAGCTTTGTTGAATCGGCGGAGGAGAAGTGGGATTCCATGTTGGAGTCTCTATCGGGCTGGGTGTCACGACACTTGCGATAGTAGTGGCAGGTGTTGCGATACTGGGACTGCTACTACCAAGGCTTGTAGGTTTCCCGTGTTCAGCTATAGGTGAGCTGATATTGGCATGACTAGAGTTATTAGGATGCACTTGAGGAGCTGGGCTCGCTGATGTCTGAGGCTGTGATAGAGGTTGCGGTGGTGCTTGGTGGACATTTGCTTGTGTCGGTTGGGCCGTTTGATTGGCGATGTTCGGAGCTGAGCCTACCGGGCTAAATGGCTGGTGCTGAGGATGTTGACTGGAGATTTGTTGTTGAGGCGGTGATTGATGAGTCTGCTGCTGCGGGATCGGAGGTTGTTGTTGATGCATCTGTTGCTGTGGATGCTGCGCCTGGGGTTGATGCTGCGGCAATGCATTTTGTTGTTGAGGTTGCTGATGCTGTGTCTGAACTGGAGACTGTTGTTGAAAGTGCAGCTGATGAGGTGATTGATGGTGAGGTTGTTGATGTTGGGCCACTTGAGGATGTTGTTGCTGCTGCTGTTGCGGAGGGTGCTGAGCAGGTTGCACTTGCTGTTGTGGGATGGACTGTACGGGTTGAACGGCTGGCTGAGTATTATATGTTTGATGTGGACTTTGCTGAGGATATCCAGGATGAGTCTGCTGTCCAGGATGATAAGATTGAGGACGTTGTTGCTGGACATTTGGCTGCTGGATCTGCTGGATCTGCTGGATCTGCTGGTGTTGATTGTAAGGAGGATAACCGCCTGGTGAATACTGCTGCTGCTGCTGCTGCTGAGGAGCCGGCCTATGCGCAAGAGAAAAAGTCTGTGGTGAAGGCAATGACCCTACAGATTGTTTTCCCACTGGCTTTCTAGCAACTGATCTCTGATGAGCCAAACCCTGAGGCGGCATAGTATTCGCATGTCGTAGAGGCTCCATCTTGACTTGACTTGACTTCACTTACACACAAAAAGAACAGAAGCGGGGGGAAACCAAGAAAATGACAAGACGGGAGATGAACAAGTTCCCCTCTTGGCACCTTTATTAACTTATCATTCCCCTGTCAATCGACGTGATCCCAAGACTTAATTGGTGAAAGATTAAATGATCATATCTTGATGCTGTCTCTTTTTCTTTCAACCCCTCAACGGGTATGCACCAGGGTCCTTGTTGTAACCTCAGCCGCAAATATGTAACCACTTACAACCCTGCATCGTCGACTTTGTGGCGCGCTACTGATGTTTTGAGATGCAGCATGCTCGTTGAGGAAAAGTTCGAGGCAGATTTGGCAAGGCGTTTTTAGATGCCGCTTACACTGCCTATCTACTCTAATTTGTTCATCTTTCCATTCGTCTCCTCGCATCCTGTTGTGCAAGCTTCCGGTGGACAGTACCCATACGCACAAGCAAACGCGCACAAACCATCGTATCCTCTACTCTTGCCTTGAAGACGACAAGCCTGGATACCCGTCTCGGGAGGGAGGGGAAATTCTTCGCCGTGGCCTGTGCATATACAGGGTCGAGGGCAGTATCCGTGGGTGCAAGAGAATCTGCAGAGGGGGAGGAAGTTTTGTGTTTCGCCGGCCGCTACGGCTCCCTGATTGCATGGAGGAGTACTTGTGGATGTTGCTACGGTAGGTATAGAAGAAGCCGTCTCTTGTATCGTGACCAAACTTTGAGGGCATGTCAGTGAATACATGGTTCCTCGCGCTACAGTCAGACTTACATGCTGCGTCGATCTCGAGAGGATGCTGGGGTGGTGCTCTTGGGACCGGATGTACTGAGCGGGGCCTTCACTCCACACACGAAATGACACACGACATACCAAATCAAGAAGACGGCACCAGTGAATATGAGAATCAACACGACACAGAGATGGGTTCCTCGCCCAATCCTCCACATTCGGTAACGTCCTTCGTCGGTGAGTTTACGCCCGTCTGTAGGAAGGTATGGTATTGGGTTCACGTCCATCTTGTGTCAATTGTGGGTGTTTTGGTTGTCGATGAGGGTGTGTATAGGGTCGTGTCAATCACTATACCAGAGGGAAGTTTTAATTGTTACGTGTTCTTTTTAATATAAGTCCAGTGAAGGAGGCAAATTTTATTAAGTTTTGTGCGCTGTCGTGAACTTAGATGGAAAGGTTATCGTGTTTATTGACATCAAGTAACTTTTTTTGTCTGCTGTCAATCAGGCAAAGGACTCTGGTGAATCTTGATCACAGACAGGGGTATTAGTATCTTTGGAGAATTTCTTTATTTAAATCTGGATACTGTTGGTATTTGTAAACTTACACCAAACAAACGTCACTTGGCAATACTGGCCAAGAAAGACACAACCATCACACTTGATGCACCAGTTTCCCAGGCATGGGTACTTATGATCAACTTTTTCCAAATAGCCGTGACTGTATTTGAGTTATTCACATTGCCGCCAGAAAGTGTTAAAGCAGCGGGGCATGAAGATGTTAAGATATCACTCCAGTGTATCGGCACTGCATCGCCATCGCTTGCTTCACTGTCAGGTCGAAGTGTCCTGCCCTGGTGCCTCTTTTATGGAATCGTCGGCCCACTGACTGCTCGACAACATGGACTTGACCTCTTGGGTCGTTCAAATATTGTTACCTGCGTTCTTAGGCGTGTGCATATGGAAAGCACCTCCTTCCTTGTGAGAGCACCTCCCTCCTTAGGAGGAAGGTTCTGTTTCCTTACAATGCTTCTGAGAGCCAAGATCTTTGGAAATCCCAATTCTTCCCAAAACACACACATCATCTGTCAATAGGTGTCACCAGATATCATAATCATCATCATGACCACCCCATTCGACGTGGTCGAATATTATCGCAAAAATGGCTAGGAGCACCGCTCAGACCTAGATGACGCATTCGTACTGGTTGAAAGACATGAAAGACGGATCAAAACTGAAGGAGGCTTTTCACCGCATCAGAGACCCCGGCTCGACTTTATCGACCATCGGGGTGGAAAGAGAGATATGTACAAGGCCATACTCGAAGACGAGTTAAGAGACCAAATATTCGCAAAAAGATCCGACCCGCATATTGAAGAGTATGACAGAACAGCACGCTGGCTGATGGTAAGAGCTTTGAAGACCTGGAGAAAATGAGTTACTAACAAGAGCCTTTAGTTGTTCTGGGGCATCGATTTGCCCATTATAACAAGAGATGGAGAGGACATACAGTCCATACTTTACGATCTCGCCGACTGCCTCCGCAAAGACGCCTTGCGAGCCTTGCAAGAGACAGAGACCGGCCGAAACCGAATGAGGAGGGCCTTGATGCCATGGGACGGATTGGTCTTTAACGATGACTACATTCCAGACACCCGGTACTTCGCGTTCTTGCGGGATCTGTTTCGTCGTATTCAAAAATACGGCTGGAAAGACCTTGCGATACAAGATCGTCGGGCCGCGATAGCGAAGGTATGGTTGAAGATAAAGGTCAGCGACCACATAACACACATTATGTTTCGGTACGCCCCAGGATATCATGCCGCGGGACAGGGACTCCCCTTCTATAGATATGGGCGCACGAATAACCTCCCCTTTCATACAAATGGACACGGCAATAGCCTCCCCTTCCACACAAATGGACACGGGAATGGCTCGAACGGGACATGATGCGAGTCTTGGAGATGAGCTGGTATATCACGAGTCAAGGTGCAGGGTAACGGGTAAAGCATTCTTTAGAACTACCTTTTGTACATTTATAGTACTCATGGTTCCCGCTAGCAATAAAACAGCGCAATTGAAGAGGATTTAGAACATGTTAGCCTCGACTTTCGTAGTCCCTGCAGGAATAATCATCAGTACCGGGTGTGATATCGATGGATGCATGACCCGAGCTGTCGGTAGACAGCTGTCAAGTGGAACTGCTAGTGCTGGTACGTCGATCACTAGTAGTCGTATGTTTTTCATCAACACCAAAAATCCGACAGATGCAGTAGTCACTTGTGCACGAATAGCCTCACTTGGGATCAGAGTGAGGCGCATTCGCATCGTATTCGCGAAATGGCTACAGGATGTCGAATTAAATGCACTATCACTCCCCCAAGAGAGTCGGACAAAGGGTGCAGTTATCTTTGTGCCCGCACTTTTGTCAATAAACACCCCAAGTCGACCCTCATGTACGGGCGTTGATCTTTGAACCGTACAACCACACGTCAATGCGAAAGGGTAAGTACGATAATGATTACAGATAAGATTCTTCATTTAAACATTAAAGACTCGTCATATCCAAACAAACTTTGTCCAAAACAAAACAGTGCCATCACTAAAACCATGTATGATCTTCAAATGACCCCGCACGTCAATGAACAATACGGAGGCAGTCCGTCAACAAAAGAGCAACGCGGTACTCTCTCCGTCTTGTTATGATCACTATACCGTGACTAACCTATCAAGTCCATCGTATATGAATGGTAATTCCGGAATAGTTGTCTTGCAGCTGATGGCTTGTGTTTTCTTGGCTCTGTATCATGAGGCTATACTGTTTATCGTATGCCTAGTGACATCCAACGACGTCATCGTATGCATGCATGGGATTGTTCAAAACCTGACTCGAGAATCCGATCGAGATGAAACGTCGAATTCTTGTAATATGCACTTTTGTACATTACATATGCGCCTTGGGCTATTGTTGCAGTACTTGACAGTTCGCATCATGCCCTCTCTGGCATATGATCCACACATGAGGTCACGCTCTTCTGCCGGAGCCACGTGCAATCCTCCGCTGCAACAGCCCAAGTACTGCAACGTTGTAAACGTGTGGACTCTGCGTGCATTTACCAGTGGTCGTTGATACTCTCAGACATTCACGTGTTTGGGGCGACATATTGTAGTGTTAAACTTATGGTATTTCTGCCATTCAGTGTGTGGGGTGCTATGCTACCTCTAGCGGCCCTTATCGCCGCCATCCCATCATTAACCCTCCCCATATCTTCCCATCCACAGGAGAGAAGAACGAAGAGCCGACTCAAAGATAATTCCCGTTATCCTTTCCCTTTCCCCGTTCGAGTGCAGCCGGCCTCAGGCCCAGCGAAAAGCACATCGAAACTGTAGTAACGTAACGAATCCAACATGGGGTATCCCGAATGCATGCAGAGTATAAAAAAAAAGGACAAGTACAAGAATAATGATAAAATACAACGCCGATGGCAAACGAGGAATTTCCCTCGCTGCGCAGTGGAAAACAATAGGTCTAAGATGCGATTTCCCTTCTGTGGGGAAAGGTCCTGAAATGCTGATATACTGAATGCTGGAGGTTGGTCGTAGAAGCATGCCCAAGAGGTGGTGTGTGGGTTGAGAGCGAAAGAGGTTGTACAGGTCGTGATGTAGGTAAGCGAGCGGGTTGGTGGCGATGCGTGCGTGGCGTGGATGGGAAGAAGTGGCTGTGGGGAAGATATGGGGTGTTCTATAGTCGTTTCATATGTGGACGTGTCGAGTGGTCGAGAGTTTGATGTGATGGCGAGATTTCAGGTAGTAGAGATAATAGAGCAGGTAGAGGATAGGCGAGTCAAGATGTTGCGGCGGTAAGGTCGAGGTTGTTTGCGGATATGTTTGTTCTAAGGGGGTATCATAGTTGTCGGTGACCGCTTTCTTGATGTCTCTTCTCCTAATGCGCGTCGCTTTTACTTCTTGTGCGACTTGCCAGAGCGAGAGTAGTTTCTTCGCACGCGCTCTCGGCCGCGGCGCTCCTCCTCATCGCTGCTGCTGCTGCCACTGCCACTGCTGTGACGGCGACGGTCCTCCTCGTACCAAGCGCTCAAAGACTTTCCGCCAAAGGTAAGATCCTCATCCTCGATGATGGTGGGCTGAACCCAGGCGTAAGCTGAAGGGTCGACTTCGCGGGCTGTAGGGTCGAGAGCCTGAAGATTGGGGACGTAGTAGTAGTAAGTTTCGGTTGAGTGAGTCATGATGGCTGATTGTGTGTGTTTATATGTGAAGAAAGAAGAAGAGAGGTTTGATTGATTTGTTCTTGATTTCTTCACGCGGAAAAGTCGGGATATTTATTTGTGGTGTTTGTTGTTGTGGTAGAAGGCTTTGTTTTTCTGGGGAGGGAATGGAATGGACACGCCCTGGTAAACAAAGAAGGTGGCACTCTACACAAAGGGATAGACGGTGTGTGGATGATTCGTTGTTATTGCGTCAAGCAATAGTGATAAAGAGGTCCAGCTCAGAAAATATATGAAAACGCTGAATCCAAGGCTGTGCCAGTTATCTCGTGAATGTTGTATTGTATTGTGTATATAAGATATTCAAGAAGGAAGAAAGAGAAGGAGTCCCAGGAAGGGGATTTCGGGGGGGAAGGCTGATGGATATAGACACTGGCAGAGGCTGTACCGACTGTTTTAGAGAGTGGGGGGTGTAATTTACTGGAGCCTCAGGTGAATCAAGGTGGAGGTGTGGCGGGTCTTGGCTGTAGGGGGGCGTGGCAAAGGCAGACGACGCTGAAAAGGGCGTGGGGGATAGGCTTTGGCTGTTTTGGAAAAGCTGAGCTTGAGCCGCACTGTGGTCGTCACTGAAGATAATGATTTCTCAGAAGGTGTCTAAGGGTCATCAATCTTCTATCCACAGTGGCAATTAACCCTGAAGACCAAACAAGGCATCCCGTCCTGGAACCTCTGGTTCGGCGCACGGTGGGAGAGAGAGGGCAATGACTTTGGGGGTGGATTTAGCCAAGAAACCGGAATCTCGTCCCTGGTCCTAGGACTGGGGACCTTGTCCAGGTCTCCTTTTTTTACATTTTGAGGCCTGGACCACTGAACATGACATGACAAGGGGGATCCATTCATTCCAACAGCGTATTTTGCGGGGATGAGCGAGGGCCTGGGATAACGAATGCCCTAGAACCAGCGAAGCATTCCACTATACCGATGTCGAAACGATTTAAAATAAAAGCATATTTACAGAAAAATAGAAGCTATTCGGGATTGCCGAATGGGTGCCGAAAACCGGCCAGTACGTTGAATTCTGAGGGAATTTCTTTTTTGATGGTTCTGTTGTTGTTATTTGTTGACTCACTCTTTGTCGCTCACACCACACACACACACACACTCCCATGTGGTAAAAAGTTTTAACGGGGGGAACATTTCGGGTTGTCTTTTTTGTGTTGGGGGGTTGAATCCGACGTGTCGGAGTCAAGATGGATGGACGGTCTTGTTTATGAGTGGATGAAGTTGCTGGATCTGTAGACTAATTTGAGCCCTTTTTTTCTTCTTTTCTTCTTTTTAAGAGTAAAAGGGAGGATCAGTGCGTTTTCAAGGGATGAACTATAATTCGAATTTTTCTTTCATTTCAGGTGAATAATTTCGTGTGATGCTCGTAATCGTAAATCATGTCTCGTTTTTATTGTCTCGTGGCGGAGAATAATACGGTGTGTGGTATATTCGATACGAGTTGACATTTGGTTCAAAAGAGGTAAGACAAAACAAAGACAAGTCATTAAAAAATAAAACCGCATTGTTGGGGGACCAAACCTTGGCGCTATTTACTAAATGGACAAAGTGGAAATATCTATCTCTTGAGGGTTGGTATTTCATGTAATCTAATTCGAAAGTGTTATTAGACATTTCTGATGATCCTGTCTTGGAGAACAAAAACGACACAGTATCGAGGTGAGAAGACTTGTAGTGGGCCGTGGATCCGCCTCGGTCAAAGTTGAACTGATCGATCATGTATTATACGATGCTGGGAACCGGCAGAGAGATATTACAATGATAAGGGGAAAACGAGAAGATCCAGCCTCACTATCATTATGATCAAAGCTCGGGCCTTTCCATGAGTCCATGGTACGATTACCTCGTGGGATTATTCTGGGCTTACATGTATTCCCACCGCCCGTGTCGCATCCCAACCTTGATGATGGGTGAAATACCAGACACACTGTGCATGCAAAAAGAGGCATTTGCGATATTCAATTTTGTGGTTCAAAATGGATTGGATGTTGCCTAGCAGGGCAGACTCAGCCCAGCCCAGCCCAAGCCATCCCGGCGGTACTATCACCGCCTTGCGTGAGACTATTGAACAAATGAGCATGCAAATACGTAGGTAGGCAGCAGGCCTCACCACACCAGCTTTTTCTTCTTTTATCTTGGCGGTATGTATTCTGCGATATGCTATTTGATACTGTCTTGTTCTTTTGTAAAACTGCCACGCTGGCCAAGCCAGACTTCACCACGTATGAACGCATTTGTGATGGGGCCTGATTGCGGGGAAGCAAGCATTCACAGACGCAAGGCAAAAGGCAAGGCAGTGGAGGAGGCTCCGCGTCCTGGCCTTGTTGAGTGAGAGAATGGATCTAACAGGGGGGATAACGGGACGCGCCAAAAAAGAGGGGGTAGAGTGTGGATAAGCATGGTACGGGCATCGTAGCCGTCCTTAAGAAGCTTGCTTGCATTAACATGTTCAATCGAGCTACCTATTTGAGCGAGGCTATCTACAGTATGCGAACCATTTCCCCGCACGCGCGGGGGAGGATGATAAGATATGATGGCTCCAAGATACCCGACGTGCGCGTTAAAAAGGCCACATGGCAGAAAAGACAAAGGGCAGTACAGTGTAAGAACAGGTTTTATGTCCCTCTCATCTGCTGACTGCACCGCTGACGATGACTACGTCCAACAGGAACGGCAACGACGGACGGTGCGGTGCGAGCATATTGCCGCAATTATGATTCTATTATGTGCAGCTGACGGCAGGCGGCTGAGTAGATGTATTGTGTTGTGATTGTTTCTCAGATAGGAACTCTTTGCGGCGTCGCAAGCGCAGCAGCTCTGGACCCTGATCTTCAAAAGATGGATGGATGGATCAGACACACAACGTTTTTGTGTGTGTGTGAACAGTTCAAAATATCATGATGGTTGAGTAGAGTATTCACTACAATCGTGGAGACTGTGAGGCTCGGACAGGAAGAAGATCATATCACCTGCATCTTTTGACACACACAAGATAAAATCTGAGACAGTGGGCTAGGTAGCCGTTGATCAAACCCCATGATTTGACAAGCGCGCATGTGCCTCGATTTGATGCCTGGGGGACAATTAGAGCAACAGGATGAAAAGGCGGGGGAAATGATAGCGAATAAGCTGGGGGTGGTTGGGGTTGGGGTTGCGTTGAAATGGATGGGATAGCTCGTCACATGCTGAAACCCGCCAGTTAAGATAAGTGTTTAATTCAAGCTGGACAGACAATTAACTAGAGCTTCACGCCACAAGGAGTTTTGTGGTGAAACGGTGAAAGAAGCGGTGATGCTTTTTGTATTGAGAACAATAGAGTCAAAGAGAGAGAGAAAAAAAACAAAGTTTAGACATGATTCAATAGTGATTGTTAACCATGACCTGATTGATGGTTCTCGTATCCATCGATTACAGTAAAGCCGAGGCTTTAAACTAAAACTGTAAGTTGTTCTGTAAAGGGGAATCTGGGGTCAGCTTACAGGGGTTTTCCAAAATCAGCCTTTCTGCCCGCGGGAGCCTTTTCTTCCTAAACCTGGTACCCTGGAGGGGAACGTACCGAAAACTCCGGAGCCGCGCTTCTCAAAAGGTAATTTTTAGGAACTTATTCCGGGATGCTGGACCTGGAAAAAGTCCTATTTCTAGCCAGAAAAGACCCAAAGCTGGAGTCAGCTAATGAAAGGAAGGACAAGAAGCTCGACTAAAGCCGTTGAAAAGTATGAATCCTATTATTGAAAACTTTATCCTCTTGAGACATACCTAACAAAACTACCTTGAATGATCTGACATGGGCTGAAACTAGCACTATGGGAGTTACCGAGAAGAACAAACTTGTCAAATTTTTAATCGTCTTCTAGCTTGACTCGTTCTCTTTACCAAAAGAGAAAAAAGAGACGTTAATCAATAAAATTTCAAACAGTTGAAGTTTGTCCGCCACTGAGCAAAGCTTTGAGTCAGTCGTGGATCATCGTTTTTACTGTACGGTACAGTGCACGATTACCCCGTACTTTTTGAATGAATCGCTTTTTGTCTACACCCCCTTCTTGGCACAGTAGCCTCGTCGGGGTTCTGTCTCTCTCGCGTCAGCCACGAAGGCGCCAGAACATGTCAAGATTAACAGCGTTGCGACACCGCCTTGTTAAAGACATGATGTGCTGTTACTGACTGGTACTCACCGACTCTGATACTGACTCTGCCAGCAACCCTTTTACTGCCACTGTAACTCTGTCTGATTCATTTACAGTGAACAAATGACTCTTCTTATCATCGGCAATCAGTTTCTAAATCACGCCCCCCCCGCAAAAATGCCAAGCGCCGAAACTCATCCTTTGTTCCTCTTTCCCCCGCTCCGTCTTCGGCCCGGCTTTTGGTAAAAGTGTGGGTTGGCCTGGGGCTCCCGTTATCCGGCCGGTCCTTTGGAGGAGAAAAAATCTTCTTTGAACCACCACCACTCGGACCGGGACCCGTGAGAATTTTTTTCTAAAAGATAATGTCACTGACTCCTCAGTTAATCGCACAGTGATGGGATAGAATTCTGGGGAAAGCAAGCGAAATACGGGGCCTTCGCTTTCGTTCCGTTGATGCTAACCAGAGCGGATAGCTGCAGAGCCGTTGAGAACGAAGCTGTTGGACGGAATGTTCCTGTGCCTGTCTACTATGATCTGCAAAAAAGATGACAACGGGCATCCAACAGAAAGAGGACTCTTGTCAGTGGGTTGCAAGGCTTAGAAAAAAAGCGCTGCAAGGCTTCAAGTCTTGTCATACATTTTTTTCTTTCGCTTTAGGTGTTGATTGGTCTGGACGTACTGTATGTCAGGGCAAAAAAGGTTTCGCCTCCCCAAACGACGTCACAGAACAATCGACACTTTTTTCTATTGACTAAAACATGTCTTTTTCTTCTTACGTCTAAAGATCCACTCTTTCTGTTTCTTTCATGTTCGTCATCACTAGAAAGGAGAACAAAAGAGAAGAGTAGGAAAGAAACGGTAGAAACAATAACCGGTTTTGACAGGGCGGCGGGAAACCTCCGTTCCGGGATTAACGGTTCGCCTGTCATTAAAAACCTGCCCCTCCAGAATGATGTCATGTTGCCCTGAATCAATCTCGCAATCGGTTCCGAGATCTTGGACTCGTTTTGAAGAGGAAGAAGGGGGGCGTGTACAATGATTCTAGACTGTGTATTGCCTTGCCCTGCATTCAATTTTATTCAATGATGCTGCAGTGCAGTGCAGTATTAATTGAGACCAGCATTTGCATCGTGAGGCTTGGCGGGCTTACGTAACGACGTAATTGTGTTGTAGACGATGTCTATCATGCAGGCGTTGTAAAATGTTGGAAGGAGTCTTTTTTCTGCTTACATTGCCACGAAGGATGATGAGCCCATGTTCAGGTCCAGGGTTCGGAGATTCCTCATCAGCTTTGTTGAGATGTTGATCGGCGTGGTTTGAGCCCTGCAGATAAGATCAACAACGGTGAGAGTAGGCTGTGGGTGTTGCCGTGCTGAGCTGAGCTGAGTGTAAGTGATCTACAGTTGTGCAGACGCCTTACTAAGAAGGAATTGGGGCTCAGTTGTGCTGTAATTGACATGGTGTATGTATGTCAAGACAAGGGCCTATTCGGATAAGTGTGTCATGTTGCTGATCCATTATGGATCACTGACGATGCGATGTCTATTGTGAACCTCATTTTGAGTACATATTACTCTCTGTAGCCAAATTATAAACTATTAGTCTATTAATTCACGTTCCAGCCTCAATATTGGCCGTAATATTGTCACTTTAAGTCTGGAGGTCGAACGTTAGAGATCCAACGCGTGGTCATGTGACTAGAATCGTCACAATCGATCCCGCAAATGCCACTGTACCTAGATTACGGACTGACTGAATGGACAGTAAACTTGAAGCAAAGTGACATGAAGATCTCCCTCGCTTTGTCTCAGCCTCATCGTGAAATATCCAACATGGACCAACGACGTCATAACTGCCGATAATTTTGAGTTGCGCTGAGGTGCAGTAGGTACGGCAGTCGCTTCCCCAGTCTTGCACTTGTTTACCCCCTGTAAACACACTAACAGCCCTTTATCCCGCATCTACCCCGGACCTCAATCGGGTCCATCGCGCAAGACCTCGACCAACTGCGCCCGCGTTTCCGAAGAAAGACGTATACGATGGCGAATAATCCTGCGCCCGGTGTCAGGTGGTAGCGAGTGCCGGCGACTACGGCATTGAGACGTTTCCCGGAAGTGGCGGAGCCGGTTCACCCGCGCGACTTCAATGAGCAGAGGCGGGAGCTAGCACCTCAAGAGAAGCGACACTGGCCCCCAAAATTGAGACTATCCTTCCAGCCATGCGCGACGGGTCCGTCACTGAGGCTTTGAGATTTTATCTGGTGTCAGGATTGGGGGTCGGTTGAGGATATTCTGCCCATATCGAGTCCAGGCCCAGTGGTGTTACTAGATGTCAGGTTTATGCCTGTAGTATGGCTCTTGCGAATACAAAGACGAGCACACTGGAGTGGTCATACGTTTTCGTCACAAGCGGCCAAGAGATTCCAAGTCTGGCGAAGTTTAATGTCGAGCTACGTTGGGCTCACATGAACCAAGAACTTTGGACTCTCCGGTGCAGATCACCAAGTCAATAATATACTCATCGAAAGATCTTTCAACAGGTCAGAGTAACTCCGCGGGCGACAAAACTAGTCTTGGCGTCGCAGGTAACTTGGGTCGTCTCGGGGTGGCAGATCAATCCAACTCATCAGACTTATACCATATGGCGCTCCCATGAAGATCCAAATCATCTAACTAATCCATCTATAGGGTATGCCTGGTCGGATTCATCCGTCAAAACTCCAGGTTTTTACTGTTCACGTCAACACGCTGGACTGTCTGTTGCGTCTGTGCTTTCGAGATCACGTTGTATAATACGAGTACTTCGAGGTGAATAATGGTGAATCATAGTGACTCTCCTCTTGTCCATGAGGCGTGAGAGTCTATTGGTACGGGGATATCGAGGAAGCGATCCGTACCGACGATACTGTCAGGCGGAAACGGTTTGTAACCGAGGCTAGGGTTAGTACATCCGTGAATTGATTGTATTGAAGTAGTAGCTAATAGGCCATAGAGAGCGGTTAGATACCCCGGAATCGGTCACTTGCAGCCCCGTGCCGTGCGTCCATAGCTAGCGAAGAAGGAAACATCACCAGAACAATCGGTGATGCAGGAGTGACATAGCAAGGCCTCAAACTTCAAGTTTTCTTCGGTATCTACTCCGTACACATCCAAGAATCTCATATATACTCGACAAATGACATTATCATCACTCTCCGGCCGACAAAGACGCTGTGCTTGAAGAGTTGTCCAACAGACTATTCCACATGAACAAACTGAGAAGCAGCGCTGATGTTGCTTATGACAGTGTGCTATGCTTGACCGCCTGATCTGTCTTTGCTCACGGAAACTTGCTTCATAGATGCCCAAGCGTTAGGCAGAATGAAGCACTGTCAAGTTTTCACCAAATACTGCCGCTTCAATCCCGTGAGACCTCGATTGTGTCACTCAACGGTCTGTTTCCTACTGTGGCCGTATCGAATCGGAAGATTCACCGAGTAATTGCGATGGCCCAAGCTGTGTGCTTGTCAGAAAATCGCGGGACCAATCGACGTTGTGTGCCTCGCAAAGATACGTACAATCACCATCAAATGTGATTCCTGCGACGGATACCTCATGGATACATCGCAGGAAGCTTCCAATCAACTAAAACAAGACAAATTATCTTCAAGATGACGCAGTAGATACTGTCTTTCTCGGAAGGAGAGAAGGCCCGGTTTATGTATAAATCCCCCCTTCGCCCGCCCCGAGAGAACTCTTTCTCATCTCCTCACATCACATCACATCTTATATATTACTGATCAGCGGAAGTTTACAACATCACATTTGGGTCTTTGGCATTGCTCAACCACCTCAGACCAACAACTCTGGTATCTATGACACTACCCCCTATCTGGAAGTGTGTCTTTGACAATGAGGACGCGAACTGACATGGGACCCATCATGCCCGAGGAGATCGAATAGCACACTGCGTCACTGCTTGTCATCACTCTACAAAACACAGGATTTCAAGCGCGCAGATGGCTCGTTAACAACCGTCTTAAGTTCTTGCATCAGATCTGCTCCTTTCGTCCCTCGCTAACACGACTAAACAGAACGTTTTACTCAGATGACACGATCTTCTCCAACAAGCCAACAAGACCTTCAATCATGGGGACGCCTTACGCAAAGGACTTCCATGTGTCCTTATTGGCCTCCGGCCTCTCTTACGCCGCCGAGAACGTGCACGTCCAGCACCCGAAGACTGGAAAGATGTCAAACGTTTGCCCTTACCAACCACAAGCGTCGACCTACATGACTGGCTTCTCGGTGGCCTTGTCGCCGCCTCAGCAACGCTCAAAAGACACGCAGTCGTGGAGTACATCGATAGTCAAGACGGCGGGGATACCGAGGATGGGTCAAGGGTCTTATAGTAAGTGATTTCGAATTGTCTGCGACGTTGTTGAAAGGCTGATACATCCTAGATACCGGTGTTCTACCTTCAACAACGGTGAACTACGCCGTCTCATTGAGGTACTTGGATACGACCTTTTCTCTGTATGACATAAAAGATCTAATTATCACAAACGACATAGACATTTTTAAACCAAGAGGCACAGACTCTGTACCGCGATACATGCATACCGCTTCATGTAGCTATTATGGTAAAAGGCCTGTTGTTATATTTTATATTAATACGCTGATTATCGCATCAAGGTCGACTCCCCCCCCTGTCGGGCAGGGTATATGATAATGGGCGTCTGAACCCGACGAACGTAATACAGTCATCATGAGCTTCATCATAGCACAGGGTTCGAATTCTTCCTACCAGTCGAAGCACAGGAGGACAATATCTTAACCTTCAGGCCACCAATTCGTCAATATGCTGTGGTCCATGGTGGAAGGTATCGTGGGAACAGAGGGCAGAAAGGACTATCTACTGGTACGTGCAGGCAAGGTACTATTATTTCAGAACATGTGCTGATTATATGGTTTATACCGATATCTATGGCTTGCCACATGGTGCACGAAGAAATCCCAGACGACCCATCGCATTACATTGGCTCGGTCAAGGCTATCTACTTCACAACATCGGTAAGTTATCAAGTCAATATGACTCCCTCCAGATCTCTCTCTTTAGATCAGCAGGGACATGAATTCGCCTATATCTAATGCTAATGGGCGTAGTGATCATTATTGTCCGGCACCCCGAAGAGAAACAAGGGGATGTCGTATCAAACTGGGAGTTGATTTGACAACCATACCATCCCGGGCTAAGCACATCGATATCCGTTACAATCCCAGAGGAGCGAGATGGGTTCCTTCATCCTCTAGCACGTTGAATCAGAAGGGATGAACGCCGACGGGCCGACGCATCTTACCAACCTCAAAAGCGTGAAACATTTGTCCACCAGGCGAACCTGAAAGATCCACCAAAGGATTGATCATCAGGAAAATAAGTGGCCTGAAATATTTTGGAGGTGGAATGGAAGCCTACAATGGTTCTGTTATCGGCCGGCAAAGCACATTAAAGGTGAAGATCACGACGAGTGTAGGGCAGCATCGCACTACAGCTCCCAAGAAGAGACCAACATCATGACTACCTGTCCTGTTAACAGAGGTCACAACCTTATCCATAAAGCTGCCAGAGTCGTTGCGGAGAACAAGATTGAGACCACACTGTATCTTGCCTTGCAGGATACTGTACGAAAAGCCTCAGAAGCTCGGCAAGGCGTACTCCAGGATGATGCCAACACCCCCTGGATACCTTCATCGAATTTCATTGTTGGAGGATCTAAGGCTACCCCCGCTCGCTTTATTCCCATTGCAACTAGGGCTATCCTTAGAAGTTACCGGCAGTCGTGGAAAGCAACAATGAATATTCCCCATATGTCGAAAATGGCTAATACTTTTCGCGGACGCACCAGAGGAAATTGAGCGGCGTCACTCCCACGCAAGCGATCATCAAGTTCATTCGTGACTTGGATCGGAAGTTCGATAGGCTCATGGAACTTGCACTATTCGATATAATGGCCAGAGGACTCGGAGAACCCGATTCTGAGGATCGAAGGATTGCACGCGACTACATCGACGAGGCACTCCATCTTCACAATCTACCCACCCGAGAATGGGAAATCGCCAATCCCAGACGCATAGGCCGGTTATCTTCGACTGGTATAGATGTGGCTAGCCACCTCATGCCTCTTTATTCTGCAAGTGCCGAACACAGCCAGAAGAGGCCATGTCGGAGGTGAAATGGGATCAAGTCCGAGAGACGTATTGCCAGCACGCTCCAAACCTTAGATCGCGACTTAGGTAAGTCCAAAGACATGATGGTTATCGCCTGATCGCTGATCGTGCTTGTAGATCCTGGATTTGAGAGGCATGTGAAAAAACAAATCCAATGACGAGAAGCACCCACCCATCACCATGGAGGAAAACGATCAAGTCTATCTGCAACTACACGGTGGATTTTGTCAACGCGGAGTAGAGGCTCGTCGGCTTCCACAAATGAAGCGAAGAAACCTGACGCGGCACTGATGGGTATCCTATCGAGATCAAGGACCGAGACATCTTTTCAAAAAAATGGCTACTATGGAACTTGGAACTTGAACGGGCGCCTTGTTGATAGCTGCACTGTAGTCATCGGAAGGACGAGAACCCGACTTGACCGACTCGTTTGCCAGGAAGGCCTCTCAGTCAGTGGTCTCAGCAGAGCACCTGTCTGTTCAACGAAAACCCATGATGGATATCTTACGCCTGTGGCGGCACAGCTTCCCTCATATTCATCACCTCCTAAATGCTTAGATTCAAGTGGTCACGAATATGTTCGAACCATTGTCTCTCAAATTTTCGAAGGACCTGGAACAGATTCTTGCCCTCGACCGTATCATGATCCCCTGCTTCGAGCAGCTATCATATACAAACCTTTAAACAGGGGGTGTCCCTTGTCAACTCTGGGATTGCTGATCAAACATCTGCAAAGTCATCACGTCAATTGACTCTTGTTCGTAAAGCTATCATCACATACAGCTTGGCACGACTTACAACACTACAACACACCAGCCTCTCGGAAACCAGCGCTCTTGTCGTCCTTTCTTATATTGCCGGTCTTTTGGACTGATCCAGATCCAAAAAACTTGGAGGGACCGACTTCACTGCCAACTTGTAGCCATCATCAAGACTCGTCATTACCTATCATCACCTGCATCGGATCGCTGAAAGCTCCAAACAGGTATTGAACGACGGGTCGAGATGATGGAGGGTGAGCGATCCCCCTGTTAAACCAAGACTGGCGATCGTCTAGCAAGGCGATATACAACTCTATCGGACCGTGTTATCTACCATCTACCGACCACATCTACGCATGGTGAGGTCTTTGCATTTTGGACATCTTGGCCAGTACTGTCCTTTTCCCAGGTGTGGATCCCCTTCCGCTGGGGAGACCAACACCGATTCTCTCGTGTAGGAGGTTTGCGGAGATACTGATAATGGGATTTCAACCATCGCGAAGACCGCGTTACCCCAGCCATGTCATACTCACCATTGACGGCTCTGATAACACTCACTCTTACAAGGGGCAAAGCTCGATTAGTCCCGTTATATAACCCTTTTGTGCGCCCACAGCACGTCTCGTCCGCGACAGTTCGGTCCGCGACAGTTCGTACAGCAACCCAGCCGAAGAGAATATGGGACCCGAGAGAATACAGTCGCCGTCAGTTCTAGTCAATAGGGTCAAGACTGACCGAGATCGCTGGGAACTTCTCAAACCAGGCGTGACATTCGCATGTACAATGGTCAACGGAGCGACTTAAGAGGCCTCATTTATGGATTCCTCCTACACCGGAAGTGAGAGCCTCCTGATCATAGGGAGAACGCCAACAGGCTTAACGCGAGACTGGACAACACATGGGAGGAGACTCTTGCCTTTTAGCAGCAGGCATTCACAAAGCGACCGTTCTCATTACGACATAGTTTATTTTATCACAAAGCAACAGACGGCTTTATATCCCTAAGAACATAATGGACGAAGTTCTCAAGATAGCATACGACGACGAATACCATCTTAGCCCAGATCGAATAGTAAGGGAACTATTAAACCTTACTATCCTAAACTTAACCTACCTCATTAAGAAGTATATTTACAGATGCAAGACGTACTGGCCAGGACAGACAAGTCGACAACAATGCATTAAGAACTACCTATTAATCCGGCCACCTATTCTACCTATGCATACACTCGCAATTGACTTCGTTAGAGATATGCCACCGGTTCCCAGCAAAGGCACGCCATAGGCCCTAGGCGATACCCTCCAGGTGTCTGGATTGCACATCGTCCATCTTCTACCTGCTCAGGTATTATGATATATGACAACACGAGTGTCTTACCCGAGAAACACATATAAAACAGGCATTTGTCGGCCATCGACGATGGAAATACTACTGAAGAAGACACAACGAGACACAGAGTTCTTTCACTGTGCAACTGCCCCTTTCATGAAGGGCCTTGGATCAGACGCGACAATCATCCAGAGTGTCCGCGGATTCGCGGACTTCTTCCCAAACTCCAGAAACATCGTCTTTTACTCCAACCCCATTCTTGATAGGGATGACGCTGGTAGTGAAGACCTCGCTAAGAACCGATTCAACTAGCTATTCCCAGTACGTCCGCGCCTTCCTCCCTCTTTTCCTTCCTCACTAGACTCAAGCTAATCAGATCCATTACAGCCAACGCGATCGATAGCATTGAAGCAGGCCATATTACGAAGTCGGGGCGCATCGAATACCATTGCGACCTACACAACGGATACCACGCTTACATCAACGAGATCTGAGTGCAACCAAAATCAGATCCTCCAGTACTGCATCGCAACAGCCAATGAAGGCATACGCGGACCTCTCGCAAGGCTGTCGTACGGGACTATCACGGCCGGCATGTACTCACCTTCGAAAACCGAGACTGCGACCATTTTCGAGCTCTCCCTGGTGACGAAGACTATCTGGGGCTCGAGTGTAACACAGATAGGCGACTGGCATCGGCAAGCAGCTGAGCGGCCTGGACGCCCATCAATCTGAGAACCGTGCTTCTCTCAAGCACTCAGCCAGTAAACGTTCCAGAAAGACATTGAAGTTGCAGAGGCTGGCAAATCCCCATGCTCATTGAAAGTGTTTGCCAACGGCTGTCTGAGAGGCAGGATATCTCTGCGAAAACTGAACAAGACTTTGTTAAAAGTCCAGTCGATAGATGACGAATACCTCTTATACATCTGTCACAACGGCATTCCGGCCAGTATCATTGAGATTAAAGGAGCCAAGGACTAGGAAGGCCTAGTTGCGAATCTCCTAGGTATACAGCATCACGTGGGAGATGGAGAGCTTGATCCTGTGTCGACCAGACTTCGTCAAGAGTTCGGGCCATCTTATCACGACTGCCTGGAGGAAAGGTGGTTGAGCCTAACTGCTAGACCAGGACGGACGAATTCTCGTTTCGTTATTCGTTCCGGCGAGGCTATAGAGAAGACTATTGACCCTGGGAGTGGCAAGCAGACTTTAAAGCCACCAACGCAATCATATACGAAATAACGAATGGCCCTTCCACAATTACATCATTGTCCCTCGGATTATCCTCGTATATCTGTCTGGTATGCCATTCGCTGTCTAGATATTGTACCAGATCCACCACGTTGAACATAATCACCATTTGTGCGCTTTTCCTTGAGAAATGACGTCCTGCAGAACGCGCCTTACTTCACCTCTGCTCTTAGAGTATGCGACATGTATCATCAAGAGAGAGTATATCACCAAGAAGCCGTACTGTCACGGTCCTTATACTAAAACTACAACGGCAACCGCAAGCCCGATTTGAAGAGCTAGAGACCAGCGGGTTATCGTAATGAGAACGAGATATTGGTCGCAGAATCATTCCTCAGGGACGGGAAGCTCAACCGACCGTTTCACACCATCAAGCATTGTCGACAGGGTGCTGAGTCAACCGATTATAGAGCAAACCACGCGTGAAAAGGGGGTGTCGATATAGCTGCACTAGTCAGCAAAATAAAACAAAACGGAACACAACAAACAACAAAAACAACGTCGTAAGTCCCCCATTGATGGAATATGCCCGCTTTCTCGCTGACTGCCCCAATAGCCTTCCGTTTCCTTCCTCGTATTACCATCATCCCAATTTACTCCTATGCTAATGCGATAAGAACAGAAAATGAGAGAAGAAATCCAACGGAGAGAAGCCGAGATCTCAAGTTTCATTAACAGTACATGATGTACAGCCTACCGAAGAGGCAGCTGAATCGTCAAACAAGTCGTCCAGAGCTGACGACCCAGCTGGTAAAGGTGATCTGTCTGTGGGAGCAATGGGCCAGATGACAGAATCTGAACGCATGGCAGCCTGTCTACTGCTGGTCAGGGCAACACTCAAAAGGGGTACCGCAAAGAGTATCGCAAGAAAATCCTCAACCACGAATGCGTTTTGAGAGAGTTCGATTGAGTGGCTGACCGTAGCTTCTTATGTCTGCACTTTGCCCCGATAGAGGGCCGAATGCAAACATTATCACACCCGAAGCTATTGCCCTTCCTTGAACGCGAGCTCTTTCTTCACACGAGCTCTTTCTTTACCCAAGCTCTTTCTTTACGCGAGCTCTTCCTTGAACACAAACCCTTCACTATGGCAGGGATGGAATGTTCCAGGGCTCGTCGAGCTCATCATCGCTGTGCCTTACCCGATAGAGAACCGAACCTGGTGGACTAGGAGTCAGTCCCAGTTGCTTCCCTTGCAGGCTTGAACGATCAGGAGCGCGGAGAAAGTACCCCGTCCGGACCATATCATTTTGGACTACGCCATCGACTATCGTCTCTCTCTGGAAATTTGTGTTTCTCAGTCGTGCTATAGAATGGTAAAAGCTCCATCCGATGGATCAAACAAACAACTGACAAACTATTGCCAAGGTAAGTTTTTGATCTGCATTAATTAGAAGACGATTGAACTAACGGTTAGGGGCGACTTGCAAAGATGCGCCAAAGGATGCCGGAGTCAGAACAAAGTTCGGTACTTCACCAGCTATATACAATTGCGTATGTTATTTTTTTGGGCACTATCAGAAAGGGAGAGCCCAATCTGGTTACACAGCAGCGACAGACTCCCACCCCCATCATGCCCGGGTCTCCAACGCCCGCCCATGCAGAAAGATGTACAGGCTAGGAACCTTTCTTTATCAGCCTCAGGGTACTCTACGAGCCCAACAAGAGAAACTCTCGCCATCCCAATTGGTGCACTCATATCACCAAAGTTAAGCTGCCCGGAAAGTCGTCGACCAGCCCACGAGTTCCAAGCGATTCACTGTCGTATTCTCTACCAAGTCAGCCTCTAGACTGTCACTACAGAGTGGTCCCAATCACCCGAAATCTGCGAGAGTTCAAACCTTGTCTAGAAGATTACAGATCGACATACTTGATCAGCCAACTCGATACTGACCAAGTATCGCGATGACAAAGGATGCGGAGCAGACCGCCATTAGGCAAAAAATCAAGCGACACCGAGACCAACGAAGGGCATCTCACACAAGCGGGAGATGAATCACATGTGCGGCGTTGAAACCCGTTGGAGAAGATGGGAAAAAGGCAACAAAAAGCGTAGAGAGCATACCATGCTGTTCAATCTCGGCGGCGGGACGACGTCTTTTCAATGGCTCTCTGGTGATGACAGGCACACCACTAGACAATCGGGTGTCCTTGAACTTTCTTCTCAGAACCATGAGCAGGATAGTGTCTACTTTTAGTAAACACGAACTTTGAGATACCTTCATTCTTATCAAGGCCTAATCACGTCTCGCCCCAGCACTGCCGCTGGTAAGACGAGCACTCTCATACGAGACTCAGAGGCGTGGAGCAACATGTGAAAAGGATACACAATGGGGAGAAATTCAATCACCATAACCACACAATGGATTGGGATCGACTTATGCTGCGTTGCTTGAAAGGAAGCATGAACCCTATAACATGACGCTATGCGCAGACACCAACACATCGTTCGACGACACCAGGACAACACAACAGCAACAGGAACCTGTTGTTCTACAACGCTATGCCTATAAACCTGAACATAGACCTCAAATGGGCAGATCCAAGGCAGTGCCCCGAGGTGGCTCAGCATGAAGAAGTCGACCAAGAGTGGATATCAAGCTTACCACAAGTGAGTTCATCGAATGGCAGAACTCAGCGGGAGTCGAAACGGTCAAAAAGGCGGCCCTAGCACAACATGATACACACGAGTACACGCGTATCAGCAACTTCAATGAGGAGCTTCCCCTCACGATTACGCGCAGTCACACTAAGATTATGCGGATGCAATACAGAGCGAGCAGATCTTGGCAAAGCTTGCCAGAAAGACGCAGGACCTAGGGCATAAGGCTTCTGTTACTCTCTGGAGACGGTTTTGCAACTATAATGTTAACGAGGCCCTGCGGGTAACGAAGCCGCCTTAGCAAGAGGTGTACGCCTTGCCGGGTGAGATATTCGGCGTCTAGGCGCTAGTCCGAACTGTTGAGGAAGAGTTTCTACGGCGATGTACAGTTTGCAATTTCAAGACTGAGTCAGGCTGCAACTTTAATACGTCTAAGGTAGAGCAAACGAGACTAGGGACCTTTGAACTCACATCAACTACTGAAACATGTCTTAATTGGTCCGCACGCTCCAGTTGGAGCTTCCTGGCTGAACGTTCTCGGTATGCCTGACTGATTCAAAGAGTCGAGCAGGGCGGTACGTGGAGATCATTTTTTATCTAGGCTGTATCTTCTGCCCTCAAAAACAAGATGCTCGAGACTCTCGTAAGTCTACTGCTGGTGAAGCTGCCAAACGCAAGATTGAGCGCGCTAAGAAGTTCAAAGCTGCTACTAAGTCGAACACTGTTTTGTAAGTTTGAGGCTCGTTTTGGTGTTTTTCACTTTTAATACTTCTTTAGGGAGCGGAAGCGCAACCTTGTCCCTTGCCTTGACTGTCTGGGTAGTGCAATAGCGAGGAGGAGCAACGGAGAATGTTGGGAAGCACCTCCTAACGACAGCGACGAGCTCGGTAGACGAAAAACAAGAGGAAGAAGTGTATGAGCGGTGCCTCGGCGGCAGTAGCTGCAAACCAGTGTATGAGCCTCGTTTCCCTATTTTGAAGGTCGTTTTACTGATTTCTTATCTGCATGTAAAGCTAGTTATGTCTGTAGGTTGGCTGAGATTCCATTCCCAGTACTCCCACTCGACATTTGTCTGGAAACCACCAATATAAGCACAGAACGCGTCTTGGTTTCGGTGATATACCTATGGATGCAAGAGGGAGTAAATGACATCATTTACTCGACAGCTCGATCATCTCTCCTGTTGATGAATTCGCAAGATGCAAAGGACATTCTATCGACACTCATGACGATGAAGCGCTGGCACGGCATACTTGCTTTGAACACGGATGGATCAGTTGACACGTGGCTTCCAGTGACTCATCACCGTCTCTTGACGAAGCAGGCCGAGATCACAGCCTGGCGCTTCAGGGTGCAATCGATCCAAGTAACTGAAGCGGAAGTTGAAAGCTCGTTGAATCCGGATCCCTCCAGATCCTGCACCCCAAGATCTCGAGGGATTCACATCCAGCTATTAGTCTTCAGCGCTAACTCATGCAGTGTCCGATATACTTGTTGGTGGTCTCAATATTGCCGTCGATAAGTTCAACGTTGACACCATTTCCGAAATCCTAATGAACCACCGAAGAGTCTGGAACCCACATGTCACCGTCAGCAAAGACCACGACGAGTTCTATCAAAGACTAAAGGACCAAGACCTTCCGTTTGCTACTGCCGGCACTACACCCAAGCTCCCTTCACCAGTTTACGTGCTGAGGGAATACGTCGGTGGCCTCAACATTGCGGCCGACAAGTTTCACGTCGATACCGTGTCCGAAATCCTAGCCAACCACCGGCGCGTCTGGAACCCCAACGTTCCGATCAGTAGAGACCACGATGAATTCTATAAAGTACTGAAGGATCAGGACCTTCCTTTGACCAGCGACGGCACGACCCCTAAGCTCCCCTCGCCGATATACGTCCTTATGGAATACGTCATCAACCTAAACGTTAAGAGAGTCGTCGACTCGTTGATCACATCATGCCAGAGACCTACTGTTACTGTCATAAGCACGCGCAATATCGCACCTGCAACACCTAGCGCGCCAAGACAAGTCAACTACCAACGTGCTTCTTTGTTGCGGCCCATATGCTTGATGTTCACGAAAGCATCTTGCAGGCCATGGGTTCCATAGGGAGATGCCACAAGTGCCATACCGGCAGCAGTAATAGGCACCAGCAGCACAAAACAAATCAAGTGTTGATAAGTTCGGCCATTCGAGTGCAGTCGCCATTCCCCCAAACTGTCCAAAGTTTGTGACATAGGGCCCTCGAATGTGCCGTTTTCATGTTCCTGTCAACAATTTTGCAGACAGACCCTATGGCCAGATGCAGTACTCCCAGTCAAAGTAGGGATCAAGAACCCCGACAAACCTGGGCTGTCGCCTTCAGACGTGAGATGAAGAGGAACTACAATTGTGATGCGATTTGTCGCTGTGTTGGAGATACAACGTGTGAACGAAAAGCGACGGGTAAGGTCAAGCTTGGCCCTACAGGAATCAGGACCGCCGAAAACCACGTAACCAGAATCCAACCGTTTAAGTCAAACACCTCATACCGACATCAGTACTTCATTGTGCTGGGACGATACCAGCCACCTGAGTTGCAAAAGACGAAAGCGAAAGTTGGAAGGCGTGTGGAATGGGAGAAATCCCGATAACACATCGGGATCAGTATTTCAACAGCCCTCTCCGTTCAACTTGGGGATGCTACGATCATGATTCATATCGCCCACACGCCGAGTTTTATAGCTACAACTACGAGCAGAACTCAATGGGTGGTAACTATGCTAGTTTCCAATCCATGTTGAAACTAGGAAGGTATTCTTCATCTTAATCTGATAGGATGAGGTAAACACTGCCGCGATGGGTGCTACGAACAAAGGGGGAAGATACCGTCTGCTCATCTTCTGGAAAGGGGGGTCTTTTCACGCCCACAAGCACCACCACTGCTGAATGGAAGACTATGAAAGGGTGCGTGTCTAGCAACTCATCAGACCTCCCTACAGCATGATGGTAGTGGGAGAGTAATGGCGACCTTTGCAACAGAGATACCATCTAAAAGGCCAGCAAGGCGACTATCAGGCGCCAATTAAAGGACTCAACTGACAGTTATTTCGACTTCTCACGCACCCTCTCTAATTCCAGAAGATCGGATTCCAGTTAAGGCAATTATTGGGGATATGGAACATCGGATAATTACCAGTGGGTGTAAATCACGCTGACGTGTTCCGTCCCCCCAGAACATCACAGAAGAGAAGGTACAACTGACAATCCCGTGGAACAATCCATCATAATCTTCCAAGATTACGAAAAGCACCCTACAACAAAGATCCCCCAAGATTCACATCGAAAAACAAGGACTCGGGCGCTTGTCCAACATTCCAATGCGAGTCTCTTTTGAGACTCGGGGAGCTCGGTCTGTCAGGCTCCCTGCCTCCAAGCTAGTTACTTGGTAGCAGGTTCGATGTCGTGGAGCTAATGCAGGTTGACGATACCAAGGTTGACGAGGTAAAGAAGAAATCGAACTCGTTAAGATACCCTGACTCGGTCCGCATCCCATACGACTTCATGCCGCTCAAAAGAATAAGCCACCATGCTAGACCATTCTGGGGAGAGGGAAGTCATGGTAAATCTTTTGGAACCTCTGGGGTCAACAAATGCAGATACTCAGATGAAGATTGCTGAGTATTTATTTCCGCCAAGTTACTTAGCGATCTTCTGTCCATCTCTATTCAGAAGAGAAGTTGGCTCTAAGAAGTTACTACAACTATGCACCAAGGCTTTTCCCCTACCTGTCTCTTCATCTCGTTACCTTAACTATGGACAAGAAGCCATCGAAGTACTGGCAATGAATGCTATTGAAGATGCCTCAAGTACCTAAGAGAAGTACGAAACAAGCGATGGTATGGCGATGCCCGACATCAAGTTGAATATTACATTGCTCTCTTCGTCCATCTGGTTAACATAACCAACAAGCTGGAGGTTTCGGAAATTATCTGGAAAAGCAACGTCGCCACTTTGTCGTATAATAAAGACCCAGCTTTCTGCAACTTTACCAGAATGCTCCTCAAAGAATGGATCAGCAAATGCCCTATGCTCACGGCGCCAAAGACTCTTAGCAACACCATCGTCCCATAATATCCTAGTAAGGACACGCGCGCTGCGAAACTTGACTATCAATGAAGTCCAGTAAGTCGATACTTGGACCAATACCTCAATGACCTCGGGTACTTTGATTCCATTGGGAGTGAATCGTCATGCTCAGGTATTATCGGCGACCTTGACACTACGAGGTCAAGAGGACCCTTGTTTCCTCTAGACGGAATGGCATACAAGTCGAGCCGGTGGAGACAAGGGGAAATCTGTTACACAAAAGAGCAGATCTTGTCGTTACACTGCAACAAAGACAAGCTGCTGGGCCTTTCTATTATTGGAACCAGGCGTCCCGTGTAGCAGTCCGTATCGAATTTGAGGATGACTAAGGCTGGCATACTAAGTACCTGAAGCAAGAAAAAATCCAACATGCCGTGGTAAGGCTTGGAAATGCGAACCAAACCGAATTTGACGACGAAATCAACCACATTGAAAATGGCTGGTTTACAGCATAAAGATGCTGGCGACTTTGTTAAAATGGCAATGGGTCCTCCCCTCTAACGATGTCATGGCAACAAGGGTCTGGGCTCCCTACTTTGGCAGCCGACGTGTTTTGCCGACTACCTCGTGTACAGCTCGAGAGGATCCAGAAATGACAATTGATGTCTAATCATATGGTGGATGTGTCATCGTCAGTGTTCGAGCCAAAGGCATTGACCAGTATTATCTGTCCGAAGTCACCACTAAACATGGACATCGGAGAGTACCTGCAATCGCCATCTACACCAACGTCATGAACCTCCACATGGAACACACGATCATTTTTAATGTTGTTCATGCACCGCTACCAAATTCTACTTCTGAATCTTGGGCCCAGCTTCTCTCAAACACGTAGGTAGCTTACCCCGAGCACTGGATTTCTCACACGCGGATACCTTACATGTTGTGCTATTGGGTCTAAACGCACAACAACTCAAGACGACCACGAATGGTGTCCATCACAGGTATAAGACGTGCCAAGTACGCTGCAAATATAAGGTCACGTCATCCCTGTCCAGAAGAAGGATGACTGCCCCGAAAAAAAAACACTTATGGCGGCTGGAACTCAGTTCGTGTGTGCGACTTCTGCAACTTGGCCCAGACCACTTTCGAACCATCGATCATCTTTGACTAACGGTTCCTGGGGGCCTTGGGTGGAAGATATTGAGTATCTGAAGAGCTCCTCTACACGAGACAGGATGGAAAACTGTTATGCCACCGTCCCCGGTCAACACAAGGATCGATACCCAGACTACTGGTACCTAATTGTGGACGAAAGTGTCTAACTTTGGCACCTCACGTCAACATCAGTTGCAAAGGCAATAAGTTCGGCCCATTAAAGCAATCTTCCCTGCGTCGCCAAGCGAGACATGCTGGACTCTCACAATCGTATGACATGCTTCCACGCACTCCGATGGTGGAGAGGAATTCACTGGGAAAGTCTACAAATTCCTCGAAAGTTCCTGTCTAGTCTTATTATTATAAGCCTGCCTGATGCAGAGGATACGCACAAATCTTCTACGTTAAAGTCGTGTTAAATGAGAATGATTTCGACACGCCAAGTCTAAGAATGGCTTTCGAGCAACACCGGATCATCCACGAGAAACAAAACCTGGTCAGACGTCGAGGATATTTCTGTTTGTCGCTCTGCACTCCTATCACCTTCACCTTTGGGGAATGTGACCAACTCTGGGTCTTGACCGCCGACTTCTATTCTGAGTTATCGGCTGGTGAGAGGAGGAGAGAAGAACGAATAGCGAGTGTCTGTTAATTGGGGAAGCAGCTTGGAGAACTGAACATTGTTTACGCGGTAGAAGATGGGCATACCCCATCTGAACAAACATGGCAGGCCAGAATCACAACAAGGCTAAACAACGATGCATCACTGGGAAGAAAGAAGAGTCTCACATACATCATAACCACTAGGAAGAAGGAAGAGTCTCAACTGTATCATAAAGAATAAAACTTTAGTTATTCATATTCATATCATAGGATTCGTAACTATATACCAAGGTCCTGGAACTACCAGGCCAAGTGGCCGCTTTTGTAACCATTTAAACATTTAGGCATCCTGCTTGCGCTGGTGCTCGAGCTCAATACCAGTGGCATTGGCCTCATCAGCATATCGCTTCTTCTCATCACGGGCCTCGTCCATCTCCTCGACGTGCTTGTTACCGTGAAGACCAATCTTGTACCAGGGAAGCTCAAAGAGATCATCCATGTTCTCAAGGCTGCGACCGCTAGTCTCAGGAACGGAGAAGTAGACCCAGAGACCACCGATAAAGGTAACGGCGGCGAAGCACCAGAAAGTTCCCTTGGGGGAGATTCCACCCTTGGCGACGGGGAGCAACATGTTGGGAACAGCACGGGAGTTGCCGTACTGGTTGGCAAAGTGAAGAGTCATGGCCCAAGAGGTGGCGAGGGCTCGGATGCGGAGGGGGAACAGCTCAGCGGTGAGGAGGTACTGCATGGAGTTCCAGCCGAGAGCCCAACCGAAACCAGAGACGTAGATCATGGCAATGGCACCGCGAGAAGCACCCTTGTCGGACTCGGGAAGGACAAAGTCCTCATCGACACCGAGCTGGGGAATCTTGGTGAGGAAAGCGGCGACGTAGATCATGGCAATGGTCTGCAGGGTGATACCGATGAGAAGAGCGCGCTTTCGGCCGATGACATCGACGAGGAAGAGAGCGCAAATGACAGCGGCGATGAGCTTGACGATACCGAAGACGGCAGTGACGAGGAGACCCTCCTGCTTACCGACAATACCCATAATCTTGAACAGATCGGGGGCATAGAGGGTGATGGAGCCAGCGCCGGACCACTGAGAGAGGAACTGAACCATGGAGGACATGTAGAGACGGTACAGGTTGCTGGGGACAAAGATCAACTCCTTGACCTTGCCAAGGAAACCAACACCCTTTGTAGCCTCGAGCTCGTGGTCGAGAGCAGCCTGGATCTCGGAGACCTGACGGACAACGTAGTCGCTCTCGGGGGCCTGCTGGCGAAGACGAGCGAGGACCTTGGCGGCCTCTTCGGGTTTGCCTTGCTTGACGAGGTATCGGGGGGACTCGGACTGGAAGAACATGAGGATGAAGATGATGCCGGACATCATGATGTGTAGACTTGTGGGAACGAGCCACTGGTTGTGAGTGTGGTCGGACATGTTGAGGTGGGCGCCATAGTTTGTGAAGTAAGCGAGGACGATACCGATGTAGACAGCACCCTATTTTTTGTTAGACTTGGGTATGATGAAGAGTGGAATGAGAGAAACATACTGTGAACATGCAAGAGCAAAGACCACGGATGGCGGCAGGGGCAATCTCGGCGATGTAGACAGGTCCGACGACGGGAGTCTGACCAACACCAAGACCACAGATGAAGCGACCAGCGTAGATAGCACCAAGGTTTCCGTTGACACCACCAATCATGAAGATGACAATACCAAGAGCCCAGAGTGTGCAGAGGAAACGAGTAGCCCAAATACGACCGATACGATCACAAACCAAGAAAGCACTAAACAGTTAGTCATGTGTCTGTTGTGAGGGTGTGAGAAAAGAAAACTTACATCAAAGCACCACCAACGGAACCAATCTGCACCATGGCAGAGACATTGGCCTTGATGTTGGCCTGCTCAACCTCAGTGTAGGACTCATAGTTGATCTTTTCTTGGAAATCCTTAGAGTTGAAGGATCCTGAGATGAGACCCTCGTCGATACCTCTGGCGGCACCGAGGAGCGCAAAGGAAACAACGGCGAACCAAAGTCTCCAGTTGAAGACACCAGCAGGCTCGCCCAAGTCCTTGAGCTTGAAGATGTTGACGGGTTTCTTGACGCCTCCAGCCATTGCAGCGGTTGTTATATGAGGTGTATAGAAGAGGAAGAGAGGGGGGGATGAGATAGGGAATGGGGGAACCTGCAAAGACAAACGAGGAAGAAAAGGTCTTTATAATAAAATGATGATAGTCCCAAGGTTACCTTGTGTTTTCTCTAGTCTCGTTCCCCACGAGATTCCCCCGCCTGTTGTTGTTACACCGACCATTACTCTAAAGGTTAACCCAGTTTTTGGGTCATTACTTCCCCCAGAAATGAGTCTGTCGAAGGTGAAGGTGGATACTTGCCTTTACCTTCCTTCTCCTCCTTCCTCCAATAGCGGAGACTCCATTTCCATCCCCTCCGCGTTAGAAACGGTAGCAGCCCACAGGTAGTCCACTCACTAAACTCTCCCCCATTCTTTTCCCCCATGGAGAAAAACAACCCAAAGCATTTGACTAAAAATTGAACCAGGATCTCAATTTTGTTGGCCGAATATTTCCCCCCCTCCACACTATTCTGCATCATACCTAGACCAGGTTTTTAGCGACGTCAGTAATCCTACACACACACAATTTTCTATGGGTGGCTTTTGCCAAGAATACATCAATCGGAAATGCCCAGCCACTATCACTGAACCACCACGTTACGCCAAGTCCTGCCAATGCAAATCGTGCCGGCTGGGCATTGGAGAAACAAATAATTCCCGTCGACAATTCCCCAAAAAGCCAAGGAACCAAAACCGACTTCATTCTCAAAGACAGGCAAAACGAAAAAGAAAAAAGGTGCACGTACAAACAGACAAATCAAGCATAAAACAACCATAATCCTTTAGCGACGCTTAAACAATGGGGTCGGTAACATTCCCAAGTTCTAGATCTCATCTCCGCAAAATCATGCCACACTACGAACAGGCTCTCTCTCCCTCTCCCCCACGCATGTTGATCTCTACTATTACAGAACCCAAAGCAACAGTTAAGCTTGAACTCGTAGCGCTTATTCCAACCCGTAAAAGTGTGGATCAGTCCCGGTTTATTCTCTCACGGCCGAGGCATTTCCCCACTAACATTCAATAAAAAGTGCTTCATCGACGAACCAAGGAACTCGTGTACGAGATGTGAGTGGATAATGCATAAATGGGTGACATATCAGACTCTTTTAGCTGGTGCCTACAAAGCGGATACATCCTTCCTTCCAACCCTGGCCCTGGAAAGTGAGTGATTCATTTGGAGATTGTCCCAATCAAGCATACTTCGGTTTCTTTTTCTACCACCGATTTGAGCACGTCCCACACCGTCTAGACTACCCCAGAACCCCTTCTCACAGTGAGCAGACTAGTCAATCCTTCGAACTAGACCGCGTGGGAAACGGATCCATTCTCACTTCGCTTCCGTTCAGAATGCAACTCTCATCGCTTCCTCTTCCCCAATATAGTTACGACAAGGCGAATAGAACCAGAGGTACCCCATCAGCTATCTCCTGATAAACGGAGAACAGACAGGGTAAAGAGAGAATTTGGAGCTCATGAGGAAAGAATAAATTTTCATGATGCGGAGATGGCATGATCATGATGACCAAGAATCACTGGGGAATAATGTATTTGTAAATGCTAGGTAATCTATGTCTATGTCTATGTCCAGTATCGACCCCAGATACGGTACTCCTCCTCCGTCCCACGAAACTGAAACGGAACTTCGATAATTTCTTGGAAACCTTCTTTAACACTTGGTGGCTTGAACCGGTTTGCGAACCCCGTAAATGCCATCTTGGGCAGCACAAGTCTCGATTCGGGGTTCAGTGACTCGTTCAGCGCCCGCACCGCGTTGTTGTGCTCACACACTTGGAGAGGTGTCTTGAACCACACGCAACGGATAGAAATGCCGAATTTCTTGGCAAGCTCTACCCAAATCGTCCTGGTCTCTGGATCGGCGTTTGTATTGTCTGCAACGAATCCTTGTTAGCGCCGTGAGGGGGCAGAAATGGGGTAAGCGGCAGTTATGGAGTCTTTGGTGGACAGGGGGGGAAGAACGGGGGAAAGTTGGGGAAACGCACCTATAGCGACCGATGTTCCCTCTTGGAGATGCTCTTTCGCCGCTTGAACGCACTTGTCTCGAGTCTTGAGCTGGTCCTGGTTGATGCGCGCATACCCCAAAGGCTTGAGGGATTTCCAGTAAAGCGTGCTTTTTCCAGCCCCCGGTGGCCCACAGAATAAGATAATGTCCTTGTCGTTAGTTTTGTTAAAGGTCACAACGGAGCTCCCCGATGAGGTATCGTCGCTGAAAGGATGCTCGGCCAAGTCGAATTCACGAGCATAACTCCGAGGTTTCTCGCCCAGAAAGAACTCCTCCGGCGTCAGGTACTTGATGCCCGCGTTGTGGGCAAAGTTCCGATCCGAGCAGCTAAAGTCTTTGGCCATGGCCGCGACACCATCCGGACCTTTGCCTACACCCGCCGTGCGTCCCCCTGCATCGCCGACAAAGATGCTATTCTCCAAATCGACTTCGGTCTCCGGGATGTCGTAGTCGTGGCAGACCTCCTTCCACATACCAATCCTCGGCTTTCGAAATATATCGTGCTCGGTCGCCGCGTAGACGCAGGTCGGAAGGTTGAGACTATTGAGAACGGCGCTACACTTTTGCTTGAACTCGCTAACTCGCTTCTGTGCGTTGGCCTTGGGTCCCTTGTATTTCGCATCAAAGTGTAATGTTAATCCTGCCTGGTTCGATAGGATCACGACCCGGTATCCATCTTGATACAGCTCCCGTAGTCTGGTGGGGACAGAGTTGTGCCACCATTTCCAATCTGTACCGCTGCTGGCGTGCTTCTTGCCTGAGGAGGTAGATATCAGGGTTGAGTCGAGATCAAAAGCAGCGATTTTCCTTCTCTTTATTTTTCTGTCTTCTTTCTTTTCTGGTTCGAATCGGCCGACGAGGAGTGTCGCGGGGATATCATCATTGTTGTGGGGGCTTCGTTCAGACCAGATTGTAGGGTCCTTGGGCTTCTGTGATGTCGGCGTAAAGAAGTTTGCTATAGCAGTCTCTAAGTAGTCACGTTAATGAAGAGTTTGATGGTATCCGTGATGCTGTAGCCGTGGTGTTACAGCTTCGGAGCGCGCACTCACTGGTTGTGCCGCTCTGCACTTTGCGCTTGATGGGCGGAGGAGACACAGCCGCATCAGAGGCCTTGCGCTTGGGCTGATCATTTGAAGACATCTTCTTCCTACAGGTATGCACAGAGGCTGCATCTGTATCGGGTTGAGTCGTGGTTATCGGATGCGATAAGCAGCTCCAGTGTTGTCACAGTAAAGTGCATGCAGGTTCAAATCTGACTAAGGAGCTGGCGCGACCAAGATTAGCTGGGCACCTAACCTAAACCATGGTCTGTTGACAAAGAAAATTGGCAAAATAAGGTAACATCGAGCAAAGTGAAGTTTATTATGATAAGTAATAATTGTATGTGTTTTTTTTTTCATGTAACTACAAAGAATTATTTCTTGATTGTCACTGACATTGCTGTTCAAGAGTCAAATGCATACCATCACTTTAACTTTTGTGCATCGCGTCCAAACGCGAACTCGATCGCGACGTCACGTGTCTACTTGCACAGTCAGCAGCGGAACAACTATAAGCCCGCTGAGTAAGCTGCCAAATTGTGCTTATTAACCAATCATGTGGCTCCTTCACTCACCAGCTCTTCCAGGAAGAAGCTTTGGTGGGGTAGCTCTGTAATGGGGGGGAGGCCCACCCCGATTAGTCATCCTCGTTAGTGCGCTTTATGCAGCGCACTTGGGCTCTCAGTCCACCGTAGCCAACTTAACCGAATCAACAACTTTCACACCCACCGTGGGCTACATTATCTTCAGCTCTCACCACTCACTCAGTTACCGTCACGTTCAATTCAAGCTATTGTTCATCAAGCGCATTCCCTTCAAAGTCTTCAACACAGTAATCAAACATATAATACCTGTATTCAGTAACAGGTCGGGTCATTGAACCCTCTGAGCCCAACAAAATGCACGAAATCTTTCTCACAGCCCTCATCGAGGACAAAGACTTTGCTGGAGCATGCTCCGTCCTAGGCGGCCTGACCAACATGGACCCCTGGGAGTCCATTCAACGAGTCCTCTACTTCCAAGGACCACAGCGACCAATGGGAATCTTCAACCAGAGCTCAATCAAGAAACCTATAAGCCCTCCCAACACGGGCTTCCTGTGGAAAGAGCTTCATCAGAACTTGACGCGGCAGTCCTTCATTCTTCAGACACGCTACGATGTCCTCAAGGATCGCGACATGGGACCCAATGCGCCTGCGATGGACCTTGATGCGACACAGGGGATCTTGAAATGGACTGACTTTCCGGATCCGCCGAGGGGTCAGCCTTTGCTTACGCAGCGGAAAAAGGTTGAGCTTTGGGAGCAGAAGATGTTGCCTTCGCTCATGCGCGACAACAACCACACGTAAGTGCAATCGCATTGATAACGTTATGGTCGCTAACCTAGCTCAGGTTCAAGACAGAAACGATTGAGGAAATGTACCGCTTCTACAGAGAGGAGATTGAGTTCTGTCTAGTACGCTACTATTTCCTCCATCCTATAGAGAACTACGTTCCCATGGAGAGTAGACAGCATCAGCAATTCATGCCACTGGGTAGTCTGCCATCATTCGACTCACTCACCCCCGTGGACCAGCAGAAGCGATGGTTCCTTCACGTCAAGGCGCACGTCGTGCAGGACAACAAACCCGAGGAGCTACGCAAAGTCCAGGAGCAGCTGCTGGCTATCCGGAAAGAGTTGGAGGGAGTCTTTGACTTTCGAGGGATTGATCGCAAGGTCCACGATACGAGAGTGGCTCAGCAAGCACAGGGAGTTCAGCAGTTGCCGCAAAGAGTGACGATTGGGAAGTGAAGCATCGCATTTTGAAGGCTAGGATGCAAGCTCGATGTGCACGAGTGTGAAGGATCCAGGACGGCTGTGCATTCGATGTCGATATAATTCGGATAACATATGATACCCATGGTGATAGACAACCTTTTTCTGTCCATACAACTTTTGCTTCTGGTCGCCAATTCGCCATGCCACACACGCTCTGAACGCCCTCACCATGCAATTAGCAATGCATTTTAGCCCACACACCACCTCAATCCATTCGGACTAGTTTTGCTCTCATTGTTGGCCCTTCTTCCAAGCCTGATCCGCATCTACAAACCGTTAGTTCAACCTTCAACTTGCACTTCAAACACAGAACACTCACCCTCATGAATAGCCGGCTCAGGGATATCCTTCCTCGCCTCTTTCTTAACCCTCCAATCCGTACCAAATCTCCTATCCCTCTCCCCAACATGCTTCTCAAAGTCAAACTGCCCATCCGCCGTGAAACTCGTCATCAACTTCGGCGGTCCCAGAGGCAACTTATCTCCGCGATCCGTCTGCCACAGATGGTACACTTTCCCGTACAAATGCACTACCTGGTCCATCTCAGAGTTCTCGGCTACCTGCCATGCGCTTTCTGGGACAGTGCGGTTCGGCATGATGAGCATTCCGGATTTCACCTCGTACACGTGCGAGTGCCAGAGTTGACGCTCTTCTTTGTCGAGTGTTTCGTAGAGTTTCGGCGTGATCATGTATTCTACTCCTATGAGGCGCGCGTTGGGGGAGTCGGAGTCGTAGAGGAGACATTGACGGACATCCTCATCTTTAAAGTATTGGTAAACAAATGAGCGGGTGGATGAGATTGATCACGTACTTAGATGGGCGCAGTAATGGTTTGCCTCCACGAAGCGCGAGGGATCATCGGCGTATGCATGGAAAGCATTAAGATGAGCACAAATATGCTTCGTCGGTCCAAAATCCTACTCATCATGAGTCAATCCAGCGCCATCCCACTTGAGCTTCAACGTACCTGTGTCACCGCGGCACCAGTAGTGAGAACCTGGTTCTTTACAGAAAGGGGCTGCCCCTTGCTATCGTTAGTAACGGGAATATCTTCTGAAGCCATGGCGCTCGTTATCTCGAATGTAGTCAAGTTAAGATTTGCGATGGTCGATGTTTAAATCGAGTGACGTGCTTTGTGTGTCTTGAAATAGAGATAATGCTGGATTACGTCATTGAGAGACAAGTCGGGTTACACTTCCAACACGTCAAGAGTTTCTATTTCGGGATTTTTACGTCAGAAATCAACGCGAAATGCTCCAAGCTACCTAGTAGGAAGCTGCTTCTGGTACAGCGTCAGAATGACGCCGAGATGACCTCCGGTGTTGTTTCGGAGCCGTTGGATCCACTTTGCCGATTAATGAGCGGTCCGGTCGGTCCGGTGAGCGGACACTACCCTATAGTCATGTGTGGGCCTCAGGGTGTAAGAAGAAATGGCCGCTCGAGCTGTAGATGACAAAATTAGTAGGCCAGCTTATGACATTTAGACTATATGCTTAGGTAGTTTATTTATTTTAGCATAGGTACTAAAGCTTAGGGGTCATCTTATCTGCCACCCACTGGATGGGTCGACACTACATTCATTCTTCTGTCGCAAAGTCACATGGGACATGTCGCAGGGCTAACTGGTAGTTAAGTAATTGATGGCAAAAAGGAACAGACGTGTTTGATGCTTGCAATGAGGCACGCTTTAGTTCACGGTTTTGGATGAAGGTTGTTGTGTGCAAAATATGACAAAAGAAAATGTATTAATGAAAGACTGTAGTTAAAATTGAACGCCAGTTTGCTATGCCGCGAAATCGCAAAATGTCCAATCGCAATGCATCAAAAAACAAATTGTCCAAAGAAACGCCTAACGCCAATTGTGTTAGCCCTACGATACTAGATCGTAGTTCCCCATCCTTCCCGCACCGCCACCACTCACTCATCCCCCTTACTTGGGAGAATCCTTGTGATGCCGGCCGTACTTCTGACGGCGCTCCTCCAATTCCTTCTCCTCCTTCTCCTTAGCCAGATCCTCAGCAGACCACTCAGTGTGCTGTTCCCAGATGAAATCGTTCATGGCTTCTTCGCGGTCTAGAAAATCCTCAATGAGGTTGATCTGACGAAGACGCTCTGCGCGCTGTTCCTCGATGCTCTTCTTAGCAGAAGACTCTACAGAGCTAGGGTCAGCGGGAGAAGAAAACGGGGTGTTGACGGAAGCCGCGGGAGTGAAAGAAGCGGCTTCGGGGTTGAAGCTGCGGGGGGTAGTAGGGGTACCAGGAGACTTGCCGGACTGGTCGCCAATAGCACCTAGCGGATTAGTCTTAGGCGTACGAAGAGTCAGAGGCTGCTCTTCTTGAATTTCCAAGTCTCGACCAGACATATTGCGGAGGTGGAGGCGTTGAGAAGAAGTAGGAGAAGAGAACTTGCCGGAAGGGGATGTGTTAGTAGAACTTGTGTCAGATCCACGAAGGTACAGAGGCTTTTGGCCCTGGATATTCTCAATACGGTCAGACATACTGAAAGATGGTGATGTTAGATGTGATAGAGGTAGGTAAATGGGTTGCAAATGTAGAGATTGTTGTGTAGTGGCTTTGTTGCTGTAGATGTGTTTGTTTGTGAGATGCTAGAAGCGTTTGATGAGAAAGGCGAAACATCGAGATGGCGGAAGATATTGGACTATTTATCTGAAGAAAATAAACATAAAGATACTTACAGCGTGATGTTCAAAGTCATCGTCCATTAGCGTTGATGAAGTGTGTAGTTTGAACATAAGGTTGCGAAGAAGATCAGTCTTTGTTTGTTGTATTCGGTAGGCTCAAGGCGACAGCTTGGATGTATCTCAGTTAATGCAACAAACGGGTGAGCATAGGTGATTCTTTGTTGCCTTGCGATAAATGGTCGGCTTCTTTATTGTTAATTGTGAACAGAATGCCTATTGTTAGAACAGCAGAAGAACAATTGGGAGCCGATGGAATAAGTCGATAACTTTGGACTTGAATAAGACACAAATCCTGAAAGACCGATGAACAACGGGAAAACCACAATAAATTGTTAAGTTAAATATGTGAGGAGAGAAAGCTCCTCTTGAACAAGTGCTAGGAATACGAACATCCACGCCAATCTGACTCTGGCCCCATGATACCAGAGAAGTTGTCCGTTGAACGCACAAGAGACAAAATTCGTAGATCAGTGTATGACCGTGAGATCAAGCTTCTCAGGCCCTTTATTGTGTATCATAAGGCTGAGAGGCCATCCTTCTGTTGCCCGCTATCCTGGCCCAGGAACAACTGACCACGTTTCGGTTGTAAAGACTAACCGACCATCCTGTCGACATTGCTCAGGATTGATGTAAAGCTTCAGTTGTATGTCCGACTTGTCGACGTTGGAGACCCTGGCGATCAAATAAATGGTAGGTGAAACCGTAGACGATGTAAACGTGTTCGAGTACGCTTGCATCTTGAAAGAACTGTCAATAATGACCCAATACATGGCTATGACCGAGACTCACCTTTTTGTACTGCGACTTGCTCATGAAGAACGGATTGCGACCATTTCCAGTCGTGGACTTGACCTCAATCATGTACAGAGGCTTCTTGTCTTTGAAGGACTCTTGAAGGTATCCTTTTTCCACCAAGTGGTCCGTCAGCTCGCGTCTGCGATCAAAATATACAATGTCGGCAGTCTCCCGACCAGTCCATGGTCGCATGCCGGAGTAGTCGGGATGAGGAATGATGAACCTTCTCATCTGACTTTGCCAATTGTCTCTATTAAATCGTGAGAGAGCTGGATTAATCCCCAGAAGAAGCTCAAATACCTGCCACTGTGTTAGCTGCATTGCCACTAAATACTAAGATTAGCCTACATATAGTTCGCCGAGAGCACCGATACGCATGTCCCGTTCCTGGCGTCCAAATGAGCCGAAGCGCTGTGACTGTTGGACTTCCTCATCAACTTCTGGTAGCGCACTGAACAATCCAGACATGTCGTAGGATCCGCGACTCGGAATCGCTGCTTTACGAGCTGAATCAATGACATTGTTGATCAAACCCATGTATACTTCCTCATCGTCAATCCTAGAGTAAGGTCTGGTTCCATCTAAGCCACTGAATTGGAAAACAGCGTTTGACTGAATTGCAGGTGAAGACCCAAATACAAACGTGGGCTGACTGGCTGCACCGGTCGGTGCTTCTCCATCATCAAGCCTGCTTGTATGATGGGAATTGGCATTTGGTGTTCGCACGCGGTGTACAGGTGTTCTTATGTTCCGACCAGAATAGCCAGCTGTTGATGAAGCTGGGGTGAGAAGCAGTTGCCCAGTCATAGATGAACTTGATATGGCTGGACTGTTTTGTCGTATGGGAAGGTCAGATAACCTTGGCGGGGACAATGGGTTGACAGATTGATCGGTGATAGAGTCTTGATGGCTAGTAGCTTCGTCTTCATAGTCCTCTAGTCCAACCAGCGATAGAGACGTAAGAACATCCTCCAATTCATCAGGGAAATCTTCGTCGTTGATCTCCTCCACTTCCTGACAGGCATCAGACTCATCAGTGGCTATGCCCTCCCCAGTATGTTCGTCTTCCTCAAAGCTGCCTGTTGGAATCGATGCCTCTATAATTCCCTCCGCTTCCAGAATACGCGTCATGTTGATAAGAGGAGCATTCAATACTGTTCCGATGATCTGCAATGCTTTGTCACCAGCGTGATCGCCTTGATTGGTGGACGGATCGGCCATAATTGAGTCGAGTAAACGTCGAGGAAGCGAAGAAAAGTAACAAAATCCTTGAGCCTCGGGGTCCCGTGGAACATAAACTTTGAAGGCGTCGTTGTCTTCACGTATATGTAGTTCGCTTTGTTCTTGGACATGAACTATCGTATGCCCGTCTTGGGATAGATGAAGCTCGGATGAGATGCCGTCTGATTCATAGACTTCCGTGCGGGCGAGCATCCAATAAAGCTTCGAGTTTCCATCTTGTACCCGAGGACTATTGTAATGAACGGCAATCCTAAGGAACATAAAGATTAGCTCGGCTTCTCAAAAGCATGTCTAAAGAAAGAGCAATGTACCTGTAAAGACCTTCCGCCTTCTGCTTTATTTCCCTGTCAGAGCACCGTAGTTTGTCCATGCGCCCACCCGCCACGGTCGAGATTTCCCGAACTGAGGTAGAGAGATATCTAGATTCCATGTTGAGCCACGAGAGAAAAGGTTGTAGTCGGCGAACATCATCGAGTGTAAAGTCTAGTGTCTTGGCTTGTGTTCCAAAGATGTCTCCCATCGCCTTTCGGTCAACAATGGCAAACTCCGTACGGCCTGACTGCAGTTTCACTGAACCGGTGGGATATTTGACAGGGAACACTGTCCCTTTCAAGACTGGTCTTTTGTCTGGCAGGCGGTCCGCAGTCACTAACAAAGAGTTCAGTGCCCAAATAGTGTCTTTGACAGCAGCAATTGGAGGAGATGGATCCCTAGTCCCCATCTCCTTCAGCTCATCATATGCCATACTAAGCGTTAACTCTTGTACGCCGAGGAAATCGACGAAAAATTCCTCTAGGTCGGGGTAGAGATCGTTGAGAGCTACTCTGCCTTGAATCTGGGTGGCACTAGACCATAGACACTCGCCTACAGTACACCAGCGACTGACATTGCCGACATTGAAGTAGATCAAGTTTTCTTCAGCGAATGTTTTCCTAGATGTACGTTAATTAAATTTACTGTGACTTTAAGTAGGGAGTCTGTACCTGATCTTTGTAGCATCGATATCGATCAAGCTTGGCTTCTCTGATTGGAGAGCGTTGTATATGTCGTTCACCCAGTCAAAGTCGTCAACTCCAAGACTCCTCAACCTCCGCAATTCATCGAGGTAATTCTTCCATAAACAATCACGGACATCCAGGGTCATCTTGAAAAATTGTCGTAGGATGTCGAGTTCTTCTTTGGACCGACGAAAGGTTGTTCGGTACAGATGCTCAAGAGGGTATACTGTCTGCATCCTTTCTGGTGCGTCCCAAAGACACTTATCGGGTGATACCCATGTCGCAGATCTAGATCCATAAGCAGGAATATATAAAAGATTTCCCTCATTGATCGCGATTCTGTAGCTATTAGTATATGATAGCGTGCGACGAAGATGTACAAACGTACCTAGCTTCAGCCTGGGCGTCAAGGAAACTGTTGGCCTCCCGGCATCGGGTATGGATGACCTCATAGAGATCTAGGATCCTGGAGCTTCTACGGACTGCAGCTGCAGCATTGCCGTGGCGAATCGCCCTGAGGATAGCGAGGTAAAAGCGAAGGTCATCAGTGTGACCAACACCAAGATAGTCCACCAAGAAACCCCATTTGACTGTGTATGTGCTGGATGTAATGGGTTCGCCTAGATCCAGGAAACTAAAGTACTCATCTTCAGCGTACCGAGAGTATTTGCCTTCAAGCTCTGGTAGAGGTAGATAAGTTGTTGACAATGGTTCTGATGACGAGAACTCGCCTTGGCCTTTACAAGGCACTTCCATATCGCGCAGCTCATTGATCAATTGATCAGAGGCTATAACCTTACTCTTCCAATCATTCCATACTCTCGATAGGGCGCCCAAGAGACGATCAGACCGATGTTCTTCAATATAGCGGAACGCACGAGAAATTGTCAATCCTGATTGCTTGTCCCCAGCTACTAGAAAGACACTGCGGTCTAGAGAGAGACGCAATGCCAACCATCCCTCCCAATCCCAGGGAAAACCCTGTGGTGTTGTCGGCGGAGATAGGAGGTAGTCTTCGTGCAGAAATGATGTTTTGAAGCCAGGTGCATCGCCGTATGGCGCCAGCAATTGACGTGGTCCGTACTCGTCATCGCTTGGTAAGTAGAGAATCACTTTAGTCGGTGCATGTGCTCGTCGTTCGTGGCTATACACTTGGAAGTCGTTTAGCCGCGTTGGAACTTCTTCGCTTTCGAGGAGAGCCTCAGAAAGGTACATGAATTTGAGCTGGGAAATTGAAGCATGTAGAGAATCATCATTTGCGACAGGAATGACTGACTTCTGCACGATAGCACGCCGGATATCCCTAAACTGCGCCTCAATGACACCAAACTTGTCAAGCAGAGCGCGCCGATCTGGATTAGATGCTGCGGTTGCATCCACAAGAGCGAAGCCAAGGCCGAGAGGTATGTCGAGATTCCTGGAAGTCTGAGGATAATACAAGTCCTTGCTACTCGCAGAGACCCATTCACCATTCTCTAGTGGAATAAACCTTAGCTTCTCGAGACGTGCTTGAGTCGTTAAACTATCAAGTGTTGTGACCTTCAGTTCCATAAGCGCTCGTACTGCGGCGGAATCCCCATCATCGTTGATCATGGAACGCTTCATACTGGACGTTTTAGGATCTTTCCGAAGATCGTTCTCAATGCGAAGAATTATTTCCATCGGGGAAGCTTCTTCCAAGCCATAAGGTTCCAATAGGTCAAGGTCGTCGTTGCTGTAATCCTTGGCGAGATACATCTCTTCATCGATGTCTGCGAACAGAGGGTCACCTTTCGCATCGTATAGCCATGACTGAAGATGACGCAACTCGTGGAAATAGCCCAGCTGCCCCGAGCCAAGTGCACGGAGAACCTTGGCATCAAGTATTCTGTCGGAGATTTTGTCTAGGAGACTCGACCAAAAGTCATCCCAAGGGTACGTGTCCTCTTGAGGTAGCCAGCGCATCCATAGATATTGGAGTGTCGGATGGTGACAGAACTCTTCGATGGCTTTGACAAGACAGTCCGCAATGCCATTCAAGAGAGCGCGATTTCGGCGTGAGCTGATTACTATGCCTTGGCGACTGGCTTCTGTGACGAAGTCTGTATGTATCAGAAACTATTCATCGATCAGCATTAGTCCGTTGATTTCTAGTGAGATAACCACGAGATGTCCTCAATTACCTTGAAGCCCATCGGTCGCATAGGAAGAAATGCAAAGACATCCTGGTTCTCAATAATTGGAGTTCCGGTATCTGTCAAGGGAAACGCCAGCACAACTTCAGTGGAGGAGTCAGAGCGGTCCTGTTCCTCTGAGTATGTCCGATTCTCGCTTCGAGGGATATTCTCAGCGACGTGTTTGGTGACATGATACTGTTTCTCCTCCAGACCATCAGATGTCTCTTTTCGAATAGTCACCGGATTGTTTCCGTGAAGAGAATAAATGGTGTTTGCAGTTTGAACATTATCTCTGTCGTAGAAAGAGATTTGTACCTTACGTAGCTTCCGTAAAAAGAGTAGTATTGTGTGCTGCAGGTCTTGGAACTGGAGGCGAATAGTGTCGCGTCGTCGTTCATCCTCTTCTGGATCCTCACTTGTATGAAGTAGTAGAGTGATACGAGTGGAGGAGGCACCTATCGGTTCGTTCATCTCCTCCCACACAGGCGTGACCATTCCAAGACCTGAATCTCCTTTTCGGTGTGTGAAGGAGAAAGAAAACTCGTTCGACTGGATGTGGACCTTCCAAGCTGCCATGAAGACGGACTTGAATCCAATGCCTTTCTCTCCGATGTAACCAGCCGCACCGACCTTGGAACTTTTACCGATTGCGCAAATTGCTTTCAGGTTCTCATGAGTAAAGCCATTCTCATTGCACTCAATCGTCACCTTATCAGGGTACACCTTGAAAGAGACAAACGGGTCCTGGCCTTGCGACTTAGCTGTGCTGTAATTATTGTCATCGGCGTTCTGCAGTAACTCAAAAACAAATCTGGCATTGCTTGTATAGAGATTCTTGGCGAGCCTAACTGGGCGTTAGAATGTCGTTTGACCAACGGAGTTCTGTGATCGAAAGCCCGTACGTACGTCAGGACAGCAGAACCGATCATCTCATCCTTTCGGAGTAGTGCTTCTTCCACTTCACGGCGAAGCTCAGGGTTAATCTCCCCGATCCGCGCGAGTTGATCCTCGCCAAGATAGCCGCGTTCTTTTGCTATCTCTTTCACGAGATCTCGAGCCGTGCGCTTGCCCGGGTCAGCCATTTCAGCGTCATCGGTGGACATTGTCTCAGCGGTTAGGTGGACCCTCTGGCCCTGGTCAGACCCTGAAGCTGTCACGGCGCTACTGGATCGGCGATGTCTGCAGTGGGGATAAGCAAAGAACAAGACACGATCTTTAAGGGCAACGCTCGAGATCGTGAGCTTGCAGATGGAAACTGAGATGGACTTGCTCACTCTCTTGTATTGCGACGCGTATGAGGTTTGAACCTCAAAGAAAAGGCGCTTAGTTGTGATGCAGGGGCTTTCAGCTTGAGACGTAGAGGCGCGAGTGATTGGCTAGAACCATCGCCAAGGTGTCAGTCAAGTCTCTGACCCTGGTCATCTGGCACTCATTAGCGCTTTGCCGTTAATGAGAGTGAGTGGTGATTGGAAAATACAGACCTTGCCCGCAGATCGATAAACGCCATGACCTGATCTTTGTAGAGAAAAGTTATAGCTGTTACTATCCCAAATAGGCGTGACTGCAGAATCTGTCTCGGTGTTTATATTGTCGATTCGTTAAAGCCTGTCTGTTCCTGTTAGTACTGAGCAAACACACCCCTGTCTTGATATCTTATCGAGAAGCGGAAACACTTCGTGGTCACTCAGCAAATTGCCTCGGGGTAAATAAAGAGCAAGGTGTCGTGGTGATTAGTGCCGAACAGAGATGAACCTTTATTCCGATTGCGGGCTGTCTTCAAGAAGCCGACCTACGAATCAAAACTATCATCGAATACAACCTCTAATTCTTCTCGCAATATCACTCTCCGCTACTTCCATTACCCCCCTTTCGTGTATGTCTAGATCATACGGCCTTTCCCTGGAGGAATCCCGACTTCAGCGAGGCGAACTTCGAAGTCGCATCACGCAGCTTGTCAGCTGTCTCAGCGCTGTACGAAAAGTTGACAGCGCGGCGAGTGACGGGGGTGGTGCCGCCCTCAAGCCCGTTCTGAACACCTGTAGAGTAAATGTTAGCATGCAATTTCAAGTGATGTGTGAAGCGAAGCTCGTACCCTTGTCGGTGTCGGAACCAGCCTTGACGGAAGCGTTGCCGTCGTTGATGACACCAGTGGTCATATCATCGTTGCCGTTACCGACAACGGACGCGTGATCCTTGTTGGAAGAAGAACCGAAGCCAGCAGCCTCGGTGATGTCAGTCTTGTTGGAGACGGAAGCACCAGTCCAAGCGTCGACAACGGGAGCAGAATCAGCTTCGTTGTGCTCAGAGACATCAGTAGTAGCAGACTCGATAGGACCCTGGATGGATACATCATCGAGAGAGACCTCAGCATGATAAGGGCAGGCAGACTTATGGTGCCAAAGCTCCTTGAGCATCTTGAACTTCTGCTCCACGTCCACATAGTGAACAGCTTTAGGGTCGAGGAGGGTAGACTCGAGAATCTCTTGATTCTTTCGGGGATCCCCAACAGAATCTTCACGGGAAGTGCAAGAAATGCACCGGACCTTGGAAATGGCAGAGAAATCGATGCCATTAGCGGGAACGGTGCGGACGGGGTTGCCGCAAGTGCCATAGTAGCAGACACAGGGGCCAGCGGCCTTGTCGCAGATGGTACGATGTTCAGCAACTAGGTGAATCTTTCCACAGGTGAAGCCCCAATGAGGAGACTTCTCCGGAGCGCAAAGCGCGATGGTGATGGTCTCAAGACACATTTTGGCAATCAGTGCAAGAGTGAGCAAAGAGTGAGTGTGCGAGACGCGCGCAGGTGAGCTGCGGAAACTGGTTATTAGTACGAAGGGGATGAAAAGGAGCAAGCGAAAGAGAAAGCAAGAGTAGAAGAGAAGAGAAAGCTTCTTACCTGAGTACAAAAGCCTCAAGTTGAACGAGTGGATGACTTCTCAAGCGGACTCGAGATGTTGCTGGGGTGAGGAAGGAAAGTGGAGGAGAGAGGGAAGGAAGAGGGGGAGAAGGGGAAAGTGTGCGGCAGCAAGCCCTAAGAATTAGGCGACCACCTCAGGAGACGTGGAGGTTGGGATGGAAGGTACTGCGCAGTGAGGGCTAGTAGCTGTAGTACAGATGAAATCCGCCAAACAGAAATTCCACTACGAGATAGGGGGTTATCTACTGGCTGTCAAGATCAAAGCCGCCTAGAGATACCCTGGAGGGCGGTAGAAGGACTGGGCACTCCGCCTCAAGGATCACAAACAATTGCAAACAAATAGGAGTAATGCGTTTGTTCAACTTGCTTTGTTAACGGGTAGTGACTTTGGAAAACAGCCCCTGATATATGAGTAGACTACATTTGAAAATATCAAAGTGCTGGTGAGGTATATTGATTGCACCAGAGTCTAGTATTTCCCACCAAATTAACCTTCCAGATGTTACAGGTACCTATGCATTATCTACCTCCGTGACTGCTCGATACCATGGCTATAGTTCAACAGGCACAATCAGGAATAGGCTGCAGATATGAACAAACCGTATACAGAAATGATTGACTGCACGACAACAAGTTCATTACCTGGTATCTTAGATCCGTTACTCCGAATCAGCAACAGTCACATAAATAAGGGAGGTTGTGCTGAATATTACTCTGCATAAAAAAGACCCCACAGTCGAACGTGAGACCGCGGCTCCAAGAACGCAAGAGTCAGTCCTTTGGTGCGTTCTGAAATTCTCAAGTCTCGACTCAAATCTTACAATGAATGCAGGACTCACAAACGACTACAGCATGCGATTCTTTCATGGTACTTCCACTTAGCACCCCGTTAGTTCCGTTCCGGACGACGAAATCGACAGTCAGGTAACTCCCCAGTGTTTCTCCCAAAGACCAAGCTAACAGTTTATTAATCTCAGAATCGAAGCTACATGGCATGATAGGTTTAGACCTTGCCAAACGATGGAACCAAAGTAAACGGAGCGAAGTAGATATCTACATGCAGCCCACAGCAGCACCGTACGAGAGACATCGACTATTAGAATTACGGTACACGACCTTGTCAAGTCAGCTGACGTATAGCAATTGCACCGATACCTTGGGTCATTGAATTTATCATCCTCAATTTTCATGGCTAAGCTATTTGTCACTCACTGCCAGAGTAGAGATTTGGTATGTCAAGGCGAAGCTTCCCGGAGACATTTCCTTGTGAAATGATCCTCATGACTGGGTTAGATCGTTCGTACTCAAGCCTATCTTTGGGCTGCGATGGTATTGACAAGCTTCGAGGCAATACTGATATGCGAACTGTCCCATAAAGCGGCCGTTGCACTCCGCGGCAGGTTATCTATGAACAGCAACGGCATGTGTCTATTTGGCTTAATGAACTTGAAGGTGTATTTATATCTGTTAAACGTGGTGATGATGGCAAGGTAGAACTGAACAACCAAACACCGAAAAAGAATCCTTTACCACGCTGGGTATTTCAGAAATGACGGAGAACTCAAAGTTGTGGTGAACCTCCTTGCCAAGTCTTACTACACTCCTTTGGGCGAAGCCGATGACACGGCGACCACAATATCCAACGTCGGGCTCTCGGTTGCTGCTTATCCACTTTGTGATCTTCCTGAATGTGGCTTTCTTGCCTGCAATGCATAACATCTTCCGCCTTTCCCGCAAGATGGGGTTGTGCCTGTACTACTCCCAGTGGACGTGCCTTGGTTTCTGTAGGTTCAAGTAGGTGTTCCCTTAGCTGCGGTATTGCGAGCTCCTCGAACTAAAGTGCCGCCAATCACCGAGGTAGTCGTGTCGACGTAAAGGCGATGGTGTATGTCGTTTGTCACCTGTGGTAAAAGCTGTGTGGACTGCGCTATATCTAAAGTCTGGCGTTACGCTGTATCAATCGGTCTCGAAGGAAGTGGTAGCGCCGTGCCCACGCTCTGCACCTATGCGAGGATATTCGACCGCTTCTTGGTCCATATGGGCTTCTAGAATCAAACCCGAGTCAAACAATACCGTCGTGAGGCACAAGATCACACCTCATTGTAGCGGTTTGGATGTCCAGGCTCAATCACAGGCTGAACGGTCCCAGAGCCAGAGGCTGGACGCGGTCTGGGGTTCCTGTTTTAATCAGCTATTGAACAAATGTTTAGAATCTTACTTACCGGGCGTATAAACGAATGAATCGGAGCCGGGGCTGGTATTCGATTGGTGTGAAGAGGAGAATAGAGACAAAAGAAGAAGAGGAAGATAATGACAACGAGGCTCGTGTTCCCTTCGTATCAAAACAAGAGGTCAGGAAGGGTGCTCATGGAAATGTTATATAAGAATGGAAGTTTGCTTTATTTTGCCGTACTGTTTTGTAAACTCTGGTGTCCGTCTGTGTATAATCGTTGGCAGATATTCCTATTATTTCTTTATCTTGTTCCGTTTCGCTTGCGCTGCGTCGTCGTCTGTTCACTAAACGATTACTAAGAAACGAGTACCGAAATCTTAGATAATCTACTGATGCAGGAATACTTTCACATAAATCTGACTGTGCCTCTGGGCGGGGTTTCCTCATCCCCACTTGTGCTTTCTTACCGTGGCCGAAGAAGCCTCGGTGCGAAGAAGGGCTGTCTCTTTCAGCATTAAAATTGTCTATTCGGCCTATAACTTTCTGGATGACATAGCTACCAGCTAATATATTTCCATACACATTTTCAGAACAAAGCTCGAAGAAGAGGTGTGTCCCAGTGAAGACATTCCGGTTGATATGGGAACTGTCTGTAAGACCTTCAGTACTACGCTCACGTGTAGGCTACCAAGTAACAGTTTTTGCCTGTAGTGAGGTTCTGGGATGCAAAAACCAAGACAGAAGAAATCTGGTCCCAATAACATGAACAAGATTACTGACTTTTCCCCTTATGCTTCTGGTGTCCATTCTAGTAAGTGGCAGAAAAGATGACCCCTAAGCTTTAAGGTGCTAAAATAAATAAACTAAGCATATAGTCTAAATGTCATAAACTGGCTCAATAATTCTGTCGCATACAGCTCGAGCGGCCATTTCTTCTGATACCCTGAGGCCATTGTTCCCAGAGGCCGGGATAGCTAGGCAGCAGAATTGAATATTGGGTCTTTCTCCATACCAAGGACTATACCAAGACCGAGAGAAACTGTGAGACGCGTCCTGATCCATTACTCAATGTCAGGGTAAGCTGGGTCATGTTCCACCGTGTGCAGATCAAATCCTTGGCTCTGTTGGTGATCGATCGAGTTAATTCGAACATCGTGGTGGAGAGAAACTTGGCTTTGGAGGTTAGCGCAGAGAGAAGCTTGTTCCTCCACGTGCAATTCAGGATCACTCAAGACATCCAGACGCATTTGGACATCAGATGTCACTCCCGTGAAGAGACAAGAAGAAAAACTTGCTGCAAGACAAAGGGAAATTGACGTCAAGAGTAATCCATGTTTGCTCGACAGACGCTGACGCATGCCCAGACTAGCGCCAAGATGTCCTTGTCGCGTGAGGGTCACTCATTTAAGCTTAATCGAGTTGACTTTTGGTGCCCCACAGACAAGGGTGTCGTTCCTCCCAGGGCTGCCGATCGTAGTACGGGAGAGACATCTTTGAGTTTAGTGGGGGAACGGGTTTAACAGCTTTGATCAACCCGATCATCGTGGGTTGTTCAATTGAGTTAGAATCGAACTCTATTTTGACAATTTTACGACAGCCCATGTCTTTATGTTTGGAAGGTACGTAATCGTCCAGCTGTGCCTGTCTCTTGTGTTATCGGAGAGAAAACACCAAATTCCATCCACGGAAGGACCCCCCCACTGCACAAGAAACAACGGTCACACCGCAGAAATCTTCCCCTTTCAATGTTGTTACATCCGCCGCGTCATCACCAAGAACATCGCCAATACCTACATCAGCAATCAAAAAGACTACATTGAGCACTTCTTTCTCACGTTTTCTGGGCCAACGTCATAAACCGGGTTGCCCAGACAAGGATACACCGAGCCTTGAGCCGCGCCCAGCCAAACAAAACGGCACTACAAGATGTCGATCATCTTGGCCAACTCTCCACTCCTCCAATATCAAACCCTTTGCTCATTGTGTGGAGAATGCCCGAATCCTGTGAGGAAATTGTATTAATTACGATGGGTTTCTCCAGATTTTCAGTTTCTCACGTTCCGTTCAGAGCAACGCATTTGATCAACAAAAATCCGGGGCTCCAAACATTTCCCCAGACTCCACAACTTGTCAGTTTGCATGTGCGGTCTCTATCCTGTCTTACTTGAACAAAGAGCCTCGAGCAACTGGCATCATGCCGTATCCAAGAGTAGACAGCGAAGCCCCTAACCAGGAGGACTACATCAATGACAGCCATCGCAACTCTAGCAGCAATAGCACATTTGTTAATGACAACCCACCCAACATTGGTGGCCAACGCCGCGTGTCCAAGGCTACTCTGCTGCGCAACCCTCTAGCGGGCATGACCCGAGCAGAGCTCCTTGCTGATGTTGATGCTTTCGTCGACTCCAAGGGTCTTCAAGAGCATCGCGAGGACTTCCGAAAGGGAGCGCTCGTTGCTCAAGTAAACAACAGCCCAGGAGCATTTGAGAAGATCGACATTGTCACCGAAGACGAGAAAGCCGTTCTCCGAAAGGAGGAGACTTCTCGATGGCATCAACCCTTTGCCTTGTACTTCCTCTGCACACTCTGTGCCGGGTCTGCTATTGTGCAGGGTATGGACCAGACTGCTGTCAATGGTGCTCAGGTATGTTTCCTATTGAAGTCAGGTCGAACACAATTCTTATTGTTTCTAGGAATTCTATTTTGAAGAGTTCAATATCAATAACGAGTGGATGAGAGGTTTCACGAATGGAGCTCCTTACCTTTGCTCTGCCCTCATCGGTTGCTGGACTAGTCCTATCCTTAACAAGTACACCGGTCGTCGCGGAACTATCTTCATCTCCTGTGCTATCTCGACTATCACTGGTTTCTGGATGGCCGCTACCACCTCGTCAGTCATCACTGCCAATTCTCAGGCCCTTACTAACGATCCCGTAGTCTCGCGAACTTTCTCGTTGCTCGTTTCATGCTCGGTTTCGCTGTCGGTGCTAAGTCTAGTACGACTCCTGTCTACTCCGCTGAATGTACGCCCAAGAATATTCGCGGTGCTCTCACAATGATGTGGCAGATGTGGACTGCTTTTGGTATCGCGCTTGGATTTATCGTCTGTGTCGCCTTTGAGAAGGTGACCATCATTGGCGGCCCAACTTCTCCCTGGCGATGGATGATGGCGTCGACCTCTGTGCCCCCACTGATTGTCATGCTCCAAGTTTACTTCTGTCCCGAGAGTCCTCGTTGGTATATGGAACGGGGTGATTTCAACAAGGCTTTCCGCTCTGTTCGAAAGCTCCGTTTCAACTCTGTTCAAGCCACTCGAGATATGTACTACGCCTACAAGCTCCTCGAGATCGAGCGTAGTGAAAGAGAGGGTCGAAACTTGATCAAGGAATTCTTCACTGTTCGCCGAAACCGACGTGCTGCCCAGAGTGCCTGGTTCTGCATGGTGAGCCAAAACACTTCCGATTTTAGAACAGCTGTACTAACGGTGCCAAGTTCATGCAGCAATTTTGTGGCGTAAATGTAATTGCCTATTACTCCACGTCTATCTTCCGTAACGCCGGTTACAGCCTATCCGAGGCCCTTCTAGTTTCCATGGGAGGAGGTATCATCAACTTCCTCTTTGCTATTCCTGCTATCTATACTATCGACACCTTCGGCCGAAGGAACCTACTTCTTGTGACTTTCCCTCTCATGGCAGCTTGTCTCTTTTTCACAGGAGGCGTGTTCAACATACCCGAAAGCAACCAGAAGGCCCTTATTGGAACCGTAACTACGGGTCTCTACCTCTTCATGGCTGTCTACTCACCTGGTCTCGGCCCTGTTCCCTTCACTTACAGTGCGGAGGCGTTCCCTCTTCACATTCGAGATATCGGCATGGCATCTAGTACTGCCATTACATGGGGATTTAACTTCATCATCAGCTTGACCTGGCCAGCCTTGGAACGAGCATTCGGTATAACTGGTGCTCTTAGCTGGTATGGGGCTTGGAATATTTTTGGTTGGACCTTCTGTTACTTCTTCCTCCCCGAAACCAAGAACTTGACTCTCGAAGAACTCGATATGGTCTTCGGCGTGAGCAACCGAGAACATGCTTCTTACTACGTGCGAAAGCTACCTTGGTACCTGAAGAAGTACTTCCTTCGTCAGGATGTTCCTCCTTTCCCTCCTCTGTACGAGTTCGCTGCCAACGACGGACATTACCCGCAGGAAAAGCCAGACGCAAAACACGTAGAAGGAAACAATCTCACATCCGACTCTAGAGACAAGGAACTCATTTCCGAGCGCCGATAATCTTTGAGTAAACGTGAGAGCCATTTAACATGCTCATTTGATAGGAGTCTCAAAGATATTGGACACAAGGGAGGGCTGATGATGGAAGACATAAGGACAATCGTATCAATTGATTACATAACACTGCGATTCCAGAAATTTCGATTCCTGCGACGTCAATTGACTAATCATATCCTGGAACACTGACGATGCTCTGACACTAGGTAAGCAAAAAGGAGCCTTGATCTGACAGTCATTCCACTTTCATCGGCTCTCCAGCCTGCCAGATGATTTAGTCTCGACCGAACCCCTTCTCAGAATTCATGTGACGAGCAATGATAGATTAAAACCTAGCTAATCGCTCCATTATTCTGAGCCCTGTTCCAAGATGAGGTGGTCATCTAGGCCCCCTGCAATATAGTTCGGAGTAGAGTGCGCCGTTGGGCTGACTCGGCTGAGCAGCGTTGTAACCATGTTTTGTTGAAGCAAGTGAGACTCTTGGGGAAGGTTGCTCTATAGCTGGAAGAACTCGTAAAGGGTGCAGATCTTGACGTATGGCAGAATATCCGCACAAAGCACTATGCGTCCAATGTTGTACAATGACAGACGATAGAGTTATGACTCGCTACGATACCATACAAACGCGGCCTGATCTGTAAACCCATATCTTTATTGACGCTGCGTGCATTTAATTGCCGGTATTACCTTACAGGATCGCCTTTGCGCGCAATCACATCCTGGTACGCACCGGTTATTGGCCCTGGCTGTGAGTTGTTTTACCCTGCCTGTGCCTTCCCCTCTCTCCCCGAGCTCTTCCAACAATCATTCACGCCATTCCAGCGATCATTGCAATTATTCACGCCTGAAAATTGACAAAATGTCGGAGTTTGCGATACGGTTGCTTGAAAATCCCATGGATACAGAGCTAGCATCACCGTCTCGTGGACCAGCTCGCGAATTGCCCCAGGCACGTGATCAATCCAGGAAATCCTCACCTTCTGCTTTTGCAATGATGAAGTGTGCATCCAAAGAGTCATGGCAAGACATTAAAACCATTCGACGATCCTGTTCCTCTCCATCGCGCCGGGGATGGTGGCGGTTTGCTTTCAGTACCTGGATTTTGTGTTTGTTCGTCTTACTTTTTTACCTTTCTTTCTGGATAAGCCTTAAAGGTACGAGCCCTTGTGGAGCGAATGGGGAGTTCAAGGTAAAGATCGAAGAAGAATATCGTTATTTCTCTTATGACAGTTACTGGTGGGCGTTTGAGAATTTCTTCGAAATTACTCTGGGTTGGGGCACTCTAACCTTTACTGCTGCAAAGCTTATTGACGTAACATGGGACTTGGTAGGATCTGTGCCCAAATAGCTGAGCTACTAGTGCTGATAAAGACTTCTTAGGTCGTTGGCAGAGGTGTTCAGGCACTCATGTCGCTCATAGCCTGGAGAGTATTTACACAATATCTCGAGGTGTCTGTTGCAACACGACCAGCTACGTACACGACGGTGTGGCTTCTGAGATTCCACCAAGACACTTCTGTACTATCGTCACTGCGCCTATTTGCGCAGTTCTTCCATCGGGGTCTGGCTTCGAAAGCTGCGACAGGGATTATCATTATGACACTCTCGTTCATCCTCGTATTTCCCACTACTGCCAGCTCGATGACAGGTTATACCGCATTGAACTATCCATACATAACCTCTGGGAACGGGAATCTTTTACCCTATAATGATATACAACCGGTGGCCTACGTCATTCACGATGGAGCGAGGGCGACTGGTTTTAGCGACGACTATGTTGTTCCCTGGAGATCAAGTATAACACTAAACATGTCCCATCAAGGTATAGAAAGCTGACATTGGAACAGGGTCACCGCCGGATCTTTACAAAGATGGGCTCAATTGGGACTATTGCGACGCCTCTTCGGACATGTATTCTGAAGGTTGTGCACTACAGTGGAATGTATCACAGTGTGAGCTTTGCCAAGTATCGACCTCTGTATGGAACCGACTGACAAAAAGCCTTTTCTTGTAGATGTTCAGGAATATGGTTTTAATGCGATGACTGCCCAGACAACCGGGTCTCGTCGCACTAACAAAACAGAATTCTGTGGTGAACCGGTAGATGGGCCGCCTCTTAATATCTCAGCCTATTATCTTCCAGGTATATTCTACTATGAAGGTGGTTCGTATAGTAATGGAACCAAGATATCGTTTGCTGTTGGTAACGATGTATATAACTGGACCGAACTGGGACAGAACGGTGTCTGTCAACCAAAACCCGATGAGGCTAGTTGATCGTCCACCAGACCCAACGCATAAAGCTGACAAACCCTAGAAGTCTATCCAACGTTATCAATGGGGCTTCTCATTTCTGCAGTTGTATTTTGTCACTATCTTGCTGCTTCTGTGGTCTCTGGCTTTGATACTCCTCTGGAATAACGCGCACGAGTTGCTGAAACTCAACAATCGCGAGCCGACGTCCCGTGACTGGAAGGGTCTTCTAGACCTTGCCGAGACAATCAAAACTCAAGTTAAACAGGCCGGCATAGACATTGACAGCCTATCCGACAAGCAACTGGGATATGAGATACAGACTATCTTGAACGGTGGATCGATTTCGTCACAGCACATGCACACCTCCTTCAGTATACGGCGTTGGCTATGGGAAAGGAAGTGGTGGGTTATTTTCAGCATCTCCGCTACCGTCTCGATGGCGACAGAGCATTGGATTCGACCGTATCCATACCCATCAGCTGGGGACGAAACATACTATTCTGAAGTACCGATTCCAAGCCTAAAAGTCTCTATACTGTTGTTTGTGCCAACGTACACGACAATGTGTCTATCTGTTGCTCTGGCTACAGGGGTCACTCTGAAGCAGAAGGTTACGGTATTCATACTTGCATGCGTACTATGTCTTCCTTTTTTCTTTTATGAATCAGGAGTTCGGGATTTGGTTTTGCCGGGAGCAATTTTTGGTCTGTACTGGGCGCTTGCGATTGGATCCACAAAAGGAAGTCGGCTTGTCTTGTTCTCGGTACCCTTTCTTTGCAACTATATTATTGTTTTCCTTTTGTACATTATGTTCTTCGCTTGGAACTACTCTTGACCGCGATGTCAATATTTCAATTCATAGATAATATCAGACTGATCCATCTATGCGAGAGGAGGAAAACTACAGTAAAACTTTATCAACGAGTCAGGACCCGTTTTACCGCCTCTAAGCAAATCCTTACTAGCGGTTCTGCTAAGCCTAAGCTTAACAGAGAAATCTCGATGAATTCTTCGAAGGAATTATATCCCAGGGAGTCTCGTCCAATTTACTATATTTTTCATTGGTCACTCAAGAGTCATATGCGTCATTAACTCGCTTTTCAGTATGATGATTGGTCGAAATTGCTTACTCATTATTTCTTATCAAGCATTCTCGTAGCATCGTGGCAGTGCAACGGATGAGAAAAGGCTGGCTAGCGTGACAAGGGATCTCAATGCTGACAAGCATTATTGAGCTGTATTAAGAAATCACGGCACAATGCCTCGTCTTTTTTCTCGTGGTCGTTTTGTTTTCCTTCCCCCTCTATTGTAGTGTTGTTGGTGTTTTTCAACAGAATCTTCGGGATGATTTCATTACTGCCGGCGTATATCCTCGGCGTCGCATTCGCAGCATATGGAAAATGCGATTCTGTCTTCATCTCGCCAAAGGACGCGGACCCGCAAAACTACGAAGACAACCCGGTTTATTCGCTCGACCAAAACTTCAAGATTGAGTGGGAGACCGGCCGCACAGGACCCTGTAATCTCTTTGTATGGCAGGCTTGGCCCAGAGGGCCTTTGGAGCGCTATGAAAAGATCCTAGGTATGCTTTACAGTCTCATTTGAAGAGTATTTCAACCAACTGACGTGTATATGAAGAGAATACGACTGATACGAGTTACGTATGGAACGCGAGCTCATCTACTGTCACGACAGACCCATGGCTGGATAACGATTCTGAGATTCCTGTGTTTCACTTTTCGTTATATTCTTCAGATTTGAATCTGCCTCTGGCCAATTCTGGCACTTTCAATGTGTCTGACTCCAAGTCCACGACTGAAGACGACCTTCAACCTACGTTGTCAACATCTGGATCAACCGCTTCTGCAACTTCGATAGAAACAGAATCACCAGTAATTTCACATCCTGCAGAATCATCTCAAAACCCAGCGGCTGGGTCGCCAAAATCTGGATTATCGACGGCAGCGTTGGTGGGAATTTCAGTAGGCGTTACAGCAGTTGGACTATCAATATCTGGTGTCATAGGATTCTTGATATGGAAGCGATTTCGTCGGGATCGTGAAGGCAGTAAAAGCTCGGATTCTAGCTCTGAAGGGCCGAACTTTTCCAAAGCTGAACTGGGCGGGACTCAGATATTGCAGATAGGAAGATCGGAACTGAATTCTGATAGAGAGCCCCAGGAGCTTTGGGATACACAAAAGATGGCGGAACTGGGGGATGAAAATAAGGTAAGGGTTGTTGTTGGACTTCACGAAGCACCGTAATAGCGTCGAGGGAAAATAATTCTCTATCTTTAATCAAGTGCTTGTGTCGCATCCTACCGCATGTCATTTGTCTCATCGGAAATTTGAACTTCGTTCACATCCAGGCGTGAAACAGCTTGCGCCGTAATTATATCATAGATTTCCATGAGTTGAGCACCAGTAAGTGGAGTGCTGTTAGAGATAGATATAGAAGGTTAGTTAGATATCCGGTGATTCTCTAGAGCTTCTGATGAGTTAATAACAGCCCTGCCATTGTTTTTACTCGTCTTAGATACTATGTAGGAGGAATCCAGTCGTGCAGTGAGGTCTATTGGCATCTATTATATTATTACCAGTAGTACTGGTGTTCAACTTTATATAAATCTATTTTTGCTTTAAACCGAAGCCTAAGCTTTCTTAATGTTACTCTAATCAAGTACAAGATCTATAGATCAGAACTCAAGATATTATATCACGGGATATCTCATCAACTAACTGTCCTAATAAACCTTCATACTGTAACTCAGCTGTAAACGCAGCAACGACTGAACTCAAGGCAATTGACTGGCACTCATACGAGATATCGTATAAGGCCTGGTTTGCATAATTGGAGGAGCAGGTAGTGGTTGTAAACACAGCCTTCAGGTCGTAGCCAGGGGAGCTATATGCGGGGTTATTAGGGTTGACTGGGGATTTACGGCAATTCAGAGGTTAATAAATAGGTTGCTGTGATGTAGATAGAAAATCATTTCGGATAGGCCCGAATTCTAAAGTTAAACTCATAGACATTTGATCCGCTCATGTGACCTTTACCATCCCATTGCCTACCCTAGAGATAGGTTAATGATATCAACCGTGTTTTCAACTGGGGTGTTCAACTTTATATTAAATGTCGGTCCAGGGTTTTTCACTGCAATTATAACCCCTCACGGCGGCATAGCTCTTCAGGTCACAATAGGTAATCCATTGGATCTCATGCTTTGATGCTACCCTCCCCTTTACCTTCACTGCAATTTTAGCCCCCTACGGCAGTCTAGCTGTCCAAGTCAAACACGGCCTCGACAAGTTCACTGATTCGAACCCTCCGCATCCTTATTGTAACTTTAGACCTAGTTGCAGTATTGTCTATCTTTGCCCTTGGGTAGCAAGCTACCCTGGCCATAGCATGCAGTTTCTCGTGATTTGTTAACATTTTATTGTCGTTCCAGATGGCAAAAAGGAAACTAGACCTCGATCTATCACAAATCACCGTTTTCAAAAAAGGGTTTGATCACGTACATGTTACGGAAGACAATGTTATCATTAGGTATTGCTTGTATTGATAGCTCATAACCTTTACACATGTCTCGCAAATCTAAATCCGCTTCATACTCCACATCCTATGTCATGAGATACCAATGTTTCGCGGTCAATCGTTAAATAAGTGTATCAATCAATTTTCTCTTCGAACCCAAGAGCTGCAATTTGCTTCTTGTACTCTTGTTGCTGCTTTATATCCTATTCATGGTTAGTCAATGTCTATAACGACAGAATCAGTTGAAAACTCACTACTTCAACGGTATCCTTTGTGATGTATCTTGTAACACGAACTTCTTTCTTCTGCCCAAGACGAATGGCACGAGAAATAGCTTGACTCTCCACACTCGGGTTCCATTGGAGTTCAGCGATAAAGATGCGATTGGCGCTTGTCAAGTTGAGACTAGGAGATGGTTAATTAACACTCCCGAGAGAAGTCAGGCTCGATCATCTTACCCAAATGCTCCTGTACCAGTTGTCATAATCAGGACCGGCGTCTCGTTCCCGTTTTCAAATTTGTACAACGTATCCTGTCGCTGGGGAAGAGGGCTATTGCCGTCGAGTTGAAGGTATGGTATGTTGGCTTTGTCGAGATGCCTTGCTATGAGATGTAGTGTCCTGGTCCAGCAGGAAAAGATAATGCTGATGGTGTTAGCAGAGTCTTGGAAACGTAGCTCAGACATACCTTTTAGTCGTCCACAAATCCTTCCCAACATCTTCAACGAGTGCTAGAATCTTAGTCGAATGACCCTCAGTGTTGAAATAGTGCTCGTGATCGTCATTTGTTGTCGCAGTTCTTTTTCTCTTACGTCGAAATTTACCGTTGCCTGACTCCTCATTGCCCGCGGGAGACGGCGCTTGATACCACCGCACACAGACGGGACAACGCCTCTGTGAAGTTTCCAGTTCAGAGAATTGCGAGTCTTCGATGCACTTTGTGCACAAAACGTGAGAACATCCATCCTCGAACATTTTCTTCGACCAATCGTGTCCAAGGACTGGCATTGGTTGCTCACAGCCGACACATAAAATCTCCCCATATTGACCAGCGGCTCCGACAATGGCCTCTCTTTCTTCGAGTAGATTTCTTCGATGCCACGAGAAGAGCTTTTGATACGTTCCGTGGTTGCAGACAATACGTAACTGCAGCCACATCTGAAACATGCCAAACTGCGAACTCTTCTCTACTTCTCCCATGCGATGCTCCATGTTTCGCAGAATGATGTTCTTTGTTCTTTCGTACTGATCTCTCTCTTGTTGGGTGAAGTCGAGATGTCGCACGAACTGACGTGTTTTTGGTAGATCCAGAACCTCTCGAGTTCGACGCAGGCATAGTGCCTCGAGAAGCAGAACAAGGCGGTCACGGACCAGCGTGGGATCGTCGAAGGAATTATCAAATGGTGTCTCTATCCATTTTCGGAACTCGGATGCTTTGTCAAAGGGCTCAGCCCGGATGAAACGGAAGAGTGAGCCTATGTCGGCGAGTTTATTTTGGATGGGTGTTCCAGATAAGCACCAGCGAGAGCTGGCGTGGAGGTAGTCGCAGGCTTGGAAGAACTTTGTTGAAGGGCGTCGAATGATGTGAGCTAACGAGACGAGTCAACATAGAGCTGTGGTTGCCGTTTGTAAATGACTTACCCTCGTCAAGAACAACCCTATACCAGCCGAGCTTGTACAATGGCGAAGTCTTTCCCTTGCCTATCAAGTATTCAGTAGTAAGTGTGTGGTACGTTGTGACCACAATATCCGAATCCTCTACCATGTCGAGTTGCGATAGATCCTTGGGTCGTCTATCACCATGATACTTGATGATCTTCAGACCACTCTGTAGATGCCTGTCTATGGTCAGCAAGGCCCTGTGTATCTATAAATCATGCAACATACTTTTTGACCTCATTCATCCACTCATCGACCAATACTGCATCTCATTAGCGACATCGTTATGCAGTAGCGGTGAAACCTACACGCAGCCGAGACGACAACCAGAGTTGACCGGGAAAATCTAGTCGTCCTTCTGCCCTTATGTTCAGCGTTCTTCAGGTTCGCCCACTCCTGTCCATCATCTAAAGTCTTCATGACCAAGGCAAGGATCGAAAGCGACTTTCCCATCCCCATGTCATCGGCTAAAATTCCACCGCCTTTCTCTTCGGGCCTTGTGTCTCTCCTTCTTTTCGTGATTCTGTGACGGTATTGTACTCTTCCATCCTGGACAATCTCTTTCCAAAGTCGGTATTGATCATTGATGTGTCCGGACTCTCGTTCTAGCATAAAGCCCAGAGCTTCTTTTTGATGTCTGTTTTGTGTCAGTTTGCCGCTTGCTAGAGTATCACGTTGACCGACCTGAGAAGTTGACGGGTGACTCTGTCGCCTCCTTCAACGAGCTCCAGTTCTCGTGTGTTGTCCACTGCATTGTAGACGTCTTCCACCATCTTTTGAAGTTGCTCCTCTCGTGTCTTCTTCTTAGCGGGCCCAGTAGAGGTAACGACCTCATTCTGAATCAGCTCGTTGTGCCCATCGGCGACGGTAATGCTCAAAAAATGTGGGTTGTCGTATTCCGGCCCGTCTTTACCGTGGATCGATCGCTGCAGCCATAGCTTCCCGTTTGAGAGGATCTCTCCCACCGAAGTTGCCGCAGATCGTGGTCCATAAATATTGATATCAACCTTTACTCGCGCGTCGGCGGATTTATTCGCGCGGTGGATTATTTCTCTCAAGTCGATCTTCAATGCTAAGGGCTCAACATCGACTTGTGGACGAGTGATCAGCGGCATAAGAGCTTGCCCAGCTGCGGAAGATAAATGTCCAAATTGCTTCTCATCGTCTGGGAAGCAAAGCATTACTTGTTTCTGGTATTCTGTAGCCTTGAAGTATTGGTATGCTGAGTCGCCTGTCTTTAGTCTCTCGTCAAAGCATGTCATATCGTCCGGGACCAGTTTTACTTCGACGTTGTGGAGCTTAATAAGAGCCACTTATTAGCATGAAGACGATCAGAAATAAAATTGGCTCGGTGCTATGATACTTACCATACCATAGTGTACTATGGTTTCATCTTGGTCCGTCACAAACAAGCTTTCTTCCTCCTCCTGTCCTCCCTCTTCCGCATCTTCTACTTCCGGCATAGTCTCTGGCGTCGAATTCGGTTGACTTGAAGACATAACGTCGGGCGTCACGGAAGACTCTTCTTGTGAACTATCCATAGGCATCCCTAGATACTGCGAGTTTGCTATCGCTTGCGGTATCTCGAAAGAATTGATCTCGTCTGTCGTAACTGGTAGGAAGTTGAAGTTGGCGGCGTCAAGGTTGATCCCCATGTTCAGATCCATGAGCTGTGGATCCAAGACCATGTCGGTCGGAAAGTAGTTTTGTTGTTGCACTGGGATATTGCTTTCAAAATTAGTTGTAGCCTCGGGTAGATCATTCGGACCCTTACGCGAGCGGATTTGATAATCCAGGCCCGAGATACTCGCTCCCTCGAGGGAAATCTCCAGTATAGTCGTTCCAATTACCCATCGGAAACTCCATGCTGAATGCTTCGTTCGTGTTGAAGTACATTTCGGTGGAGACATTGCTCATATGTACTGACTGCGGATTAGCCAATGGTGCATGGCTTGTATGAATAGCTTGTTCATGGTCTTGTTCTTGCTCGTCGACGGGATTGAGTATATGCTTCCATGATTGCGCCATAATCAAAGACAGCGCTTCTGGATATAATCGCAATGTTTCGGTTTGTAGGAATCTGGAATTATTGTCCCTCGTTAGAAAGAGATGTCTCGTTGACTTTGGAGAGACCGCCGAAATCAGGCTGAGGCAGTGTTTTTTCCTGCATGACACCCCTACAATCGGTCAGCAAATGTCGAATCATATGCCCTGTTTCTGTCCAGCTGAAACCTGCTAAGCCCGCAAAGTAAATCATTTCAAGCGCAAGATGGTTCGCATGTTCGTCGTGTTGGTTAGCGATTGGCCATTGGGTTGAAAAAGGCAGCTTAGGCGGATTGAGGCTCTTGTAAGGCTTTCACTGCGACTCTAGTTGTCGGCTGCCTCTCCTCGGGCTGTTCCCTCCGTAAGTAATTTGCGGTGTGTTATCAATTGTTACATCCTTTCTTTGTACCAATTTTGCTGTGCAACATTTGTTTGTGTTTGACACAATCAATCTTCACCTTCAAGTGGACTAGTCTTTGAATTTTCGCTAATCTTATCTCAACCACCTCGCTCCTTCCATTTCGCGTCATTCCAACATGGAACGGCTGAGCTCACTTGCCGAAGAGTTTAGGTCCTCACTCAAAGAACATCATGAAGAAGCCTTCGAAAACACTACCAATCAAGACATGCGGAGGGAGATACACGACATGCAAACTCTGCGAGACGTAACAAACAACATGATCAACATGAATCGATTGCGAATGTTTCTCCAGGGAATGGAAGAACTCGAAAGCGTCCTAACATTTCTGGAATACCCCGGCACGAGAAGCGTTATGTCGAATATCTGGGGCGCAGTGAAGTTCCTACTCAAGGTACCCTCAGAAAGGTATGCAAGCTTGACGTCCAGCTAAAATCCAAGTACAGACGACGAACACTACGGACAGGGCATTCGACGGAGTACTAGAAGTGTATGGGCTTCTCGGAGCCCAACTGATGCCCTTGACTCGATACAGAGAGTTCTTCAGAACATACTCAAATGCCATCGAATGCTTGGTCAATATTTATCAAGACATCCAAAGATTTCATTCCCTGGCCTATAAACTATTTTCCCTTACCGCAAAGCGTAAGAAAGCCCAAGGCGACGTTACAAATCAAAGACGCTCTAACTTTATCAGTATGGCAACGTCTCCAAAAGCCCATCTGGGAGGACTCGGCTCGAATATTTAAAAGAATCTCCGAGTCCCTCAGCACTACTGCCAAACTCGTCAAAAAACAAAGCATTCGCTCTCAAGGTCTGTCACAGAACGATCTGACCAGTGTGTCGTGAGCTAGTCAGCTAACATAAATAGATATGAACGCGGATCTTCATGACATTTGCGCTGCAGTGGAACAATATTGTTATAGTTGGAAGCAGGATTGGAGGACCTTTCAAAACGAAGACAGCAGCCGGAAACACGAGCAAAGAAACGAAGTTATCACCTGGATCTCAGCTTCCGGGAAGATGCCAAGGCTACAACAGACTTTCAGAGACATGGTCATCTGTTCCAAAAGTGGACGTTGGCTCTTCAGGAAGTACAGCGCGGTGTCGGATTGGATGGGAGAAGACGACCCTCCGGATTCAATGATCTGGCTGCATGAGAAGGTCGGGTATGGTGAGTGCTCCGTCTTTGAGATACGTAATACTACTGATGCTGACTACTCCCTCAAGGAAAGTCGGTCCTCGCATCACTTGTAGTCCAAGAACTACAAGATCCAGATACACACTTTTCGATTCCAAGCGGAAGCAAAACCTGCTATTTCTATTGCCAGGAAGATGACAACGAACACAGGACCCATCTCGACATCCTCAAAGGCATACTACTACAGATGGTCGAGTCAGACGATTACATCCTTCCACTCTGCCACCAAGAAAAGAATACTAGCGGAGGAGCCAATCTTCTCGACGCAGGAGTTGCTCAAAAGCTCATCAAGACATTTATCGAGTACAGTCCCAGGCAGTATATCGTCATAGACGGATTGGATGAATGCGAGGGCACCGAGATCCATCAAACAGCCCAATTCTTCAAAAGCTTAGTGTCTGCTTACGATACACAAGTGCGACTGGGCCATCTGAGGGTCATGTTCATCGGCAGAGAGACGTCAGACACGAGGAAGTACATACCTGGGGATGACTGCATTAGTATTCCCCTAAAGCCAAATGATAACCATGACGATATTCGAGCGTTCGTGCAGAAGAGGGTACCAGAGTTCTCCGGTTCGGAATACTGCCAAGGCTACAATCTGTCTGAAGCTGACAAGGAGGACATTGAGAGAATTGTTTGCCACCAGAGTCAAGGTACCGATCGGATAACAAGCCAGTTCATGATGTGCATTACTAACACACGCCAGAGTCGTTTCTCTACGCCCACCTCGCTATTGAGTTCCTCTTACAACAAGACACCAAAGGGGATTTGCTCACCCTACTGAGGCAAGGCATTCTTCCTACAGAACTTGGTGCCATGTCAGTCTCACATTTACATAGGCCCTTTTCTCTTGCTGAATTACAATCCTAGGTACGAAAGGTTACTTGAAGCGCTAAAGACCAGACTCCAGTCTCAACGTGAGGGAGAGGCACAATGGCAGAGGTCAAAATCCCTATTCGGGTGGCTCGTTTGTGCGAAAAGACCGGTTAAGTGGCATGAACTGCAAGCCATCCTGTGTTTTGACGAACGAGAGCTCAAAGTCGATTTTGACAACAAGATGATGAGAAAAGATGTCGAGAAGTATCTTGGATCCATAATTCACGTCCTAGATGGTGACAATATCCGTCTGATCCACTCCACTGCACGACAGTAAGTTGACTCACAAGCGTTTCGATAATCGACCACTAATCTGTCCCAGCCACATCATTGAGAATAAGTATATTCAAGAGAAGGTGGTTCAATGCCAACTAGCGACTACATGTCTAAGATATCTCACATTATCCTGTTTTGGAAACAGCTATATGTCAACGGAACGCAGCGAGCATGCGAAAACCGGCTGGTTCGCTTTCCAAGATTATGCCTGCTCCCAATGGCTATATCACATCGAAACGGTCATCAGAGAGTGCAGTGATCTCTTCCAAATTCCTTGCCAGGTGACAATGGACTTCGTGATGGCTCTAGAGCACTTTGTCAACACTCACAAATCAGAGATCACCGCACCCGAACATGCTGACTTGGGAAACGACGTCATTTCCAACTTTCGAAACTTGGACTTTTACGAAGACCTTCGACTTGTCTGGAATCACATTTATACCCATCAGCATGGCGACTACGCAACACGAAATAAAATCGGTATTGCTCAGATCGAAAATGGTCTCAAGGATAATCGGACTGAATTGGAGAGATTCCTTCCTGATCAGCGAGTAGGAGAGGAAGATACTGTCAAACATTACTACGGCACCAACCTTTTTAAATGTCGTCGGACACTATGCCGCTTCTTTTACATCGGCTATGACAAGAGTCCGGCACGCGACAACCACGAAAAACGCCACGAACGACCCTTTCAGTGTCCCTTATCTTGCAGGTCAGCGCCCCTTGGCTTCGTGAGCAACAAGGATCGCGATAGGCATATCAACATGTATCATCCGAACCACAGCGAGAGCACCTCTCATTTTGAAGTCTTGAGTCGAAGGCAGGTTCCGGGGAAGTTTACTTGTAGTATTTGCAGCAAGAGCTTCACGAGGAATATCAATCTCAAAAGTCATGAGCGGAGCCATTTTGGAGATAGGCCCTTTGCCTGTTCAAGCTGTGGAAGGGCGTTTGCTAGGGTGAATGATTGTCGAAGACATGAGAAGATTCATGCAAGGAGAGGGTATTAGTTGTGCACCATTCTCACTTTTCCTCCTCATTTACTGGCCTATTCAAACTGTTTGAAGTTGTCCATCTACTTTTGTTTCGCTTCCAACTCGATGACCTGATGCTTTGTGTTCATCCAAATTGAGGTATCCGCGACCACAGCAAGTCCGATCCGTCGATAAACTCCGTGCCTTGACTCTATCGCTATCAACGCGATTGCGTTCTCAAATCCATCAGATTCCTTTGTCGTTCCTAAAAGAATATAGTGGCACGCTTTATCTTTAGTCTCTAACCTCCGAGCCGTCTTCTCAAGGTCAAAGTGCCGATCCATGGTGTCCAGTGTGTCTTCATCAATTGTATCTCCCAACACAGTGCGACAGGACATTGTGACTTTTCCGGCCATCACAATTTCCATCTTGGCATCATCCTCTATCATCCCTTCAAAGTGGATTCTCCCATTGATTGAGACCCAAGACCAACTAGGAGCTCGTGTGAGATGGCGCTCTTTCACACGATCATCTTGTGGCTTGTGCCACGCCAACAGCTGGATAAACCACTTTACCCAATGACCATATATAGCTGTGTCTTTCCAAACATTCTGCAATTCAGCTATGACACCTGTGATGGCGGGGAGTCGGTCCGCAGGGTTTGTCAGATCTCGCTCTGTGTATTGTCTAAGGATCGTCTTCCATAGATAGAGCTTATCGATATCGTCTGCCCCGAATGATGGGCCGTCGGTATCTTCAAACGCTGCCCAGGGCAGAGACTCGATGCTTTGCTGGTACTCCAAACCGTCATCGTCACCAGTCACGCTCTGTAGATCTATCTGTTTGCATTGCCACAACAGTTGATAATCCGAGAATATGAGCATTCTTGAAGATAACATGAATTCTTGTAGAGTCCAGCCTCTTGTGTCAATTGGGTGGGCCGGCTGGTACGGTTTGTCTGGAAAATAAACGACACCTGTTCGGCCTTCCTCCGTAGAGATTTTGACTTTTCGGCTCGGGAGAAATGGCTTCCTGTTCGAAAGATTGATGTTCAAAAATCCCTCAGATGCAGCTTTGGCAGTGCCAGCCACCAAGGTAACCACCGCGTTCTTGTACGTTATCGCCATTCTCGAGAATTCCTGCTTCTTATCTTCGTCATCGTCCTGCAATATACAAAACCTGTCAACCCATAGATAATTGAAGCCGAGTTTTCTTGTGATGATTACAGCATCCTGTATTGTCTTCTCAAGGCTTTCCATCTTGATCTCTTTTTCAAGGTCCTTTTGGTTTGCACGTTCTAGCTGAACAAGCTTGGTCTTAGTCGCGGATATTTGTTTGTGACCCCAACAATAGCTTAGAGCTAAATATTCTCCACATCGATCCCGGTCATTGATGTGAAGTTGGATGGGACAAGCAGCGCCTTTGTTGATGCCGACTTGTAAAACGCGTGTGGGGAGGACAGTGTCTCTTGAGTAACGGCATTCTTCATGTCCTTCACTAGGTTTATTTGGCTTTCGACAGCCATTTAAGAGCTCTTTAGCTGCGTTGATAACTCGTGGACTTGATACGTCCCTAGAAATTAGCCTTCGCGATACGAACGCACCGAGAGGATCGTCTAGAAGTTTGTAATTAGTACAGTGGTTTGAGGGATGTTTTGAAAGGCATATACCCTGTTCCACAAATGGATAGAGGTTGATCCATCCATGAACACTCCCAAGAGTCCCTCGTAGAGTACATATCGGACTTTCGTGTCCTCTGATGGGGCTGACATTGTGAAAGACTATAGGTTCGTGACTTGCCCATCTATCGCCGAATTGTTCGGTAGCTATTGTTAAGATTAGGGAACATAAGACACAACCATTTCTGATTGAAGCTTTGCATGAATTGCGAGTCTGATGTGCGAGTCCAGTTTTCGAATTGAGCTTCCGCAGGCTTGATTTGGAGAACAAGCGAGTGCATGCGGCGCATTGTGAGGAGTCAGTGTCGCTTCGACGCAGTCTTTTTCTCGGCGGGTGGTTGAATAAAGCGATATTGTTCTTCATATTCTTTATGCTTCAATATATATAAATAAGTTAACGAAGCTATTTGGGGATTTATGCGACTTTCGTATTATGACAAATGAACTTTAACAATAAGGCGAGGTTGCCACGTTCCCTTACTGGATAGCAAGTCTGAAGGGAGATGGATTGGAATTGCCATGGAACGTCCCGCGAATTTCCATCGGACTCGGGCGACGGGCCTCCAAGGCGGTGAGCAACGGGCTCCTTGGACGGCGGGCTCCTACTTCACTGCAAATTTAACCCACCTCAAACTTACGAGCTTGATATACTATCTTGTGATTCAAGAGAGGCACAGGTTGCGTCCGGCGAATGAGTAAATCCTCACTTTTTATCTTAGGTGCAACTGCGGAGCCCTTCACTGCTATTTTAACCCTGCCAGGTACCTATGGAGGCTTCTTTTCGTTGGACAGAACATAGGGTAGCGCGACGCCCAACCACGGCTTGTCAGCGCGAGTTAAAATTGCAGTGCAAGCCAGGGTGGCTGATTATGATGACGACGCAATGGGTTCAAGTCAAGACGGCCAAGCATTTTTCTTTTGAACCAGACAACAGTCGACATGAAAAGGTGGAGCCTGACTGGTTTGCACACCCAAAACCCAGGTGTGGTCGTCAGTTAAAATAGCAGTGAAATGAGTTACTCCCCTTGACACCATCGTTTATACCCTATCACAATTCGCAAGGGGCTTGAGGTTGCCAAATCTGGAAGTGCGATTTCAAGGGTTTCTGAAATGTAACGAACATGAGATCTCAATAGCCCGTTCCCAAACTGATGTCAGAGTATCAGCGTAGGAAAGTAAATGTTTTTGTTGGTTCGTCGCAACTTACTCTCGAGACTCAATGCGTATGCTTGACGGAGTCAGCCTTGCGAGAAATGATGACCTTGAATTGCGACTGTAACTTGTTTGAGTGGGTTAAAATTGCAGTGAATGACATAAGGCTTGCATACTGCAGGTCTAACTCACCGTATGCGGGCGGAGATGTTTTGTCACACAAGGCTGATCGCAGAAATTATCTTCAATTCATCGTGTAGCCTTGACCATGAGCAATATTGTAAGTGTACCTACACTGCAATTTTAACCCCCTCCGGGCTTCTTTTCGCTTGACGGAAAACAGAGCCCGACTTGTCAGCGCGAGTTAAAATTGTAGTGAAGGATAATCGGGCAAATTTGTGCAAAAATAGTCGGACGAGATTAGAAGATAGCATTATAGCGCCTGAACATAACTTGCCAGCGTTTGTCAAAATAGCAGTTGACATTTCGTAATCCCTTCAAGGGAAGGGCATTCAGCAGTACATCATGATTCTCTGAGGGTTTATTAGGGTAGACAGATCTGGTGGTGCAGTGCATGAATTCGCAAAACATTCCCGTCCAGTCAGCCATAGACCAAAACCCGGGAACAGAAATGAAGCATTGACTGGGTCTCAATAAGGTACTGATAAATCGTCGTAGGTAGTGATGTTTTTTTTTTCACTGCAATTTTAACCCCCGTCAAGGGCAGTCTTTGTAACCAGTAGTTAGTAGGCCACTGTTTCCACCGCTGACTATCGTCTGATCTGCATTCTGGCGTACACTGCTTGTTTTTGCAAGATCGCTACTCAAGTGCTGTGAAGTGCTAGCGGCCCACTTTCACTGCATTTATAACCTGCCCTGACGACGGTAGACAGAGTAAGCTAGAACATGTAAGTGGTTCTCTAGCCTTGATAAGTCATGGCTCCATATCAATGGTACTCTGTTACCACTGGCCTGGAATACTTTTGTAAGCTTGAGATAATAACGACGTTGTTTTAGTGTCGATAATCTTGGTTGGTGATATCTTTGTTGTCGCAGCTCGTGGTGTCGATAATATCGGAGGTGCTCTCTTTTGACCGTCCTCTTTCGGCTTAGTTTTCTTGTCCAAGATCGACTAGCGTCCGTGGAGGAGATGCTGCGATCGATAGACTACCCCGCAACCGGCCATCATCCTCCTTCCCTGACCAGCAATCACGGAAGGGAAGGAAGGACATGATGCTTGCAAGCAACATTCTAGAAAAAAGTGCGATTCTTTTCCATCTTCCAATATCATTTTTTGTCCCGCCGGACCCCTCAAATTACGACATTACCTGTCTAAAATCCAGTGTAGAGTGTCGATCTTTTACTTCTTTCCGTCTTATTTCCTGGGTCCGATGCCGCCAAAGAAACGTGCATACGTACCAAAGACGAAAGGTGAGTCCAGCCTCACTTTCGCTTTGCGGGTTGACTAATATTGGCATAGGCTGCCATGAGTGTTCCAAGCGACGCATCCATTGCGATCGGACTGAACCTAGTTGTCACAAGTGTACTTCAAGAGGTCTGAGTTGCAGTGGTTTGGGTATTCGACACCGCTTTAACAAGGGCGTTGCTGCTAGAGGAAAGTGGGCTGGAAAGACTATAGATAAAATCTATGAAGAGTGAGCATGGTTTTTCAAGATTAAAAAAAGAACGAAATGCTGACCAATATCCAGAAACGAATGGAAAGCCATAACTACAGACAAAGATGCGCAAATATTGTCGACAACCTCAAACGTGGCTCCATTCGTGGAAACTCCAAAATCTCTACCTCACCATGATGATCAATTACGCGACTTCGAGTCCTTGCAACCAATAACCCGACATCTCGTCGCTCAGCAAAACGGACCACCAAACGACCATACCATCTTTTGCACTCCATTCCCGCAAGAAATCCAAGAAACCACACCGGCATGGAAGCGAAATCTATTTCTCACTTGTGAGTCATAGGTCCGCAGCGTGGCTACCATGCGTATCTAACAGATATCAGTTTCTCAATGTATATCGACAGAGATGGTGGCCATAGATGGCGTCCACAATGACTGGCGTCACCTGCTTTTGCCGCTAGCCCAGAACGACGAACTGGTCATGAACGCCGTCCTCACCGTCTCGGCATTCCACTTCCATATAAACAAGCTCGAGAACAATTTGAGGCAGAGGAAAAAACAAATTTATGACTTCAGCAACATTTCATACGATTCTTATGTGCCTGACCCACATTTGCTCCTCAGTCGAACACTTCAAGGTCTGCGAAAGCGACAGGAACTCAACTCTCGGGACCAGGCTACGCAGCATTCAGTCTTGATCACCTTATTACTTCTCATGACTTCAGATCTTGTCACGGGAGGGTCAGATTTTCCTATGCTCCTACGAATGCTTGATTCTGCATTGGATGCGGTTGGCGGCAAGGAAGGATTGGGAACAGGTATCTTGGCTGGCTTCATCATGCGTGAACTTCACAAGTAAGTTACCAATGCCACACAGATGCAAGCGTACACTGACATGGACACAGAATCCGAGTCTATGCAGCTCCACACCTTGGTGAAGAGATGGGTCTTCAAATGATCTCATCCCAAGCTCGAACAGACCAACTCTTTGGCTGTCTCAATCACTGTCTCCAACTTTACCCCGAACACGCCCCTCTCTTCTCCCAAGTGGCAGACCTAGTCTACCAAGCCCGAGACATTTATCTTCAACAAGTTCTCTCCGACCAAACAACGAGTTTCTTCGACCTCGACCCTGTCCCCACAAATCCAAGCGCCATAGCTCGCGTCCAGCGTTTTATCGAAACACTTGGACAAATACCTCACACTTCACCTATAGCGCATATACTTATCTGGACAACGTTTGTAGCGGCATCTGATGCGCAACTTGACGAGCACAAAATGTATTTCGAGGATGAGCTTCGCAGACATCATGCTAGGAGTGGATTTGGGAATTTGCTAAAAGGTATTGAGGCGCTGAAGAGAATATGGGCGAGAAAGCCTGGGGAAAGATGGACGACGCTTCTGCCGCTGACAAAGGTACTTGTTGCATAATATTGAAATATTCAATAGAATGATATAAGATGGCAATGATAATACCGTATCAACTCACAAAATTCGGTAGCGCCCGTAGAGTTAAGCCACGTGGAAAGTCAGCATGTCGTTATCCACAGACGAGGCCGAACTTCGTGAGTTGATACGGTGTTCTCAGTTTTTGGTAATATGTTAACATTAAAATGTTGAAAGTAGCCAAAGAGTAGCCGATCCGAAAACTGGGGTGCAGGCGACGTCCATCCCTTCGTAGCCTTCTCCGCTGACGTTTACGAGCGTGATCAGCACCTGCCCTCCTATATGGCCTTGCTTGCGAGCAGCCGTACAGAAAAGTCACCTTCCCTTTTGAGAAGAAGTTAGTGCAATGCTGTCCTCAGCCTTGGACCTCACCAGCCAGTTTTCAGCGGATAAAAGTACGTGCAGATCACCACAAGCAAAGTCGGGCGTAAATGGTAATCTTGGCCGCATGTGCTCAGCCAGCCACAGTGTGATAATGATACCATCAGTCACCCTGGTCTAAGACCTGCATGTAATTCAGCTGCAACCACAATGCAGAACGAAGCCACAACTGCAGCATCTTCACCGAGTCTGCAGGCGTCAATAACACAAGAACAAGGCTGTCGTGTTCCTCTAAACCAAATTAACCTGAGGCTGTGTGAATTGATCGTTTCAAGCTTATCAGGCTCCCTACCATCCTCTCTTGGGCAGGGCACTCGAATACAATTGGCAAGTAGGGTATTTTGCAAGAATTCAGTTAGTAGGCCGATTACTGTGGCCAGATTTCTTTTCCGTCAAGATTTACTCGGTTCCCGAGAGGTACAAAAATATCAGTGCTTGCACCACCACAGGTCAGCTCCCGTTACTACTGTCTCACAAAGTCTTCTTATCTTCACTACATCACCGAGAACATTTTCGGGACAGGCCATTGATTGGCAAATTATACCATTCGTTCTATTCCACCATGGATGAACCCTCTGGCCAACCAGATACCATACCTCCCTCGCCGGGTTCAACCCAAACACGTACGAATGATTCGCCAAAAGCTAAAAGTCCAATGGATCTTGCCAATGAACGAGATTCTGGGGTTTCATCTGAGATACAGCCTACAATTGGGAACTTGGTAAGCTACTTTCTTAGACTGTCTATAGTAGTATTTCCGATTAACTTCGAACAGACTGAGAGAGTCGTCAAGATTGAAAGAGCAGTTGAGAGGTTGAACCATCGCTGTCTGAAGCCTCCACCACCCGCCAAGCCTTCAAAGTCCATCACTGCGAACTCTGACAAGGCCTGTCCTAAGCCAGAGCCTCCTGTTAAAGAGACAAGTGAACTTGAATTTGAACCCCAGATCAAACCTGGTTCTGCCGATGAAAATCATTTGACACTGAAGCCTTCTGTGAAGGTATATGACAGGGAGGGTAGCTTTTTCGACATGAAGGATGCGTCCCTTCTCCACGTCATCGAGATTCTGAAACCAGCCAAAAGATCTTCCAACAAGAAGAATTCGAGCACTCGCTTTATTGGTAGCTCTACGACAGGTACCAAGGCTACCGAGCCTTTTCCAGTTCTTCCAACAAGGATAAGAATCAGATCCCAATATCTGCTTACGTTACTGGCATCTTGGACTGGCACGAAGCTATTGGAGGACCATCCGCCAAGCCAGGATGACAAGCGTCCCATCTCGGTTGTTTTCTTGTATCCTTTCAAACTGTTCATACAGTATGAAGATCGGATTCGTCAAAGGATCAAAGAAGGCAAGGCCAACAGAAACCCGGAAGACAGTTCCACACCGGAAAAAGAGAGAGAGTTACAAGAACTGGTCGCTCTCGAGGAACTAATCGATACACATCTTGGGCACCTCTTTAACCTTCGTAAGGAGTTGAGGAACCAATTAAGAACCAACATCTTATTTGAGCACCTCTGGCTTTTGTTTGAACCAGGAGATATCGTCTATGAAAGAGGGTCGAAAGAAAAGAGGCTTGGTCTGCCGCAACTCTGGATTATCACTCAGTATGAGGGTGGACGAGAGATTCTAAACAACAACAGTTGTACCCATACGAACCCCCTTGTCAAAGAGAAATTGCCCTCCAAGGACTCCAAAGGTAGATTATCCAACTTTTCTATCAGCGGCTTCTGGCTCGACTCCAACGGCTCAGAGATAACCAAGAATGAGGATATGTACTCGATTCCGCACTGGGCTGGTGAGAGGCCGATTCATACCTTGAAGGTCTTCCCTATTACGTTTTGCGAGCCGGAAAGAGACTTCACAGACTTGGATAGAGAAGCCTGGCGAAAGCGCCTGATTGATCAAGGTCGCAGATACTGCAAGTTCCGCTCAGGAGATGTGGTTTATCTAAAAGGCATGGGTGTCGACGAGGATCAAAGCCCATGGGAAGTAAGTGTTAATAAACAAATCTCTGCATCAAGTTTGTGTGCTAACTAGCGTGTCTATCTAGTATCATTCCGAAGCAATCATAGATTTCCATCTTGCTCGACTGGAGGCGCCCAAGCTGTTCAACCCTGACCGGATTCCATCTGCAATTCACCGCCTCCTCAGCTTCACTATCGATAAGAAACACAACTCGTTTCACACTCACTTCGGAGACGAGCGTGAGGTTATCGAGATTCCGCAAAGAGTTTCCTTCATGGTTGGCACAACTACTGTCCTTGACAAAATTCACCACGACATCAATCTGGACCATGCATTGTTCAAAGACAAACAGGTTACTCTGGCTCCAATCTTGGGTGAGATCAACGAAGGAAAAAACCTCGGTCAAGACCGATTTGACAGCTTCTTCCTATTGTGTCCCGCCGTAACTCCTGGGTTTGTCCTCACAGCACGCAAATGGGTTGTATTCAGTCTAGACTCATTGCCGGAAACATTTCAACCACTACGACAAGGGCTATGGGCTGAACTTATACTTCCATCCAAATACAAAGACCAAATCAGTGCCACGGTCCTTCGTCACAGGTTTCGTGAAGAACTACCACCTTTTCAAGGCAAACAACCAGGGAGAGGGACTGGCTCTATCATTCTTTTGCAAGGGCCGCCTGGTGTCGGAAAAACCATGACGGCTGAGGCTTTGGCAGATCATATCGACAGGCCCCTTTATTCGGTCACTAGTGGAGAGTTGGGAGACGTTCCGGTTGGAATTGAGAAACGTCTAGTGCAGATCCTACAACGCGGTCAAAAGTGGAAGTGCGTGGTATTGATTGATGAGGCGGACGTCTTCCTTGAAACTCGTAACACGGAAGCTGCTGATTTCACGAGGAATGCTATCGTCTCTATTTTCCTACGACAGCTAGAGCAGTATTCCGGCATTTTGGTCATGACCACGAATCGGCACTGCGAGGTTGATTCCGCAGTTGTCCAGAGAGCTCATTTACGCCTTGCTCTACCAACTTTGAACAGGAAGGCCACCTCCCTGCTGTGGAACATATACTGTAAGCCAGGTAGAGTGCAGGATTTGATTACAGAGACTGGGTTAGTCCGGCCTCATGTGATTATAGGAGAGGGGGTCAAAGACTGGTGGGAAAGGCGTTATGACGAAAAAGCCAAAGCGAATGAAAAGGCTGAATCAAGTGATGATGACAACTCGAATGGTGCTTGGTGGAGTGGTAGAGAAATCCAATACGCCTTCAGACAAGCTTCGATGTTTGCTGTCTTTGAGGCCTCTAACGCACGGCGACAAAAGATCGAAAGACATATAGACCACCTTAACGGTTCCATCAAAACCAGGAAGGCGGAAGGCCGAGATACACGTGAACAGATCGACGAGAAGGAAAAGTGGGAGCTGGAGAAAGATACGATTCTGGGGACTGAGGACGAAATCACACTGCGCGTAAAGCACTTCGATGATATACTGGAGAGAGGTGCTGAGTTCGAGAAGAACGTGCGGGAAAACAAGGCTTCATACTTTAGCCCTGGGGGTGAAGTCAAAGCAGCAAACGAGAACATTCTATATGAGGAATAGATTCTAGGATAGGTAATGTTGCGTTGTACCATTTGTTCATGGAAGGCATTGAGTGCTGGGGATTGGGTCATAACATAACTGCACTGGAAAAACTAGTCCGGCATTTCATGTGAACCATCGTAATTTATCCTTGTCCCACTCCTTGGAGACTTTCGATACGCCATCTTCAGCATCTTCAGTGGTTGCAACAGTCACTATTTCTTTTGGGCGGATACCCGCGCATGCAATTCGAGTTCGTCCCCACCCTGAAAGGCTCAGGAGTAACTTGAACTGCGCTGATTGTGGTGCCTGCTTTGACTCCCGGACCAATTCAGCGATCTGCTGAATCAGATCATAGCCATTTTTATCGAAGGGAGATATCCCTTGGACACCACTCAATACCACAACAACTTTGGAAATAACTGTCAGGTTTCTCAGGATCGACATAAGTATCTTTGTTCCTTCTGATAAGCTGCCACATATCTGCCTATAGTCAGGAGGACAAAGCCTCTGTGCTTCTGCGCTCTGACGAAGTAGCTGCTCAAGCAAGTCAAGGGCAAGAATGGTGTCTTTGGGTGGTCTGAGAGCCTCTAGGTCGTTTCCAAGACTACGCAGTTCTTGTGTCGAGGTATCATAGAAGGTCGACAGAAGGATGAGACCAGACGGACTTGCTTCAGCGTCCACAACTGTAGCTAGTGCGATCAATGTGGCTATGCCAGTTCTCTGACGTTGATGCTCTCGCGAACCAATCATAATTATCTTTGAAACGAGGTCTTGACTCCAGACATGGATGCAGTATCCACGATTACCCCACACGATCCTGAACTTCAAAGAGCCCAGCTTGGATTTGGACAAATGCTCTTTAATTCGCCGGATCAGTTCCAACCTGCGAGGTCTCGGTCCTACAGGTCTCCAATGTATGGTGGGTCCCGCAAGCTCATTTTCTGGAGCTTGTTTCTCGATGTCTCTGGAACCTCTGTCAAGAGCTTCTTCTATTTGATTCTGCGTTGGAGGTACAATGTCGGCTCTGACCTCGGTTTGTGCATTTGCAATAGCTGATAGTCCTTCCCGGTCATTATTTGGGATTGATTTGGAGTGATACAGTGTAGTAGGCAGTGGGGAAGGACCTAAAACATTGTGGAGGATTTGGGTTGCCGGATCCTGAACATCCTCTTTTCTATCTAACTAACAGTTAGCGAAGATGAATTTGACCTTGTATGGATCTTGGCACCCACCACTATTGGACACACCAATTGTATTGTTGGATCCTCTAGAATCAATGTTTCCAAGGAAGTACTGCACGCAGGAGGGCGAATATTGTATGTGGATGCAGCCGGGAGGGTGATCCATAGACAAATAGCAGCGTTTCCCCACGGGAACTTCAACAGGGGGTATTTACAGGCTAATGAGTGCCCAAATTCGTGGTTATACTGGGTACAGGAACACCATCTTATAGTCTTGACCACCCTGTGTAGTATGAGGTGCAGATCATCAACGTATCGGAGATGATGAGCACGATTTCAGGCTACGTGTTTCCAACCAGGCATCCAGTGGATGCGTGGTATAATCTGGAGTGCAACCTTGCGCGCTTCCTTCTCCGTGGTGGCTGAATGAAAAGAGCAAGATAGGCTGACGGGACGTATTGAAATTTCTGCACAGCTGTGGTGCATCTAGAACGTGACACACGTATTCACAGCCAAGAGAGGTTAGCTTGTGGTGTTGACAGTGGTGAATATACTATCCATTGGTTGTTCAGTAACATAGCCTATCATATGTGCTTCGCCGCCACCCTGTTGTTGCTACTTTGTTACGTCTCCTTTCAATACAACGCCCTTCCGGTACGGCATTGAAGCCTTGTAGGCTAAAAGAAATGGTAGGACATAAAAAGAGACTAATGACAGTTTCAAACTTCCTTTCACGTTGTCATTTCATAACGAGTTTGTAGTTGTTTTTCTTCTTCATGCCAGTTCATTGTTCTCTATCAAACTACACACAATCCGGACAATGAGGCGAGTAGCTATTTGTTCTGCGGATTCTGAGACATGCACGCCATGTCACACCGGTCAAGCAGTGTCTCACATCAATAAGGCAACACACCCAATTCTTCGCCGCCCTGATTTTGCTAGCTAAGTTAGCCTCGAACACAGCCTACATATGCACTGCCAGTCATTAGATTGATGCCTAATCTCACTGTAGCAATATCCATACGTGTATTTGAACCACTTGGCACAGCCACCAACAAATGTTCTCGATTGTGACAGATTTCACACCGATCACGACGGCATATTTACCCGTTGCTTCCATACCAGAACCGTGTGATGGGAAGTCCTTAATATTTTTACTATATATCTACTGCTCATCGCCCCAAAATATGTCTGGTCCCCAAGATATCGCTGCCATCTTTGGTCTACTAGAACTTGGCATTCGCAGTATAAGCACTCTTTACAAGTTTATCCACGAGCTCCGCCATATACCAAAAAAGATTAAACAGGCCAGAGCTGAGATTCAAGCTCTTCTTCCCTTCTTGGACGAGATCCAATTGATCAGGGCTACAGGGCTTCCCTCTAGTATCATCATCCGACGCTCTGGGTTAGGGGAAGCAATAGCAGCTTGTGGCAAGACCTGCAGCGAACTTCAAGCTCTGTTGTCCACTTGGGATCCCGGTCAGAGTCGGTTTACTACTAGGCTGAAGTACCTCCGGGATAAAGAGACCTTCAACGACTTGATCAAAGATATAACGACCAGAAAACAAACAACCATACTCGCAGTTGCTGTTGCACAATTGTGAGTTTTCATCTTTTCGTGTCTTATAAGTGATAAACTAATCGGCGTCAAGTTCGATGCAAGCTGAGTCGCAGGCGAAAATGAGCCTCTCCGAGATCTCTCAATCAGTATCGCAGATCCAAAAACAGCAGGAAATGGGGCCCGTAACTGAGCCTGAAGGTAGTAGTGCCCAGATCGTCACCGTTCGCAAGGCGGAAGCCATTCATACTACCACTCCGCTTGCCAAATCTTCCGTCCCCCAGCCTATGTCAATGGAGCAGGCCCCGAAGGATCCTACACAGCTGAACTCTACAGCAGGGCAAATTTTCAATGCTATCAATGTTGGTGGTTCTTCAAACCAGATAGGAATGTCAGTTACAGCAATGCAAATTATGCTTGCAACAAAATCGCATACCACTGTTCAGAATTTCCAGGACGACATAAATACGTCGGACTCTTCTAAGGAAATTAAAGTCGGTATTTTCTAGTTACTTTCAGTAGACCTTATACAAGATCGCTCCTACTCGATGTCTGAGATTCTATTAGATAGACAATGATAATGGAGTACAGAAATCATAAATTATCGTAAAAATATCCACGCGACGTGATACAACTGCTAAATTGCACACTGAGACTGTTGAAAACCGATCTCAGTGAGGAGCTAGATAGAATATTTGGTTTCACAACAGATTGAAACAAGATCAGGAAGGGGCAAAGTTGCAGTGAAGACTGGCAGCAAGACAGGAGGGAGGTTAAAATTGCAGTGCAGTGAACTTCCATGGGTGGAAACCCTCCCGTATTCTCAAACATAAAGACATTTACTCTCACAGTGAGCTGTTAGATGTGTTACCTAGAAATATTTGAAACAAAGTTTATAAGATCGTTAATGTATCATATAGAATGAAAATGGTGATTTGCTCCAATGTTCATATTGGATGTGATGGTAGCGTGGATATCTATATGACCGCATCCGAATAGGTGTTATGAGATGAGCGTGCCTTGATTACTCTGGTGCCAAGGCATGCATCGGATCATATGCCCAGACCAAGCCATGTTCATCCATAATCAAAAGTCCTCAACTCGATAAACCTGATAAGGAACCTCTTCATACGGATGAGCCCTACAAGGATCAGCAACACAACCCATCACAGAACAGCTTATGAAAACTCACTTTTTAAGCGCAGCAACCGCATTTCTGGTTGTATCCTCTCCAACAATCAACGTCTCAACTCTAACCTCAGGCGTCTCCTCCAGCTCGCCCACCTTGCCGATGGCTGGGTTAGCCGCATCACCCGGTCTGAACTGTCCAGTGCCGGATGTCTGCCATGCGCACTCAGTGTAGCCACCGGGACCCGGGTAGCGACCTGCGCCGGCTTTGAAAATGGCGGCTTTGCATGCTGCTGCGTTGGCGGGTGGGACGTAGAAGATGAGGGTGAAACGAGGCAGGGACGATGCCATTTTGTTCATCGGTAATGGGAAGTGAAAGGGAGGAGAGATGTGCTGGGATTGAGGCAACAAGTGTTGTGTTTTATCTGGGCCGGTACAGTATCGTTTATATATTTGGAGAATGCTCTACCGTACTTATCCACGTTGTTCGACACCAGTAGTGTTATAGCTAACGCACGTCAACGCGCCCTGCCGTGTCAATTCTTTGTCTAGTCGGGTTTGACAAAGAGAAAGGGCGTCGTCTTTGATTTGATCAAGCTTATCGGATAGCCAGGTTACCTAACCCATACCCCACTTTGACAGCTACCACTGGTTGATTGGGTTCCAGAACCATTAATCTCCAAGGTTTAAGATACAAGAATTAATAGCTTAAACGGTCGCGATAAGCACAGCTATAGAATCATAAAATAAAGGTCTAAATATGATAAGTTTCACCTGTTAACTATGGCACCTTGGGTGAATTCTTCTGGAACTTTGATACGTTGATGAGTATGACTAGTAAGGCATTGGCAAGCCTTCATCGCTTGGTTACCATAAACTTTGTTTCTCCACAGCAAACCTTTTCTCGACAAACTCAGTCACTATTTAATCCACTTCTCTTGCACCGTATTCCGTCTTACACATTTCATTCCCTCACCACCATCCGTCTACATCACAATAGCTGACCATGAGTAGCCCTGGTGATTTGGAAAGCTCCAAGGACTTTCGGTACGAATGCGCTGAAAGGATCGAAGCCAAGATTCGCGAACATCCCTGTTTCGAACGCTTTCGACTACAAGCAATCCACATCGCAACTATACTACTGGTTCCCCAGGGATGTCTGGAGGATAGTGGCTTCCTTGGCTTGGAAAAGCCAGCAAAGACCCTACGCAAAAATCTAATGACTGTGGCCAGCCTAGTCAGACACTGTACGCTATACTCACTCATCCCTGTCCATGCTGAATGTCATGTGCTAATTCGTTCAAGATCTCATCAAGTTCGAGGAAGACCGCTCAGACTCGGCTAGTAGCATCGAAGCGGAGAAAGACACATGTCGCCGTCGTGATAACTTTCAATGTCTATTTACGGGTACATCGACCGATCACGTAGTCCACATACTCCCGTTCACATGGAACAAGACTAAAGCCAATGTGCATGAGACGGACCTAGTCATAGACGGCTGTCGAGCTTTCTTCACCGACGAGATATGCTACGACTTGGAAACCCTCTTTATCAACTCTCGAAACCTCTGTAGTTCAGACAAGCACTGGAATATGATCAACATTAGCAATTCGCTCCATGCGTATTTGTCATGTGCCTTTTTTGGACTGAAATGCTTGGGCATTAGACCCCAAGCCTGTCCGAATACTCAGGATCCGATAGAGGCAGAGTGGGAAGTCGTGGTTCAATTCCAATGGCTACATCGCCGGTGGGGGAAGCCAAATGAAGAAATGACTATAATGGATGGTGGCGACAGCATGAAGAACATGGCGGAAACACAGATCCAACATGAAAAGAATGGATCTCCTCCCACTAGTCATCCAGGAGGATGGAAGATTGCTGCCATAAATATTGATACTTCACCAATCATTTCAGGCGACAAATTTACTATCACAATGTCGGAACAAGATGCAGCCAAGTGCAAGATGATGCTAGATCTGCAGTGGTTTATATTGTCCATCGCCGCCATGAGCGGTGCAGCTGGGTACCCAGATCTTCTTCCTATCGTTGAGGACACTAAGGGCATCATTATGGAGGAGTGGCAGCGAAGCTACCCTTATTGGTGGCAGGACATGGAATATCCTAGTAAGTCTTAGAATATAAAACTATAAGTGTAAATTGGGATATGACTAGCACAAAATGGCCTACGTTTGAGGTACCCAGGTCTCTGCAAGGGGGACTTTTCGTTCAATACACTTGATAGCCTGGCTTCTTAGAAAGAGATCTGTGTTATACGTCTTGGATACAAAGCTTATTAACGATTTGTCAAGGATCTCGTCCCTTACGGTTCCAGGCGCTCTCGCGCACGCCGGGGGTTCAGACCCGCCGTCTACCCGAAGGGGAAAGGCGCACCGGCCGATCGGGACTGGCGGGATCCGGGGGCCGCGCCCGGATCATATACGATGTGATGTATGCACGGATCTGATGCAGTTTGTCTCGCGACGTACATAGACCAGTTTCAGCACTTTTTATTGTAATTCGTCGAATTACCACCAAGACTGCACACAGTAGGTGATTGATTGGTGAGAATCTGTGGGGGGTCGTGACACTTTGATCTACAACTTACACTTTTAAAGTAGTAAACTATTATTCTTCAAACCCAGCATATACCCTTGTAACCGACCACGCCAAAGCAAAATCCTGCGTCCCCTCAGCAGGGTTAATCATCTTTTGCGCGACGACTCGTATATCAACCGGAGTCCGAGGCACCGGGCAAAGGATAACCTGCTCTACATTGTTCTGCTTACTCATATCGTCCTCGGAGACGCCACCGTGGTAGAGTGCATCCGTCGAGTGATCAACGACGGCCAGGTTCAGATTGTTCTGCATCATCGCACCGGGAAGGTCGTTGTAGACCATGGTAACCTTGAGCTCGAACTGGCTTCTGTCTTCATTGCCGATGAGATCGGGACTAGGGGGATCAAGGGTGAAGGAGACTGTTTCAAGGTGCTTGAGTGGTGGCCCGATAAGTGTGCCGCCGGGATATGAGGGGAGGCTGGTTTTTCTTGACAAAGTCTCATGGTGCACGGTACGGATTTCGAGCATGGAGGCTGAATTCTGCAAATTTACCCGGCCAAAGCCTTGGGCTTCCCTGTCGACGTTGGGAAGCCTGTTGGCGCCGTTGATGATGATAGCTTTGAGCAGTGCAGCAGGTGGTGATGATGAGGGAAGGCCGCCGTTCTTCTCTTGATAGATCTCGCGCAGAATTGCAGCGCAGCCAGCGACAAGCGGCGTCGCATGGCTTGTACCGCTCCGAACTTTCCAGAGGGCGTTGGCGTATTCCTCGCTCCTCGCCTTAGCAGCGTGGTAATTAACATCCGGGTGCCTGGAATAGGCGGAAAAGATATTGTAACCAGGTGCCACGACATCAGGCTTAGTACGCTTTTCCACTGTGGGTCCGCGAGAACTGTCACTGAGGACCATGTCTGGGTTGAAGAAGGCGATCTCAGCTTGTGCTGTTTTCGCCGAGTCAGTTGTCTCGGGTGTGAGCTTGCGCGTTGTGCCAGATGCTCCAACTGTCAAGCAGTTCTTCGCGGCGGCTTGCGATCCGATGGATGGTTTGGTTTGGTTCACAGGCCACTTTTTCAGCATCTGCTCGTTGTTATTGCCGGCAGAGAAGATGATAAGGGCTTGTGGATTGTTGCATACGAATTTATCGATAGCGCTTGCGCCGTCGCCATACTCCCTCTGAGCATAATAGAAGCCCAGAGGGTCGCCCCAGGAGTTAGAATGGATAAAAGCCTTGTGCTTTTGATATGGCTCCTCAAATAGGGTCTTGACATCTATCATTGCTTTGAGAGTGCGAGTGTCTTGAAGAAGTGAGGTCATGATCAACTTTGCTTCTGGGGCAACACCAGTCACAAGGCCATGGTCTGTTTGGATGCCCCTTGCGACGATGGTGCCACAGACGTGTGTGCCGTGACCTTGAGGATCGTCGACGGTCCCTGCGGCAGGCTTGGTATCAGTTGGACCCTTAGCTCGCCCAACAGAGATGAGTCGTTCGATACTGCCCTTGAAGGCGGGGTGGCAGTCGCTACGACTCCCTAAGTCGAATCCCGTATCGTTGACTGCGATGGTTTGTCCCTTGCCCTGGTGAGACGACAGAGTCATCGCCGCCTCGCTCAAGTGACCACCACCCATCACAATCTCGACTGCCTTGCTGTCATGGAGCTCTGGAACAATGACTTCCTCAACGATGCGGACATTGTCATTCTGAACAATAGTCTGTAGCTGTTGCCAGGTTGCGGTAAGGCGTATTTTGCCATCACTCAGCTCAAAATCAGCGCGGTTCAGATCCGTATTGGCTGCTATGGAATCCGCAACGGTGCCTTCATCGATTTCAGAGTTGTGGATCATGACGTCTAATGTGCAAGGGATGACTTCTTTCTCCGACTGTAACTTACGAATGTCATCAAGGACATCGCGCAAGTTTTTGGGAATCTTCATAACATTTCGGTAGACATCGACCTGACGGACGAATGTCGTTAGGTCTCGAATGGGGGAAAGGTCTGGAGGATCATAGTGGCAGAGATAATTGAGGTTGCCAAGGTCTTCCAAGATGTGCACGCCAATGTCTTCTAGTGTGATTTGTTGTTGCTGGGTAAGGATGTCTTTGAGTGTAACAATGATGTGATCGGTATTCTTTGCGTCCTCAGCATAGTGCTTCTTCGGGTCAACAGTGATACCGTTGACCTCGATAACTTGAGCATTCCTGGGTGGAGTGACGTCCCCCATGGTGACAAGGCTATGCCCTAGGCACGTTTATACTGGCAGTGGGGGATATGGAACGAACTGTTATGATCGGATGCCGCAAGCAAGATCAGCAATCTGCAAATATTGTCCTTAATATGCTCAACCCTTCTCTCTGAAATACTTAATATTGCCAGTTATGAAGGAAATCCGCGACGAGCTATCTTGAGAGATCCAGAGTCCCACACCGGTCAGGTATTATCACACCATTTTTCTGATTAGCACGAGTGCTCGGATAACTTGTAGGAGGCTACCGTCTGATTTCGATGCAATGCTGCTGGCCAGAAGTATGCACGCATTTCGGAAAGCATTTGGCGTTTCAGCTCCGGGCTTGTATTTCGAGTTTGGCCGGTTTGATTGATCTCTTTGGTCAATCTGGGTTCGTGCAGAAAATGCTAAGATTCGATAGTGCCTAAACGTGTCACACTTCCCCTACTTAGACGGGTCACTCGGCGAATGAATCATCATGCTGCGGGAAACGATAGTCAATGTCGAGTAGTTTAGGTTCTTACTAAACCAATCGTCTTAAACGGCTCAACCCGTGGGGGCAATATAGATCCCTGTTCTGTACTCGATACTTACCCTAAAAAAGTGCTACTAATGGCATAGCGTCATGACGGGACGGTAGCTGAAACTAGGGTTTACAGCTAAGCCCGCCGCCATGCCAATAGTCTCAGCAAACCCAAATCGCCAATTGGCATGGTGAGCCCAACGGGGAAAGTGGCTAGCTCTAGGCATTAGTATTGGGAAAGATGGCGCGTTATCAGCCAGCTGAAAATGTTGTAGACTTCCCCGGAATACGGCGTATGCATAAGTGGGCCTAGGGTAAACACTATCCTGTCTACTGCATTCGCTAGCTTAACGTATCGGTCATCGAGACCTCATTTCGGGAACTCATCCAAAGCCTTGATGCAAGGTTCTACCCGCCGATGTCTCTAAAGCTTGAATTAGGCCGCAGGCATGAGAACGTCTAGCCAAGACCGCGCAGCCAGCCACTATAGGTTCAGAAATATCTCTTCGGACACGATCACCGTTTCTATGAACTCTTGCATTAGTTTAGCTATATAGTGTATTCTCCGGTGGCGGATGACCCACCCCTGTTTCATAGCCAAATAGTTCATTTGCGCAAGATTCGGTCTCAGTTTAGCTATGGTAGTAAATTGCGCTTGGTCTATTCAGGAATACCAGCACTCTTTCTCAGACATACTATCGAAATCTTGTCTGTACAAGTCACAATTATCCCTGACATAGCCAGCTTAGGCATAGCCATGGCGATAGTGTCATGTATGCTTGGGCATGCAGAGCGATGCTCAGCCCACTCTCGAATTCGTACCTCGTCTTCTGTGGTGTTCAAGACTGATTAAAGTTGTCATCATGAGAAGCCTAGGCATTGCGTACGTGATTCTAGACTTCAATGATTGTGACAAACACGCATAATGTCTCAGCCGTGCTCGACTTCAGCCAGCCTCTCATAGGCTTAGCCAAGTCTGAAAATATCTTCCATGACATTCTGAAGATATTGCAAGCGAGTCGTGGGATGCGTCTGACCTCGTACTTTCCTGCAAGACAGCGGTTCTTTCAAAGAGTCAGACTATAGACACTAGTTCCTTAAGGACCGCTCAGATATAAAAAGGCCTTTGATATTCCCCTCTCTCGAAACCAATCCCTAACCATCACTACCACAACTCTAACAACTCTAACAAAGTTAACAATCCCACACTATCCCTCACGTCTTCAAATCCCTTCTTGGAAAACCTGATCAGTAAAAATGGCCACCGTCACCTCTTCCAACTCCAACACTACCGTCAGCACAGTTACAACTGTCATCGAGGTCAAGGACCTCGGCGATGGCAAGTATGAGCTGAACGAGATCCAGTCGGACCCCTTTGTCCCCCCTGAGACCCATAGCAACAACCGCAAGCAGGTTGATGTCCCACTCCCCGTCCCCGGCCTCGGTGTAAGTGATCATGCCAGCATCTAAAATTCGACACTTGTCACGGTGTGAGATGTATTAACAAGAATCTGGATTAGATCACCGTCTACCTTGATGTCGACGACAAGGAGATCGGCGCCTACGCCACCATGTTCGGCTCACAGATTGGCAGCTCTTACAGGGCTGGCCTTGACTCGGGAATCGAGATTGGCATCAACCTGTTGCTCGCCAAGGGCAGTGTCCGTGTCTTTACCAAGGATAGTAGAGTGAAGTTGGCTTATAGCCTTAGCGCTGGAATTGGTCCTTTCGCTACTTCTCACAATGACGAGGTCGACTTGTTCGGCTTCTAAAGGAGACTTCTGTTGTGGTACTATCTTGGGTTTCCTAGCTATAGTATAGTTAGTCTATGTTATTATTATTCTATTCTAACAATAGACAAGCTTTTCATATTTATAAAAATCGATATCCTAGTTGTTCTAGTGTGACATTCTGAGAGTTTACAACTGTGGAGGATCCGGCAGAAGGTGCTGCGAGTCTGTCCAGTACGGGCGAATAGTCCTTCTGGATAGTGTATTGTCTAATCTATGGATTAGGTCTACGGTAGGTAGTACGTAAACCTCTCTGTGGTTCACGATGCCTTTGCGGTGATCCTCAAATAAGATAACTGAGGTCAAAAAGGGATCATGACTCGGTCGAGTGATCCAATTCTTTTTTGCTTTTGTCCAATGATGAAAGGAAATTTGTGGGGGACAGCGATGTTTTTTCCGTCAATTGTCTCATGACATTCTTGTCATTGTTTTTCATGTTTGGGACGCTAAGGTTAGTTGTCCTCCAGAATAGGACTAGCCGCAGTGGTTACGTACAGTTGGTGTTAGTAACAAAGCGGGTACATTCGACTGAGACAACATTAGTGATGAAATTATGAGTAAAAGGAGCAAACTACTGGTCGATATACTATCAAACAGGTCATAGGATGGAATGAATGGGGATTGAGGAGGGGGAATAATGTTTTTGGGGGACGCCAGAGGCCTCAACGGGATTCTCCCCACCGCTCACCGAGCTATATTATCAATAAGGAACCCTTCCCTTTTCCTTTCGTCCGATCGTATCAAGACATATATCACATCGGCCAGTTATCAAAATGCCTTCCAGAGTTAAAGTAGACTCCAAGGAGCCAACCAATCCAGCCAACATTATTTCCAGGTTTCTGGCCCTTGAGCAGATCTACAGCGCTAAAGACCTCGACACCTACCTCCAGACACTACAACAAACAAATAGCGATGCTTCTACCGATGTGATCGTCTTGTGTGCTTCGGCAATCCTGGCGATCCCTGAAGCAGTATTCGATTGGGCAGTACAGCAACAAACCAGTCGTGAGACACGAAAAGGAAACACGTTTCTTGTTTTGTGCGGCGGAATTGGACCGTGCACACCATTTGTCTACGACGCTATAAAAGCTAGCAAGAAATACTGCCAGATATTTGATGAGGTTGATGGCAAACCAGAGGGCCAAATATTGAAAACCATGGCGGAGCGCTTTTACAAACTCGCCATCAACGACAAAGAGATCAGCAAGTCTACAAACAACAGTTTCAATATCCTGGTCTCGGACCGTTCTACAGATTGCGGAGCTGATGCGCTCGAAACTCGAAAGGTCTTGGATGGGCACGGTATAAACTCTCTGAGATCCATTACTGTGGTGCAAGATCCTGCCATGAGCAGTCGAACAGTTTCCTCCTTCGGAAGTGTGTACGATGATCAGGAAGTGCGAGTTGTCAGTTGGCCACAGACGAGGTCGGACGTTACAAACCTTCAAGGAGATAACCAAGCTGGCAAAGATAATAAGATAAGAGAGCTTTGGTCTATGGATCGCTTTTTGGATCGGATCATGGGAGACACGGCTTACGCACAAAGCGAGCTGGGAAAGGGCACGAAAACCACTGTTGACATCCCAAATGAAGTAGAAGATGCTTGGTCTACTATAATGCAGGAAAGTAGTTTGGCGTTGTCATGCTAAGCAGAATGGGTCTTTGCTCCATCAATTTATAAGCTTTTGTCTCAGAGTTTCTGTGACAGTTCGCTGTGAAACTAATTGTTGTTATGTTTGACAATGCGCGGGTTCAAATTTCTTCTTCGTGAGAAGAACATGAATGGCCCTATAGGGTTCCACAAATGTTGACCTCAAGGTTTAGGATACAAAAACTAAACCGCCTAAAAGACATGAACTAAGTAGAATAAACTGACCTAATCATTTCGTCTCTTGTTCCTAGCGGCTAATTTTCCTAATACCATAAACTGACCCTCGTCCCCCAGGCCCGCTTTTAGCAAATTGTCTGGGCAGTTACAGAGGCTTGTTTACTTATTGATACAATAAACTTAACTTACAAGTGTTTGCCAGCTGGCAAACATGATTTTCAAACTTAGTAGGCAGCCGCAAATCTGACCTTTCGCTCTAATAAATTTACGTCTGCTGCCCTTCGCTCTTCTCTAGCATCATCAGCAAAACGACAACGGAACATCACAGTAACCACCGCCATGGACAAGCGACCGCGATATAACAGTCTCGTCGATGACATTTTCTACGGAGACCTCCCAAAAGACCAGCCCGAGTTGGTATCAGCCGCCAGAGAGCTGCCGGCAGCGACGCCAGCATACGAAAAACCAGTGAGCGACTTGAACAACCTACAATTTCGGTACACGTGTGCCGGGAACATCGAGGCAAAGATCCGTACAACGGCAGAAATCTACAGAGATTTTAAGTTGCAGGCTATTCACGTATCCACGATACTACAGGTGCCTAAAGAATCTCTAGAAGATGGTGGCTTCCTTGACCACCAACAGGTGGGACTGGATCTCCATGAGAATTTGGAAAGAGTGGCCATGCTGGTCAGCCATTGTAAGTTATGCCGACCCCCTCACTAGGCTGCATTCTTTATGCTAATTTATTTAAGACCTTCTCAAGTTTAGGGAAGACCGTTCAGAGCCCGATGACGATTGCGTGGGGCCTACGGCGACAATACACAACAACCAGAAAAAGGCATGTCAGGAGAGAGACGCCTTTCGCTGCATCTTCACGGGCACATCGCTCGGAAAGGTCGCACATATTATCCCTTTCGCATGGAACAAGAATAAAACCAGCATCAGGATAACCACATCAGCTCTGACGGCCAGTCAAGCTTTGTTTTCCAACAAAACCACATACAGGGAGTTGGCCAAACTCTTACTGGTGGAAGCTGACCCCGGAAAGTCCGATAGAACTTGGAATATGGTCAACATCCACGAATGCCTCTACTCATATTGGTCCCGTGCATACTGGGGGCTCAAGTGTTTGGGCATCAAGCCCAAGGCGCTTCCGCGTCGATCACTCCGAGGTCCAACAACGGGTCCCAACAAGGTCCCAGATGCCCCAGAGATGGAAGTCAAGATCCAGTTTCAGTGGCTACGTCGTCGATCGGCGAAACCCACCGATCACATGGAGATTATGGTTGGCGAGGATAGCATGAAGAGTATGGCGGAATCGCAGATCAAGCATGTACAGCAGGGATGCCCGCCTTCTACTCACCACCCAGATGGCGGTACGATCGGTGCGATCCGTGTCCCTGATAATGTCCCACTTATCTCTGGCCACACCTTCATTCTGACAATGCCAGCAGAAGACGTCGCCAAGTGCAAGATGGTGCTAGACCTGCAGTGGGCGTTGATTGGCATTGCCGCCATGAGCGGTGGAGCTGAGTACCCAGAACTTCTGCCAAATGCTGATGACTACTATGCCATGATGCAGGGAATGCTTGAACGTTGGACTGGAAGATACTAGATAGCTTACACCAGGAGCAATAAAAGACGAAATAACCTCGTCCTCATCCGATCTTGAGCTGGTCGATCATGAAATGAAGAGTGACGCTGCCAGCCCATAAGCCAAGAAAAATCTCATAACCCTTTGATCCCATCTGGTTTCGCATGACGCCAGCATGGAAATTCCGTTTGCCAATTTTGTAGTCATAGAGAGTTTCATGGTGAGATTTGCGATACGTGTACGGTCTCTTTGAGCATTTCTTGCCGAAGTCAAGACCGAACAATAATAGCTTATTACAATTCGGGAAACAAAGACATAGGTATGAACATAATGTAAAAAGATTGTGGTAGAGATTCAACCTGGATAAGGCATTCCTCATTTCCCCCACCAACCAGAAAGTGAGCCCAACCGGGCCATAAGAGAAGCGTGTTTCCAAATGCGAGGATGTCAAGCTACCTAGGTACCGAAGAATGTGTCTCTGGTAGCCCTTTTCTACATGTTGACTGGGAAAAACAAGTACGGTCACTTTCATTTGTGACACGACTGTTATGGCAGTGCCAGCGCTCCAAGCCGATTTTGATGAGTGGTGGGGCAATCGTCTTTCGTTTTGATGTAACATTTGTCTACCAACAATACATTTCAGCGCAGCAATCAATCCGGCATTTCTTCCCATACAAGAAACAAGAGCTGAGAAAAGTATCGGTCAGACGGTCTATTCAGATCACGCTGTCAGAAAGCGCCCATCTACGATACCCATATTCACCCTGTATGCCCCAAATATCCAACTTCACCGACGCTTCATTCCGGAGACAATTTGTGTTTAGCTAACATTAACTTTTAATCATTATAGTATCTGCGTCCTTGTGGGCACCATCGCAATTATGCCGTCTCTTCAAACCCCGACAAACGTCAACGATCTTGGTACCGGGCCCTTGGATCCGAAACATCTCGCGTACATTGGAAACATTCCCCACGACGTCAGGAAGAGAGATTTCGTCAACTTTCTGCATGATGCTGGTTTTAGCGACATTCAACTTCACTGGCCCCCTGGTGAACATGACATGGTCCCTGAAGATTGGCAACATCTTGGACATTGTGTCGCCGAATTTCCATCCGTGGACTTGAAGAACCAAGCGATGAATCGCATCCCTGGTCTTCGACTCAGAGGAACGATGCCCAGTGTGTCGGCTGCTAAGAGTCGTCTGGTAAGTAGAGCGATTCTTTCTAGCCCAAGGTGTCTAACTGACCGGAGGAGCCTTCTCAGAATCCCACCCCGATAGTCCACGGCCCCACCAGGTGTGACCCAGTCCGTATGAAGGAGACATTGAAGGCTCTGAAATACCCCCCTGAGTACACATCTACTGCGGTCTGGGGCAAGAGTGATGTCGAATATGCTACTAAGCTACGTATGGCTCATCGGGAGGAGGAGGACGGAACCTCCTTGCTTGTCGCCTACGATGATGCGGAAGATAATCTGCGAGTGCGATGCCAGCCGGTCCCATCACCTATGGAATTCAACGACAAACATCGAAACAAGACATGGATCTATGTCACATCGCCAAAGGGAGCTCATATCACGAAGTGCATCACCCTTGACCAACTGCCTATGATGAAGGCTGAGGGCTGGAAGGAGTTCCATGTTTCCAAACGTCTATTTGAGGAGGGAACGGATCATGACCTACGAAAGATCTCCATGATACAGGATGTCTACTCAACTGATAATCCTGTGGACGACACACTCCGGATGTTTCAGACTGGCGTTGCAATTTCTGAAAAGTCGGACGGGGTTACCTGGACCCCTGAAAGTCTTTTGACTATGAGGGACGGAGCTCAAGCCGTTGTATCAACCTCCGAGACATTCGTCGGACCCAACGATCATAAACACAGTCATCTGTCTGCCACTTCTCAGGGTCACCACGTCAAGTATCCACGTCCTGCAAAAGTCGGTCCCGGCTGGGGCGACTACGATCATTACGTAGGCTGGCAGCAGCGCGGACGGAAGGTCACGTCAGATATGGTGCCGAACAATTTGTGGAATGATTCGATGCCCGAAAAAGTACAATTCGAAATTATTACGGATGGAGAACCTGTTCCCGGCGATATTGTCACGACCACGAACAAAAAGTTCGACGAGCAACATGGTGAGAATATCAGCAATCCTATTGGTCTTTGGGAACGTCTGAGTAGGGATGAAGCACGACAAACTGAGCGCGCGCACAGATTCCCCAAGCGCAAGTAGCAGTTTGAGCCGGAGGGCCGTCTCGTGAGCGATAGCACAGTGGCGGAAAGACACTACGGGTGGCGTTTGCAGAAGCCAGACGAAAGGGGGGCTGAGCGCAGCGTCATGCTGCATTCAATGATCGAACATGAGTTGAGACCGGACGAGGGCCATGTGTACAGTATTCTAATGTCGTAGCAGAAGATGTTTACTATAGGGTCGGGCTGCAGCTACCACTCCGGGGGTCACTTTCACTTTTTATTGCCATTAAGTAGAGCTCATGGCATGTCTTAGAGGTTGTTGTTGATGTACCATTTTGTACTCGTACACGGTTTCGTAATCAGGTTTCTCTCAAGCGATAGCCTCTTAAACTACCTGGAGTGTGCTTATATTGACGATATGGTTTACGTAAAATCAGTCTCAATCCACCGAAAGGAACCCGTTCGCGAGGGACTCCTTCCCTGAACACCGTATCTCAACTTCGAGATACCAAACTAGCTAAGTTCAAAACACGACCTTGTTGATATCATTTGGTTAACAGTGCCCAAACCTATCGGTGAATATATGCTAACAGACGTGACAGCCAGCTCCGTGAGGTCACAGCTGGACTCGCAGGCTTTGTAATGACTGTGAACCGAGTAAACGAATTCTCAGCCAGAGCTTTGTGCACTTCTTTGTAGGCATCATAGCCGTATAGCCATGGCTGGACTTCAGGACATGTCCAGCGACTAGGAAAGGGTGCCTTGAGTTCTTTTTTTCCCAACTGAGACAAGAATATCTCGTCGCGTTTCACTTGCTCCGGTCCGTCACGCATATGAAATGACTCCCGCTGTGTGAATGTAGGTCATTAGCACATTGCCTTGTATGTTTGAATGGCAGCCGGGGAAACAATTCTGACTCCACGTACCTGCTTAAATGTTTCTCTGACAATCGCCTCTCCTCGACTCTTGCGCATCTTCTCGTATAGCTTGAGAGCCTCGGGGATCTGGTTACGAGCTTCAACAGCGCCTAGTAATAATCCCAATACTGCGCCATCTTCGATTGCTGAGTTTGCACCTTGTGCCAAATATGGGAGCATAGGATGACAAGCATCGCCACTAAACATCGATAAGCTACTTATTTTTTGCAGGATTATTGGGTAAAGGATGACGTACATGAAGACAAAGTTAGATTGGTCGTTGATCCAGTGTTGCATTTCATCGACTGCAGACAGTTAGTCAAATCACCCTGCACTTCTAAGTAGTGAACTTACGATGCATTAGCTTCCATCGGTCAACCTCGGTAACGAGATCAAGAAAGCGAAGCAATATTGGATCCCAGCCTTCGAACAAGGCTTTCATCTGGTCGACTGATCCAGGAAGCCTGCTGGCGCCTGCTGGAAGATCGTCTGGAACAAGTAGAACGATGTTGTACATATTACCACCTCGAAGAGAGTAACCCACAGCATGTGCACCAGGACCAATCCAGAAGTGGCATGAACTGTGTTTGACCCAGTCAATCAACTCGGGATCCTTGATGTCATCCAAATTGAGCACAACTCTATACGCCAGATCACCCGTTGGCTTGGGCATATCTTTGGTGCCGAGAAAAGCACTGCGACATCGTGACCACAAACCGTCGGCAGCGATAATCAGATCAGCTTCCGCCTCTGTTCCATCTTGTGTGGTAATCTTGGGAGTATTAAAGTCGATGTTTGTGACCTTTTGTGACAGCTTAAGCTTGGCACCAAGCTCTTGTGCTCGTTCTAGTAGGGATAATTGGAGATCGACTCGGTGAACGTCAACAAAGGGCGCGCCGTATTGTTTTCGGATTTTCTTGTCAAAGTCTTCTTCCAAAGCTAGGAGTTGACCCGAGTAGCGATGGACAGCGAGGTAAGTGGGCTCGGCGACAGAATCCCAGAACTTTTGGGGCATGTCCCACTTGCGCAGCAGTCGTGACGCATTGGGTGTGACTTGCAATCCAGCGCCGACCTTGAGGAAGGAGAGGTTAGAACATGTTAGTTGTATAGACATCAGATGGTTGCAACTTACCTCTTGAAGTGCAGTCGCAGACTCGAATATGGTAACATTGTGTCCCGACAATGAACAAGATACAGCTGCAGCAAGGCCGCTAAGTCCAGCTCCCACGATGATGATATCCAGTGGTATGGGGCTCCTCGGGTGGGGAAATTCGGCATTGACGTTGTCGCTCATCTTGAATGACTTTGAAAAAGAGAAAAAGGTTGAGCACGTGTGTAACAAAAACAATATGGAGGCCAAGGCTGGGCAACTTGGTAAATGTATACTAGGAAGAGGTCATAACATTTCTTTAAACAGGGCAGATACTATGTCTGATATTCCAAGACCACAGCCCAGACCACTACGGTCGGGCCTTCGTATGTTTTGCGGCGTATCGACTTGTCGCCGGATCTGAATCTGTTCCCCGGGGGTGATCCGATACCCTGGTTCAGACTCGTGAAGCTGACCCGAGCCTGCTCGGGAATTCCGAGCATTTCGTCGCGAACCCGCCACCAGGTCCCGGGACAAACAGACCCTGACCTCGGATGTACTAGTCGGATCTTGACTTGTCTTGAAATGGTCAAGCGCCGAACAACAAGGAAACAACAAAAGTCCTACAGTGGCAGTCGTTTGCAATTGCAGCGATCAAGATAGCCATCTCTCCCATCCATTAAACGTTACAATGAGTCCCAAAGGTCCTTATCGTCTTATGACAGTCAACACAGCACCAGAACGCGCCAAGCGCGTCATTGGTGCCATGGTCGAGAACCTGAAAGAAAGCTACACAATTGATTATGTCGTCAACTCCGAAAGTAAGTCACACATGACTTCTTTTGCAAAGATTACGCACTAACCATTTCGATCAGAAATTGAAGACGTTCGCGCTCTAGTGGAGGAATACCGCCCCGATGTCTTGGTATGTTGACAGCGTGAAAGCAGATGATTCTCAGTACTTATACTTTCCAGTTTACAGCTTCGATGTGGACGGAAGAACAAAGCAGAGAAGTGGAGGAAACGGCAAGAAAGATTGTTCCCGATATCAAGTTTCATGCAATTCCATTTGGCCTCCAGGTGGCGAAAGGTCCAGACGCTATCGTGGAATATCTCACTGAGCAGGTACCCACACTATTGGAAGCTTAAAAGGATAGGTCAAGATCTAGAGGGACATCAGGGCACCCGAACAATTCGATGATAAGAGCATAAGAGAGTAAATAAGTAGGTAATTTTATGCTACTTTTGTCAGACCTTTCAGGTTGTTTACCTTGTATCCTGTATCTCAGAGGCCAACTTTTCTTCAACTCAATAGCCGCACAGTAACTCAGATAACAGAAACCTGTTTGATTTGTCATTTTATATGCTTCTTAGGTTTCCTCTTTAAGCTTTAAGAAGTTGCTTTTAGAATCTGTTTCTACCTCGATAACAGTATGCTCGTCCTTAGTAGCGTGTTCTTACCTATAAAGTTAAAAGCAATGCCACTACCGAGTTCCAGAAAGGTTAGCATCCAATATCTAGGATATGAAAATAAACAGTCTAAAAGGCCTGGCGGTTTTTGTCGATGTTCCATTCTCGGAGAACTTTATTTCAATATCTTATAACGTTTGCGATGTTGGTACTACGCAGCTTTAGTCCAACTAGTGATTGCATAGGATGTGATTAAATTACTTTAATAAGAAGCTTGGAATTCTTCTGGCCTTAAGTCTGCTAGTAGAACGTTTCCTTTGAGTTGGCATCTGTTGTATTCTTTCGTGACTCTCTTCTATACCCTTAGAATCCATTTGGCTAGGTCAATAACAATGGCATTTCTAGTCACGAAACAGACTGTGAATTGATGGAATAACGTCTGAGTGAGAATAGTAATGCAAGTTTAAAATAGTCAGAAGCAGACTCTTGTTTTTCCTGACCGACCTCCTCTTAATGCTCTTTTACAGTGCTTGCTTCCCAACCACTATGCACTGCAGTTCAGTATGGCAAGCATATGGGTAACCCCTTTCCTTGGTGGCCACACCACCTTGCCTAGTCACTCGTGAACTACAAGTTATCTCATTTAGCTGCTCAAATATCACTCCCATTTGGCGACTTTTAAGAGAGGCAAGAAACTGAAATATAGGATCTAAGAATAAGCAGCCTAAAAGGTCTGACTGAACTAATCATTCTATATCTTATGCTCCTAACGATCTATAGTTATGGTGCTCATCATGCCTCATTTTGAAAAGTACTGACTAAAGTGCCAATATGAGGCAGAATCTCCACAGAAAACTCATCTCCATCGCTAATTGTGACCTTGGGTTTACGTCCAACGCCCACCCCGGCAGGTGTACCGGTAAGAATGACTGTGCCGGGCAGGAGTGTTGTGCCTTGAGACAGAAAGCTTACCAAGGTCGGAATATCGAAAATGAGGTCACTATTCCAGGAACGTCAGATATAATCGTCGAGAAGCAACATTTGTTCGGAACTTACTCGGCACCGCAGTCCTGCAGGACTTGATCCCTCTTCAAACCGCGGATATGGAAGGTCGAAGGATCAGGCACAAGATCCTTGGAAACTAGAGCCGGGCCTAAAGGACAGGAACCGTCAAAGCCTTTGGAAAAGCACCATTGAGACTGGCCAAATTGACTGGTGCGGCTGGAGACGTCGTTGGCTGCCGTGTAGCCCAGAATATACTCCATCGCTTCGTCCTTGGTAACGCTTTTGGCTGCCTTACCTATGACCACAGCCAACTCAGCCTCGTAGTCGCCACAGTCATCAATCTGTGTCAGTTTAGGAAGAGGAGTGATAGATGGCCAAGGGTTCCCTATTGAGGTGCTGGGCTTTCTGCCAGGACAAGTTAGGTCGTTATTCATGGTACACTGGTCATGAGTTTAACTTACAAGAAAAGTGTAGGTATTGTTGGTGTTTCCAAACCAACTTCGGCAGCATGACTCTTGTACTGTAGGATGTTGGTCAAATGTACGTCAAGGCGTTTGTGCGTTATCTTACGTTTAAACCAATGCATCTGATGGTGCCGACCTCGCTACTGTCCAAGGGCGAAAGAAGACGGCCCACGACGGCTGTTTGTCCTGTCTTCTGGCCGGGATTCAAGACAGAGAGGCCTGAAAATACATGGACCTTGACCTCCTGATTTTGGCGAAGTGCAATACCAATATCAAGGTCATCTTCTGTCGGTTGACCTATAAGAACCTTGTCAGGTTCTGAGGTTGAAATGAAACGCACGAGACCTATATAATCTGTCAGAACGGTTGGGTCGAAGAGTGTGAGTGGATAGGTTTGTTCATACGTGAGAACTGCTGCGATGTCATGGCTACAGGAGGAAGGTTCAGTGGAAGATACGTAGATGCCAATTTTCTTTCTTGTTTTAAATGGAATCCTTCCGTTCTCTTATCTTTGCTCATACATTTTTATCATAATAGAACTTTCTCGACCTGGTCAGTATTGTCCAATGCCGCATTCGGTATACCGACTTCTGTCCCGACTTCGGCTTTTCCCGCAAACTCGGAAGCGGATTATGGGGCCTCGACATTGCCGAAGTCCGGCCCGACAATTCTTCTCGTACCACTTTTGCAGTTCAGCGAAGTAATCATCTATGATGAAGGAATAGATAGCCAGTTAGATTTCGAATTAAGCTATTATCGCCAATTCTCAAATACAGGCACTATTCCTGTAGTACCAAAGCCAAATCTGATATCCCCATCAATCCGCATCAGTAGCCATTCTATCTGAGATTAACTTTCTACCTGTGGCAATGGCATCAGCAAATGGTACTGGAGCCGCGGCGTATCGCCAATTCCTCCCAGACCTCTCTATACCGAGGTTCACCACTATGAAGAAACAAGATGCTCACGAATACGCTGAAGCATTCAAAAGTGGAGGAAACCCACCTTGGCTTCATGGCTTGTACAAACACTGGATCAGTTTACTTGAGGACCCGTTTAAGGGCATTACTAGCGATGGTACGTTTTATGGGAATAAGAATCAATTGTTACGAAGGTATCTGACAAAATACAAATAAAAGGCCATGTTAGGCCAGGGCTCTTCAACCTACAGGATGAAGGAATTCCGATCCATGACATTTCCAACGCCGCCAATGCCGTCATTGAAGCATCAACCAAAGATCAGGTCCAGCGGATGATGTATCACGTTGATTCACCTGAATGGAGAACTTGGTCAAATCCAGAATTCCTCCTCAGCAATAAAGGCATTCGGTTGGATGAGGTCAACAGTAATCTTCGCGATCGAGTCATGAAAGTTCTGCAAGCCACGTTATCAACCAAGGGATATGAAAAGGCAGTCGGCGCCATGAGAATCAATGGTTTCCTTGGAGACTTGGTTGAGTCACCAGCGGTAATGAATGAATTCTCTTACAACTTTGTCCTCTTTGGTAAACCTTCAACAGACGGACCTTGGGGCTTCTCTTTCTATGGACATCACCTTTGCCTCAACATCTTCCTGTACAAGACCCAAATTGTCATATCACCATGGTTTACCGGTGCTGAACCAAACTTGATTGACGATGGCCCGTATAAGGGGACTAGAATTTTACACGTTGAGGAAAGGCTAGGCCTGGAGTTAATGCAGAGCCTTGACACAACGAAACAACTCCAAGCACAGATCTATAAAGACATGCATGATAAAGAGATGCCTCACGGTCGGTGGAACCACGACGATCAAAGGCATCTTTGTGGTGCATATCGAGACAACCGTGTTGTACCTTATGAAGGGATTCTAGTTTCTGACATGGACGATGTACAAAAGTCTATTGTGGAACAAATATTCGAGCAGTATCTCCTCTACCTGCCGGACAATGCCCGCAAGATGCGCCTCGATAACATCCGTCACTGGTTTCACGAAACATATTTTTGCTGGATCGGAGGCTTTGGTGATCAAGACGCCTTCTACTATCGATTGCAAAGCCCGGTAGTTATAGTCGAGTTTGATCATCATTCCGGTGTTTTCTTAACCAACAGTGAACCAGCCAAGTTTCACATTCATACTCTTTTGCGCACACCAAACGGGGGTGACTATGGAATGGCACTGCGGCCGATGATTCCAGGGAAGGAGCAAGGATTTTTGTGGGAAGGAAAGGTTTGATCGTTGATAATTATACATTTTCTATTAGACTACAGAAAGACTACTCGGCACTGTTCACTCCGGCTGGACGCCGTGATCAAGGCTCTTGTGTAGTTCGTCAAAGACAGTTATCATTTCGCCGAGTGGAAAATCCAAGAATTCGAAGCCGGTCAACTCAAACTGCGGATTGCGATTAGTGGTTTGAGTGATAATGTGTAAAGTCAAGTAGTCACTTACATCCAAGGAATTCCACGGACCAGGCGTAGGTGCCTGTTGAACATTGGTAACGTCTGGTAGCACGACTTTATCAGATGTTCCGTTGGGCAAAGTGTTGAGCTCTCGCAAAAAGTGCTTTATGACCTCTGCAGCACTTCGCGCTACTACCGATTCGTCCATAGCTTCTAAAATCTCCATGGCCGTTTCTATCAGAGCGAGGTTGCCTGTGTTCGGGCGCTCCTTGGTTCGAGACTCATACAGCAGTAGAACGGAAGCTGCGATTGTGATGTATGTCGTATTGTACCACCTGGGATTATTACATAAGCCGATTTGTGACTGTGATGATCCATGATTCTTCTTACCATGTCCGGAAGTAGGTATGGACTTTGTATGTCTCATAGATAATTTCGATAGTTCTTTGAGCTGACGATACACACTTGTCAACTGCTCCTATCAACGCATCCGACGGTTGTTCGTCGGGCTCTCGTGTACATCGAGTGACAAACGGTCGGAACAGAAGCATCATGACATTGTGGTATCCTATGACAAGTCAGTCAGTATCAAAGTTGAAGATAACACCGAGGATACGTACTGAGTTCCAGGACAAGTCTTTGTTTCCTTCGCCAATCTGGGTCTCTTAAAGAGACATTTCGTCGTTGCGGCAGGCCATCGAGCCAAGTGTCCAGCTCACGCTCTATCTCACATGCCAAACCAATGGTCTCTAAAATTGGCAATTGAGAGTGATAGATCCCAATAGAGACCTTACGTATGATTCGGCCGAAGTGTACCATTGCTGAGATGATGGCATATTCAGAATCGTCGATCGGGGGCATTGCGCGGTTGTGATATTGGTCTTGGCCTAGTGTGTCGGGCCGGCCGAGAAGAAAGCTCATCTCACTGATGAGTCAATTAGTGCATGTAAAAAATACTATCCAAAAGAAATTGAGATACGTACATTTCCAAAGAGTAGATACCCCTGTTTCATTCGTGTCAGCCAAAGTCAAATAGTGAAATGGGATGCTCTAGTCTTGACTTACCACCATGTTCTTGACATTGTGAGAACACTTTTTGCATTTGGACTGTTTGTTTCACGATTCATCCCCGCGGCTAAACAAGAACGTATAGCCCAGCCCAGATACATGTAGGCAACTATTTTCATGTTAGTTTCTAGCCAAAGGAGCCTTCATCTTTCGTTTTAACAGATACTCACGATTTGGATTTAGTTCATTCTGGCATACCTTGGCCTGTACGCGAAACACAATCAGCACTTGCATCTCTGACGCGCGTCCATGAACATACCATTACGTAGAAGCACTGTATCGTCTCCATTTGACTGCTGAACTGTATATCGTCCAGAAGCGTCTGGGCTTCAGCAAAAAGCTTTCTGCTCCATTGGAAGCGACTGAGGCCATCCAGTGTGTCCTCATTCCAGGTGCGAGTCAAGGCACCCAAGGACAAGACACTCAAGTAGAGAGCTATGAAGTGCACATCGCTACGGTTGGTGCCGCGCCAAAGCCCATCAGAGCGGGTTAGAAACTCTTCTTTGTCGATTATAGGGTGAACATAGTGTATGCCCCCAAAATAACCCTCGATAAAAGTGTTCGCCCGCTTTGAGTAAAATCCGTTGGCAGCGAGGGTATTAGTCAAATCTGACGCGAAACTTCGTCTTGACACGAAACTCGGGTTGTGCAATACTGAGACAAATGAAAATGGCTTGCGCTCGGCTGGGTTGGATGATATGAGTCGCTGTTCCCGTAGTCTTTGTAGGTTATCCAAAAAGGACATGGAAGACGTGTTGCCGTGGTATTCTATGCCGTTGGTATGCTGGTTCACCTCTGCGATCTCGCTCTCTTCGCTAGGTGAAATTGCTGGAACCTGGACCTGGCCTTGTGATGGATCGTTGATGGATGTGGGCGGTAGCCTGGTCCTTGTTGGTGCTGGTGATTGAAGCCATTCCTCATCCTGTCGTTGAATTTGGTTCTCAAATGCCTGAATTCCAGGACCAGGGCTCGGTTCTTGGACCACAATATTGAGCAGTCCTGTATCATTACTGACATCGCTTTGTGCCTTTGATTAGCTTCCAGACCATTCTATACAACAGCTATATATCGACTACATACCTCGCGAGCGATGCTCGATCATTCACTGGTCTATAACCTCTGCCATACTTGCACTCAGCGCCACTTCCTACAAGGCATCTTGTGTCAGTTTCAGAGGCGGTCCAGCCAAGGCTTTTCTCGTCATGGAATAACTCAACATACGCTTGCAGTGACTGCATGGTTGGGCTTCTGAGCACTTGTACTTCTTGAGTCGACATCGATCGCAAGCGAGGACCGCGCGAGGAATTCGACGCCTTTTGGTGGCTGGTGCGGACGCGTCATTTCCATTTGCTGGCCGTGTCTCCATTTTGACGGAGGGCGGTTGATAGTGAGAAACTTTGTTGACAACTAAACAATCACAATTTCCCGCTTCCAAGATGGTAAAGTCACAGAGACGGGATTGGAGGCTGGGGCGCTGATGGATTGAGCGAAAGGAGTACTGAGTCTACCCCAGATGATGCAGTTTTCTCAGGGAGACAATACCCGCTACAGCAACCGAACTATGGGTGTGGGGACCTATCGACATACCACTACCGCGTAACTTATGCTGAGTGCGGGGAAGTGGCGTAAACTAATTCCGACAGCAAACATAGGGTAAGTCAATCAGAATAATCATTCATAATTAAATCAATCTGAATACTTATTTAGTTTACATAAAGACTCGATCTTTTATACAAATAAAGCTATGCACACATCGGTAGAGTATAAGCTTCTATTCAGAATTAAGTATATAAATTGAAGAAGTCATGTCGCAACAGCAAACGTGATTTCCCAATGTCGTTGAGTTAAAAAGACTGGAATGGTATCAAGCGATCAATACTTCCAAACAGCCGTATTTGAAAACAGTTACTCATTATCTTGGTTATTTATCTTTACTTATTGAATCATCCCTGTCTAGCAGCAAGCTTCTCAACTGTGTCTTTGAGTTTAGACTGATCCAGAGTAGTAGCCTTATCTGGAAGTACAAAACCTTGATAAGACTCACCAGCCTGATGAATCAATTCTTCAAGACCTGGTCCATCTGTAAAAGACAACAATCTAACATATCTCGAGCCAAACTCAAGCTTGAAAGATTGGCCAGCGGCAATCATGACCGTCTCGCCTTCGTGGAGAGTCACCCACTCCTCGTCACCTTTGAGATTGACACGCAGCGTACCCTCCTGCATGCATAAACAATGGTCGACATTTGGAAAAGCCAAGTAGTCCGAAAACAAGGACGACTCGTAAGAGCCAGATGACTCAATACTCGAAATGGCGAATTTGCCTCCACTCTCTTTGGTGGTGATGAAGGGGCGCGACATGACACCACCAGCCATCCAACGAGGACCAGTGTTGGCTCGAAGAAAATATGGCTTCAACTCGCCAGGGAGAATACTTTCGGTTTCCTCCCATTCCCCTACAGCTGGGGGCTGATAGTCTCGAACGAAATGAACATCAAAGTCTTTAGGAGCTGACATGACTTTGGGTATCACATGCGATTTAAGATCGCGGTCGTCATGCTCTGGTACTATGTTGCCTTCAAACGGTTCACCGATATAGCGAAAGAAGTCGATCCAGTCACCGGGGACGACTAGACCTAGTGTTTCCGTATGGGGACCAAGCAATTCGGGATTGTGAATAATGTTCTAGACAACACATTGTTAGATCGATTGACAATAGAACAAAGTCGTACTTACTGGAGGTACATAGGCAAAGTCCCCGGGACCCATTATACGGCACTTGTCACCGTTCCAAAGCTTCATGAAACCTTTTGTCACCAGGAAAACGTCATGGGCTTCTTTATGAAAGTGGAATCCCGGTGCATCCGACAGGACAGCGCCACTTTGGAAAACTGACATCTGGCCATCGGTCTGTTGAGTTGAAGCAAGGATACGGAATGTGCCTTTGCTTCCAGGAATGGAAAGGCGCTCTCCCTCGAGCTGCTTAATGATGTAGCTCGTCCTTGACGGCGGTGGGGTTGTATGGATGGGAATAGGCATTTTGTAGATTAAAGAAACAGTTGATGGGTAGTGAGTAGGATTGTGAGTTCGTGCACGTCGCTAGTCAATATCGAGATGCTGTTGCGAGGTGAAGTTATATAACAACAACTTCTCATGAAGTCACAGACTTGCAATACGACAGTACACTAGAGGATCCACTGTAAAATCAGCCAACAGCATGGAAACTGCCGGGTAGCAAAAGAGGGTGAGGGGTATTCGGGAAATCCGAGAGTGAGGGGTAGCTCGGAACCAAGTGATCATGGCCCGGCACAAAGCACCAAACCACCACGCGCGTCAACAAAGACAGGGAGGGCATGAAAAAGCCTCTATGAATAAATTGAATCATTACTGGTTCAAAGGCAAAAAGAACATCAACCGAAGAAAATAAAGAAAGAAAATATGACCGTGCAAGACAAGTTCAAGGTCGTGTACAAAACTATACAAGGGAGTGACATTGATGCGACGGTTTTCATACCTTCAAATTCCAAGTCGTCATGTCCCGTCAGTAAGTAGTCCAATATTCTGTCTCATTATGCTTTACAACATCTAAAATCTCTGCTATCAGTAATCAACATCCATGGAGGAGCTTTCATGCTTGGCGCATCTGAGATGGTCAATCAAGACCAGATTCAGGACTGTCTCGACCGGGGCTGGATCGTAGTCGTTCCCAACCATCGGCTTTGTCCACAGGTAGACCTATTCGAGGGTCCGATACAAGATTGTAGAGACCTTCTATCATGGATATACAACGGTGAACTGGAACGATCTATCCACCAGAATTCGCATCCACATATTACATGCGACCTCGAACATGTTTTTGCTTTCGGAACATCATCCGGGGGCCATTTGTCTTTGTGTCTGGTATGTATATAAAGTCAATCATGGCGGGCAACGTCGGTTATACTAATGTTATATCGAAGGGCTTTGGAGTGCCACGTCCAGTTGCTGGAATTCTCGACTTTTATGGACCTTGCCGCTTTGACGATCCCTTCTGGACCACCGGACTTCCACATATTGCTGCAAAGCTGCCCCCGAATTTGAGTCAGGAATTTCTCAACCAGGTTTTTGAAGAGACACCGGTACCTATTCGCGGCGGAGTCTCGCTTGAAGGTCAAGCAGGTCCAGCAGGTCCCAACTTTAAAGATCCTCGACAAGCCTTTGCCTTTACCCAGATAGCAAACGGAAAGGTTATGGATACATGCTTTCCCTCTCGAGACTGGCAAAAGGTCGATCCAATTCTCAACGTCCATCCTGAGTTTCCCCCAACGTATATCGTTCATGGCTTGGCAGACACAATGGTCCCTATTTCTTTGAGCAGAGCTTTGCTGAAGGAGATGGAAAAACACGGCGTGCAATGTCATATGGTGGAAATTCCGGATGAAGAGCATACTTTCGCTGCTAAGATGAAAGTGGGCTCGCAAACGTGGAACCTGCAAAGACAGGGATTTGACTTCCTTGAAAGCTTAACTACGAAGTAATGTATATATATAGATTGTATGATGGCATCTCTGCTCATGCATGAACGTACGAAAGGGGATCTTATATCTCTTTATGTCTTGTGAGGTGTCTCTAAACTATGCAATCTGCGGAAAGATGTAAATTGATTCCCACAATGAGAATAGCTCTGAAGCTAGACCTACGTTGGACAGAGTGTCCAAATCACCGAGGCCCTCGACTACTACATGTTCGTCTATCATGTCTTGCAGCCCCCCAGATTGCAATCCAGCGTTAGTAGCACCATTGTCCGTTTCCTCCTCTTCTATTGCTGCTGCACCTCCACCGGGACTGCTCGTCAAACTCGGTACGACTGTGTGTACCATGATGCCTAGAAACTTGGCATATCGGATTGCCATATGCGTATCGTCTGGAGAGCCATTATGAATTGCGCTTATGACACAGCGTAAAAGTTGAATATTCGGATGTGCTTGATTGACATGCTGGTTTCTTGTCAAGGTTGACTAGCCAATCGTGCCCGTTAGAATCGCGACTGATTTTATTGCAAGTAAATACTTTAGAACTTCTTAACATACCTTGAGTAAATGCAAACAAGCAGAAACTATAAATAACCAGCACCGGACTGGCAAAAACTGGGTTAACGCCGAAGGCCTCAACTCGTCGACAACAATACACAAGAGTGCATTGCTGGCCTGTGTCGCTTGATCTTCAAACTCATGCAGGGCTCGAAGAGTGTCGTCTGGTATTGACTGGGAACTGTTCTGAAGTGCTTGAGACGCGGGCGCGAAACAAAACATGCTAACGTAATAATACTCTATGCGTAGACAGGCGTGGAGCAGGATATTAGTATCTAGTATTCATTAGCTGATGCTCTTTGTCTTTTTGTTTCGATCAATTAACTTACCACTAGTAGGGTAATACAGCCGCCTCCAACGTGCTAGTGACCGCCGTAGATTGTCCAGATAGTGGATGAGATTCGACTCGGAATATAATGTACCCTCGGTTCTAAGCGAGTGCAGAAGCTCCCTTCCCTTGCGGGCTTCTGTTGAGAGTTCGAAATAGCTTTCCCAAACGGTGCCGCTAGGTATCGAATCAACAAATGTCAGCGCAAATCGTTCTTTGACAGCCTGTCTCGACTTTTCGGGAAGCAGTGGCTCCAAGCCCAGGCGTGTCGCTAGACCTTCGTCTGCTAGGTATATGAAAACACAAACAAGGCGATTCCATTCTTGCTTTATGGAGTCAGACTTGGAGAAGGACGTGTTGAGCGATGAGCTGGACTGTTCAACCTGAAAACAAGACCCCTCGTGAGCCAAAGCAATGGCGTTGGACAGAAGCATCCTATATCATGAACAAGATTAGTGAGCCACATCTTGACTGTCATACTGTGTACGTACCACGACATCTTATTGCTTCGATACGCTGGAGACACAATGTCCAACCTTTCCATTATCGACATCATCCAATATCGTCGCTCTCCGATTGACGAACTCCCCGTGGCGTCAGAATCCTTGGAACTAGGCGCCCAGGCCTCATCATCCCCTTCTGTGAAGTCGGCTGGATTATTGATCGCTTTCACATGCCAGTCAATTAAAAGTAACATGGATGATATAGCTCCGAGAGATCGAGTCGTGGCGGATCCCCACATTACAGATTGAAGGGACCTTTGGAGAATACCCCATGCCTGCCAGTGTATACGCTCTGACCGGATCTCTCCATGAGACCTGGATAAAGGATAGTATCTTGATGAGAGTGCCACGATGCACACGACCAGCAGAGGTTCTTCAGCGATAAGTTGTGCATGTGTCTTCTTATCGAGATAGTGAGACGGGATAACTGGTTTCAGAGGCCAGAGGCGCTGGAAGAAGAAATCCAAGTATTCTTGTACTTCTTGCCGTGATACAATGCCCTTTCTGATGAGAATAAATCCTTTCCATGCTCCATCACTATTGCGATGCGGATCAGGAACAGCGTTGGTTGGAACAGCGGATGACGCGGTTTGACCATCGCAGCCAGGCGTGATCGACGAGTCGTTGGGTACATTTCTCCCTGCCGAAGCAAATGTTATTAGGTCAAGCGCATCTGAAGTGTTGTGTATATATGTGGACACTAGTCGGGTTCGCGCGTCCAAAGCTGCCGGAGTGCTGTGTGCTGGCGATGCCTCAGAGGCAGTTACAACGAATTGATCATTGGTGTATCGACCCTGCGAGGTGGAAGTACCCTCAGAAACAGCTTCTGGTTGGACCGTATTCGAGATGCTAGGATATCCGTCGATAACTGTTTGAGTATGTAGTCCTTGCTCAGAGGCTATGTTCCCAATTGAGGACGCTCTCTTTGTACTCCGCGTTCTTCTGAATTCACAGCGTTGATCATCCGCTGAACATCGCATACATTTGTCACTCTCGTTGGCTGCTGGCTGACATCGAGTCTTGCGCTTGCGACAACGTTCGCAGGAAAGGTATGTACGACGCCGCTTCGATTCTGGCGGAGAATCTGCCCGGTTGATGGGGACAAAGTTGAGATGTGTTCCTGTGCGCCTCAAACTCTCATCATTGTCCTCCATTGCTATGTCCTTAACACTCAAGGAGCAGAGAACTGGGTAGGGTAGACTCCCTTGAAAGTCTTAACAGGTTTCTGGTCACAGTACGTAAAAGGCGTGTCTTGCTCTCGCTATGACTAATCAGAGTGAACAGACCTCTTCCCCGCATTTCACATTTCCGCAGCTAGCTTTGTTGAGACATAGTACATGTCCTCCGTCCTGGTGTATCCGAACTAAGTCATTTATGTTTCCGCTATGTTGGTCAAGGCCTGCCTTGAGCATGAGGCAGGCCATCTAATCTTGCACTGTCCATCACTTCATTGAATCATCCAGACTTGATGTTGAAGAAACAAGGAATATCGCGGATCTGTGGCGAAAGGAGTACCCTCCACTGTAACAAGTTGTAGCATGACGCGGGCTTTAATCAATTTGGTTGATGTATACGGCAATTTATTTTTCCAATCTTTCTACTCCCTGACTACTAATGCATTATGTAGGTAGTAAATACACGGGCTATGTATCGTGCTGAAATCATTGCTCTACTTAGGCCTCAAACACCTTCCCTGGATTCAGGATCCAACTGATGCAGTAGTCAGTAGCCACTCACTTTCAAAGGCTGTCTGGATTGCTTACCATGGGTCAAGTGTGTCTTTAATAGCTTTCATTACACCAATGGTAGCTGGACTGAGCTCTTTTTGGAGGCAATGCTATTTCCTGTTAGTTCTAACGGTATCGGGTCGAAGACGGAATTTGGTAACTCACCATCTTTCCTAGGCCGATTCCGTGTTCTCCAGACACGGTGCCTTCCATTTCCAGGGCTCTCACCATCATGTCATCCACGCATTTTGACACAGCCTGGCGCTGTTTCTCGTCCTTTGGATTATACATCATTAATTGGTGGAAGTTACCGTCACCAACATGTCCCATAACGCTGTTAAAGATTCCAAGATGGCTGGCCTTTTCTTTCGATTCTTCTGCGGTCATTGTGTCAGATCACCATTTCGGTGTTGAGAAGTGGTTAAAGACCTACCGATAATTTCGGCCATCTGTGAAAGAGGTACAGCAACATCTGTGGACCACATCTGGGTTCCTTCATCTCGAACAGCAAGGCTAGCCCAAAGGGCCTGCTTTCTCGCTGACCAAAGCGAATCCATTTGCTCCTGGGTCTCTGCAAATTCGAAGGAACGACATCCTTGATATTTGGCAATCTCCCTGGTGGAGTCAATACTATCCCTCACTGCATTCTGGGATCCGGAAAATCTGCAAGTTTCGATAGTCAACCTTGCTGCGTCTTGGAGGATAAGAAAATGGTAGGTATTTACTTACTTCAGGAAAAGCGTAGGGCATTCATCCCACATCCTTCCGCCTGCGCCACCACTTTGATTCACAACCTTCATCTGAGTATCATCCATGAGCTCCAATGCGGCCAGGGGCACGCCCTGACGCATAAGTTTGAAAGCCATATCGGCGGCCTCTTTGACTGTAGAAAAGGTAGCTGTAGCAACAGAGAGCTTTTCGGGAATGATGGCCAGCTTCAATGTTGCCTCCGTAACAATACCCAATGTTCCTTCTGAGCCCACGAAAAGGCCGGTGAGATTGTAGCCAGCCGATGTCTTGCGAGGCCGACGACGAGTCTTGATGACTGACCCGTCGGCTAGGACTACTGTCAGGTTGATCACGTAGTCCTTCATAGTGCCATATCTCATTGCATTGGTGCCGCTGCAGTTAGTGGATACCATGCCACCGATCAATGCCGTGGGGCTAGGATCAAGTGGAAGAAACAATCCGCTATTCTTGATCTCTTGATTCATGGTGGTCCAGTTAACGCCAGCTTGGACTACTATATCCATGTCCTCAGGATGGAAAGCCACGATGTGATTCATACTAGACATATCGAGACAGACTCCCGAATGAGGGGAGCTGAAGTTGCCTTCGACACTGGAGCCAGCTCCATAGGGGACCATTGGTACCCTGTAGGTGGAACAGATACGCGCAATTGCCGAGACCTGTTCGGTCGTTTGGGGTCGAATAATTGCCACAGGACGTGACTTTGAATTCGAGGTAGACCATTCTGAGTGACCATGCTCTTCGAGGTCATCCCAATCTGTGCTCACAGCCTCTTCACCCAGCAATTCGCGTATCTCATCAACGGCCTGGGTGATAGGTCAGTTATTTCTTGTCAGAGTGAAGGCATGACTGGCATACCTTTAACATGGTTTTCTTGTCTGCATACGTCACACTCGACGCAGCCAATGGATGATTGTTTTGAACCCACCTTGGCTTGAGGTTTTCGACTGGAGCCGAGACTAAATCATTTTTAATGACTGACGCAGTAGTCAGGCCGCTCATCGCAGCGACCAATACAAAAGCCAGGTAGGTAGGAATGTACCGTCCTTGTTGACCACGGCGCGCATTATGAGAAGAAAATCTTGATGATTGCAAAGGTTGACGAGAAGGAATGATGCTGCTCCTCGTCAAGGCTAACGACTGTAACCGCCGACATAAGCGGCGAGAGACGTTTAATGAACTCTTCATCATGACGACACAGAGAGCCCAGGTACGATGTTGATACACGAGGTGTGTTCAAAAGAGTATCAAAAGGAACACGAGAAATGAAACGCACCACTTGATGGAACTGCTACCCTGTCAATCCGTTTAAGGTTGTTTATGTGTGCGCTCCTGAGGTGTTGGGTTCGGATATTCTGAAAACAGGTTAGTCTAGATAATATCCGGACCGGTCATCGGCTCGGATAAGTGTGGATATCCAAGACAAAGAAAGAGGGCTTCTTTGCGGGGTACATGGCGCTAATGAGGAAATAAACATATCAGGGCAATAGAATGCTCCTTTGAATCTCTGCTGATTGGGTGCAGGGCCGATTCCAGGGCGACTTCGGAAGCGAATGCTTGGTAAAGCATTGCCGAAATGGAGCATCGTTAAGTTTAATTGTGGGATGGGAGAGTCTGGGGTTACATCTATTTAATCCATCCCCATATCTAGTCACGATACTTGAGTCTATACTCTGGTCTCTCGCCATCAGCCAGACTTGGTCTTCATCCTACCTGGACATACAAAAGCTCATCTGTCTGTATCCTTGAAACTATCTTTACTATGAGTGGTCAAAATGAAGATACCAATTCGATCGGGGAAAAGCCAGAAGCCCTCAATCTAGAGAAAGCTTCTAGCGCAATGGGTGAAAACGGTGTTGTTCTTGATGCCGAGACCAACAAGAAGTTACTCAGAAAGATTGACAGAAAGTTAATGCCCGTGGTCAGTTATAACCTCCTTTCTTCATCATTTTAGTATCTAACTTATGTCACAAGCTCTGCTTCACCTATGCTCTTCAGTACTACGATAAGGCCATCCTCAGCCAGGCTGCCATTTTCGGACTTCGCGAAGATCTGCACCTCACCGAAGGCCTCAAATACTCTTGGGTATCTCTCATCTTCTACTTTGGATACATTGCGGGAACATATCCCATCTCCTACTTCGCCCAGCGCTTCCCAATACGCATCGTCTGCACCACTATTTGTATCCTCTGGTCATTCGTCATCCTGACCACGCCTGCTTGCACATCCTATGGTGGACTTCTTGTCAACAGATTTATGCTCGGTCTCATCGAAGCAGGCGTATCTCCCATCTTCATGCTTGTTGTCGGTCTGTGGTACACCCACTCGGAACAGGTTGCACGTTCAAGTTGGTGGTATTCTTGCAGTGGCGGCTCTCTCCTCATTTCACCTCTGATCAACTACGGTCTTGGTCACATCAAAGGAGGTACCCTGAACTCGTGGCAATGGATGTACATCATCGCTGGTCTTGCTACACTTCTCTGGGGCATAGCTCTCTGGTGGCTATTTCCCGATAGTCCCCAGCACGCTAAAGGATTCACCGAAGACGAACGACGTATGCTCCTAGAACGAATTCGACAGAATAACGCTGGAACAGAGCACAAGGACTTCAAGGGCTATCAGTTCAAGGAAGCTGTCTTCGACTACCGTCTATGGGGTATCATCGTTCTTTCCACAGCGAGTTGCACGGGTTCCGGTGCTGTCACCACCTTTGGAAGTATCGTCTTCAAAGATATGGGCTTTGATGTTTTTACCTCTCTCTTACTCAACCTCCCCATCGGTGCCCTGGCTTTCATCTGCATCCTTGGTTCAGGTTATATCGGAAGACTGGTTGCCAACTCCAGACTCTATATCGTTGCTGTCTCATGTTTCCCTGTCATCATCGGCTGTTCATTGATCTGGCAACTCCCAGATTCGAACAGACCCGGCCGTATCATCGGCTTTTATCTCATCAACTTCTTCTCTTCTGCTTGGGTCCAGTGCATTGGTCTGGGTACTTCCAACGTAGCTGGTCATACCAAAAAGGCTGTGTATGCAGCGGGAACATTCATTGGATACTCCCTGGGAAATATCATCGGTCCTCTAATGTTTGATGCGTAAGTGTATTCTATCACATCGACGCAGAGTTGTTGATACTAATTATTACAGTAAATTCGCTCCACGCTATGACCAGTCCTTCACGGGTATAATGATCTGCTTTGCGGTCTGTGTTATTGCCGCTCTGGGTCTACGACTCTTGCTTGAACGGGAGAACAAACGACGCGAAGCCAAGTATGGATCTCCTGATGTCTCTCGTGGCTTGGAAGATTTGACGGACCGTGAAAACAAGTCCTTCAGATATAACTTATAGTTTAGTGGTAAGATTGTTTAAAACTCATTTTATAGCTGACCATAAGCTGCATCATGCGTCATTTGACATTTTTCCACAGTCCAAGGCGCAAATAGTTTATGTGCAAAATAATTCTTATCAAACTTCCCAGATCTTTCTATCATTCCAATAAGCTTCAGTGGCTGTCTATATCGACATGCAGATTTAGCTTCTCTGTCGTACTCGCAGTTCTGTTCTTCCGTTATCCACACTACTTGATAGTGTAAACGCCTCATTATCCAGCCCTGCTGCCTTTACCAACTGGGCCACTTCCTTATCCTTCATCCCTTCACCTCCCGTAGCCCGAATCACATCTTGCGTCTCTGGGGACACCATTTGCGACACAGCTTGCCAAGCATTGCCTAGCAGTGACGACGTAGTTCGTTGCGCGAAAAGATACATCGTAGCAGCAGTCACGATGAAGTGGACAATGATGATAACCAGCACGATCACGAGACCTGTCCACTGCTCAGGAATGAGTACATCTTTGGCGTTTATGGTTGCGACTTGGTGTGTTGGCTTGTAGTTGGGTAGCCAGTCATAGTATAGCATTTGGTAGAAGCGAAACACAAGAGCTTGCATCGCTTGCGCTGGATCGCCTGTCTCTTGTATGATGTTTTGAACCACTGCAGCATGCTCCGGATGGGTTGGCCAGATGAATTGCGACAGAATACTGTTAGTCATGATTCTCCCTGCAAAGCTCCAACCTCCCAATAGGGAATATTCGACAAGAGTGGTCCATAGAAGAGTGTATAAGTACTGAACGCGGGCTCTTTCACTAGGATCCGCCCACGGCTCTGGGTCGGAGTGAACTTGAAGATCCAATATGTCTCGATCCTTTGTACTTCCAGAAGACATCCCAACGCCGAGCTGTTCTAATATGCTGGTGCCATTTCCCTGGGTTGTTATATCTGACCACTCATACAAAGACTCGGGCTCTGCGTCGATAGCTCGTCCAGATATGGTAACGTTGTACCGGTGGGGCAGATTTTGGCTGACATAGCAGACAGTGGCATTGAACACTTCCATTCCGCCTATTGTATGAGCCATCGTCCAAGGCCCGTTCTGGGTAAATGTCAAGTTCTGAAGCTTGTCTGGAATATCAATCCTTAAAGGTTTTCCGGTTTCGGTATCTGTTTTCTCAAGTCCGTTCAAGGATGCGCCAGAGTTGATAAGCAGTACGGAATCAAAACTGTAATCCCAACCAGAAAGCGGGTTCTTCGTCTCGTTCTTGATAAAAACAAAGTCCTTTCCCCTACTGCACAGGGATATGGGTAGAAGATTGTGGTGAGTATTGTTCCAACTGTTGTGGACTCTGCAGATTATGTTGTTAGGGGTGTTCGACGCGTTTCCGAGAAAGTCGGTCTGATTTTCAACAGAAAAAGTGGCGTTCAGATACAAACCACTAGTAACGGAACTGTCACTTTGCTGGTATGTTAGGACCGTACTCTCAAACTTTGGCCCAAAACAGGCGGTGCGTTGGTTGATAACAACGGCAGGTCCTTCATAAAACTCCAGACTAGTCCTATCAATAGCCTTGTTGAATGGGAGTATAGCTCGGTAAACGTCGCCCGTGTCGATGGCATAATCTGTTCGAAGTTCGGTTTCCATCTTGGTCGGGCGCGACTCGGCGAAGCGCCAATGTGCAACTGGTCTTGACTTCCAGTACGAAATACCATTGAACGGAAAGATTTCTTGAGTGTCGAAGCCAACTGCTATAGTGCGTGTTGCTATCGGTGCAGAGATTTGATCTTGGCCAAAGTCGAAGAGAATAATAGTAGACGTTAAAGTGGAGACCAAGGCGATCATGAAGGCCGATGCAAGAAGGACCAGATACAGTAATCCCGAGCCTCGACCTGAGGAAAAGTGCTGCCAAGCTGTAGGTATCATACTTCCAGGACCGGCGCTGGAGCTAGCTGCTCTTTGAATAGACAACATGGCTGTATCAACAAAGCGACTCCCTGAAGTCTCGAGAATCACAGCTGCCATAGCCGCCGCTGCAAATCCGATCTGAAACCCCATCGCCACACGGATCACAGCAGAACAGACCGTGACAAGTCGCGTAGCCCATTCGTTAAAGACAATCATGTCCCAAAATTCAGATCGGGGATCGCGGTTTCTTGCCTTGTCCGCACCGTTGTAGAGGAAGATGAGAAGAGCGATGGAGAGCAAGATGGCACCAGTGCCGACAGCGAGGATCAGTGTGCCAATGAGTCCGATTCTGTGCCACCATTCTCGAATTTGCGGTTGTCTGGGTGGGACGATGAGTGTTGTTGCGTGTCTTATCGCAGGTTGGTAGTTGGCGTCGGCGATACATCGTCCCGACTTTTCGTGTGGTGTCCGAACTTGTGCGCTGCCTGGTGTGGCTTTCTCTTCGCTGATCACCTGCGCCTCGTGATGGTGAATGGCTTGATAGCCAGCCATAGTTCTGACCTGTTGAAGAAATGATGACAATAATCAGAGTAAGAGTTTGTGAAGTTGGATAAGCTCATTGTAATAAGCATTGTGTTCTATCCCGTACACCGAAGGACTATCTACATGGCTCGGCCGTCTTGGCATGGTCTGACTGATACTGTGACAGGGATAGATTTATCTCTTCTGTTAGTGCAATACTCTGACTAGAATGAATATGCCGCGTAACAAGAAGTACTCAATTAGCTCCCAGCAGACCCACGTCAACAGGGATAAGAGTAGGAGTGGTTCCTAGTGGACTTTTAATTTCCGCAAAGAGCACTTGATAGGTCAGCTCGCATTCACGAGTCCGACGGTGCATAACTACATAACTATAGGTAGGGCTGATTATGGGTTGACTAATATTAAGTTATAATTTTAGCTCACTCTTGTTTATCCTTTGGACTAATCTCAACTTCATATTATCAACACCCAGACAACTAGTAAGTTATTCTATCCACCATGTGCATATGCGGGAGGTCAAATCTGATACTTGTCTGTATGTCATGCGGCATCTGCTTGATCCTTGCGAAAGTGATAAGAGACGATCTATTTTCGATTACTCTGTCACCGCTCGATACAGTCTATGATGTGAAAAATTCTTCAGCTAGCCTCTGAATGGTCTACAATATTACTTCTGTGTCTATTCGTCAACGCTAAACATATCTAAGGGTCTCTCATTAGTTATATGTCGAGTAAAAAAAGTCTTTGATTTAGTGTGAGTTGCTGGAAAATTCCTGATTGGACTGGTCATATCTCTTCAAATGATGCTATGTCACAGTAAAACATATCGTTCCATGATATTACTTACTTCGGCAAGGGTAAAGCCTTTAAGTAGGTGTTCCTGGGGATCATTTTATACTATCCTGTTTGTAGTAAAACAAAACGTAGTTACTGCCAAATTACCTTCAAGCCTGGACAGCCTTATGTGGCCGAAGATAACAGCTAAGTACCCCGAATGGGAAGCAACACCTCCCTTTGAAAATTCAAAGACCGTTGAAATATTATGTTGGGAGGGTGCGACTCTGCGAGGTCATGCTTATTGGACAAGCGATCCTCCAATTAAAGTCAGACACATAATGTGATAATGCCGATAGGCTGAGGGTAGCAGATTCTGTACGCCTTATTGTCTGCCTTGCTCAGCCGCAACTTCTCGTTTTCAACAGAACCCCGCGTCCTTTTTCAGATTCCCTTTTTCTCCTGTTTTTAATCTCTCGATGTACTGAAGTATCAACGATCAGTGCCACAATCATTTACCAAAAACGATACCATACCTTTATCCCAAGGGCGCTTAACAATGTCGGGAGCCGAAGCCGCAATAGCCGGAGTGGGCTTTTTGTGCAATGCGATGCAAATCGTGACCTTCGGTCGAGACATCCTCCAAGTCTGCCGTCAAATTCGTGCCAGCAGCTCACCTGACCCGAATCTAGAAGGATACCTCAAGAGCGCGGAGGCTTGTTTCAGCCAGAGGAAGGCTTGTTTTGGCCAGATGAGGACTTCAGCTTCAACAGCCAATCGAACCCAGGGGCTTAGCAGCGACCAACAACTAATCATTGAAGTTGGTAAAAAGCTAGACGACTCTGTTGACGAGCTGCAATCAAAATTCGCCAAGCTTCATCTTGACAAGGCATCTAAATATGGGGTCCGTGGGACGGCGCGAACAGCTAAAAAGGCCATAGCATCCATGTGGCAATCCCAGGAGCTCAAATCTCTCGAGGAAAATCTCAAAAGGTATGAGAGCCTTCTCAACGGTGTCATGCTTCATCATGTATGCAGCCAGCTTCAGGCAGCAGAAATCAGGTCAACCCGGTCCTTTGATCAACTCAACAGAGATGTACAAACATTTATCACAAAGCTGGCTTATGGGTGTACAAAAATATCCGAGTTGTCACTTTCCTCCATCGAAACAAGAGATCTTATCACTCAAGAGCACCAAACAACACGCACGGCCATGGATCAAGGATTTACTTCCACGCAAGCCGCCGTTTCAACTATTCGCGAGTCCATGTCCCAACGTCATCAAGACTCAGCCCAACGTGAGCTGAGCAGGGACTTTGAGAGACGTCATGCACAGCTTCTCGAGAGCCTCAGATTCCCCGAAATGAATAGCCGCAAAAATCAGATCTCTGACCACTACCCCGGAACCTTCTCCTGGGTGTTTGATAATACGACCTATCGCCATCAGTATCACGCGTGCAGTCACAGTCATACAGGCGACGAAATATCAGACGAAGATTGTGGGGATGATGCTATATCTCTGGACTGTTCAGAGTCAGTCACTACTAGACGTTCACCAATCTCTGGCAGATTTCCCGCTTGGTTAATGTCTGACTCGAATTTATTTTGGATCAGTGGTAAGCCGGGATCGGGGAAAAGTTCGCTCATGAAATTTCTCGCAACCAATCCCCTTGCAAAGGATCATCTGGAAGTTTGGCAGCGCAATATGCAGATCACGACGGGGAAGATATGTATCATCACCCATTTTTTCTGGAAGCCTGGCCAGTCGTTACAGAACAACATTCGAGGCATGATGCTTTCCTTACTATTTCAAGTGCTCTGCAAGGACTCTTGTCTCGCTCAGCGGCTGTTTGAAAATCGAGAAAATGTTTCCGACAAGCGATCCCGTGGAGATTGGACTCTCAACGAGCTAAAAGATACACTTTGTTACGTGATTAGATCTTCAGACAACGCATTTTGCCTTTTCCTGGACGGACTGGATGAGGCAAAAGAGTTGGAGAGGTTATCCTGGAGCGATAAGGGAAATGCTCAGGTCATTGACGACCTGCTACATCTCAAGAACGTCAAAATATGTGCGTCTAGCAGGGAAGAGCATTCGTTTTGCCTTTTCTTTAAAGGTACGGCACGCCTAAGAATTCATCTACTTACTTACAACGACATTTACTGTTTTGCGGCGAGTCGACTTGAACCATCTGGGTTGGAATCTGCCCTCCGGGACGTAATTTTAAGAACCATTGTAAAGAAAGCAAACGGTGTATTCCTCTGGGTCGTCCTAGTTCTCGACAGCCTCAATCGAGCAATACTGTCAGGCACAGCAAGTACCAACGAGTTGAAGGAGCGACTTGCACAGACTCCTACAGATTTGAATGATCTCTTGGCCGACATGTGGGAGCGACCAGGCGATGATTCTAAACTACCAAGCTACAGAAGCGATGCCTCTCGCTATTTTAGCCTAGCAATCACAGCAAAAAGGTTTCAAGACGATGTTGGCTATGATGGATTTGATGAGCATTCGATGCAGTCATTACTCGTTATGGCTACTGCTCTTGATGATGAGCCACTGACATCAATATTGGACAAGGGCCGATACATCCAGGCGGAAGACCTCCAGGCCAGATGCTCAATGGTATCAAAGCGATTGAGATTAGTTAGCCGTGGGCTACTTGAGATACGAACAGCCGAAGACGTGGGTGTCTCGCCCATGTTCGGAGAAAATCCACGCTTAATCTATTACGACACCAAAAGGGTCGACTTCATTCACAGGTCTGCTTTCGACTTCGTTACGGACACACAATTCGGCCATGACTGTCTCAGTACCTGTCACTGGTCCTTTGCTGAGCAGGTTTCAAGGTTACTCGGAGGCCACCTCGTCAAGTCTCGATTTGTATACGTCAAGCCAGTGTCATCCATTGTCGAACGAACGAGCAAAAAGTACTATGAAATATTCATGGAAGGCTCCTACGAACTAAACATGGCCTTGGATATCACCTATGATTGGCTAGGGGGCAGCTTCTCCTTCGAAAATAGTATGTCGCGAATGATTAAGGATTGGCAGGAAGCTGGTCTGTTTTACTCCCACTCATTTTGGGAGCATCCGCAGGGTTCAAAAGTTCGGTCCAATTCTTGCGAATTGGAGTTTCTAGAACAAATGGTGGTGACAGCCCCTCGATTTACCATTGTTGCTTGCCTACTTGACAAAGTTTCATCTGATCGTCTCATTGATGCCATCCCTGCTTTGCTTCGAGGACTTATAAATAGAGCGAGAGAAAGTGTCTGCAAGCCAATGTCCAGGGGGTTAATTGGATATATCTTAACCCGTCTAACTCATACAGGCAGTGAAATGCGACAGGTTATTTCCTCTCAATCACAAGCTAATGAAAGAAATGCAACTCTGCTACTACATTCATGGTTCTTGATTCACTGTCTCTCGACCATATCTTCCAATAGTGACTCCGATGTGCCAGAGTGGCAGGATGTCCTCGACCTACTGGGTCAATTTAGGAACACTTTGTCGACAGCACAAGATTGGCAGTACCCCTTGGTCATGGAGTTTGGAGAGAATTTTGCCATGCAATTCGTTTCTCGGGGATTTTACGGTACGTCTCAGGTATTTTACGGTACGGCTTTCAGGGAAAATCAGACCATCGTGGCTATTGCAAACTTTGTCACCACCTATCGTATACTTGGCCGGCTTTTGCAGACGCGGCTGTCATATGCGCTGCATGTTCAAGCTCCTGAACGATCGCGCGAACGATTTGAGATAGTCCTCATCAGCGGCAAAGCAACGTCGCTGGATCGTCCTCAGGACGTGTTTGCTCCTGCAAAAGAGTATCACGATCACATTGCGGCTCACTTGGAGAATACTTTGCTTGGCATGTATACACAAGAAGATGAGGAGAAAAGAAAAGAAGCGTGGTCGACATTTCTACAAAGTATAAGTGATGGCTTAACGTTTTTGGGTGATGATTTCATAGGATGTTGCATCAAAGAACTGGCAAAGAGGGACTTGAAATATTCTCATCCGTGGCAAAGTAACTGGAGTATAACGGAAAGGAACGAACCTTGAATCGAGTATCATACATAGCATCAAGTAGACCTTTCGATACCTAAATACTACTAAACTTTCAATTGGTTGATTAATAGTTTTGTCTACTGAGAGAATAATTGGATAGAAGACAAGGGCTTCGCTTCACGTAACCCACTCATGTGATGGGAATGCTTCAGCCAGCCTCGTTTCAGCTTTTACCGTTATGTCTCTGTCTATCTTCATCAGCATCAAATCTACTCTCGCGGCCTTTTGAATGTCGATTGGATGATTAAGATCCAGACTTATAGTGGCTGAGAGGAGAACCTCTAATTGGGCTGAATATGATTCTTGTCTCGAAGTTTGGCATTCGCCATAGTGCGGCTGAGATAGGTGCCGCATCTCATCACATACCCTTGGATAAGCCCCATGCCTCGAAAGCAAGGGTATCCGACGGATTCGCGTATGTCTCAAAGCCATCGTGAGAGTTTACAAACAGTAAATCGAACGATGGCGTTTCACATGTTGTGATAGAGCGGCATTCTTAATAATATCACATAGACAGGGTTTTGTATGTGGCTGGCTGACAGAGCCAAATGAGGACTAGGATGAGACTTCGATTAAAACAGAATACCAGATGCTCCCGCACATCTACACGATGTTCAGCAAGCCTAGCACATAACCAATACAAGCCTCCAGCTGTCAGCCGCAGCGGTCTCTTCTTTCCTTAACTTAGATTTAATGTAGAGTTAGGTTTATAAATCATACGATTGGGTTGGCAGTAAGTCAAGTATCAGCAAGAAGACAAAGAGATTAGTTACCTCGACTGTACCAAATTAGGCCGGACGAGTTTCGTCGAAATGTTGGGTTTTCAATGGCACAGGTGAACTATATGCTATCGGGCTCTGTATCAGTACAGCTATCGTCACCAGCTTCCCGTGGATACGAACCTTTTCCGCGAATGATGTTTGCAAATGTGGTGGCTATCTCTGTCTCAAAACAGCCAGGACATGGCAGTCTTCAATGAGGTTCGAGACTAGAGGTATGTCTTTCAGCAAGTGGAACGACATTTTTGTCGTCGATCACGACATACCATGGCTAAAAGAACACAGGATGTGACAATACGTCTATCCGATATGAGAACGGCCACACTCGATTATCTATAAAAAGGGTGATATCCTCCTTCGAATCGCATCCAGCATCAATCCAACAATTCACATTTACCCACACAAACCAACAAACCAACACTTTTAGCACTCCACAATGGCTGCTCTCGTTCCCTTCCCTGAATCTGGTATCTCTGCCACTTATTCCCCATGGAGCAAGACCCTTCTTCTGGAAGCCAAGAATAAGGTTCCCGGCTACCTCGCGGGAGCTTTTATCCAACGCGAAGAGTGGGTTGGAGGCCTTCGCTTCTCTCTTAGGGCATTTCCCCTGCTCTTTCCCGAGGACTTCCCTCCTCCATCTCCCAAGCAGATCGATGCGACTCTGAAGGTCCCTATTCAACTTCCCCTCTCTTGGCTCAACAGTAAGACTGTCTTGTTTGAGACAGCCAACGGTGTATACAACATTACCATCAAGTACTTGCTTGAGGGTGTCGGACCTGCTGACCCGCCAAAGAACGGCCTTATTTCTTCCAACGGTAATGGGCAGGCCAATGGGCAGACTGATGGACAGACTGATGGACAGACCGATGGAGGTCGTATCATTGGCAGCGTCCTGCCTCCTATCAATATTCCTCTTACAGGAGGGGCGGTGCATCGTATCTCGGCTAGACTCCCTGCCCCTCAAGAGGGCGCGATTGTTCCACTCCCAACAGTCAAGATCTCTTTCAACAGCGAGTTCATCAAGCTTGTTGATTCCTACACTACTGGCGACTCCATCTTCTGGGATATCACCTGGGCGAAGCTCCCAACTGAGGAAGGCAAGAACCCACAGTCTGTCGATGTCACTACCAGTATCCCGCACACTCAGATTGGAGGGTTGACCACTTGGACCCGCATTGTCCAGCCGTACACTGTTGAGTTTTATGTCCTGGACAAGAAATAGGGTGTTATGAGATATGAGCAGTGGGGAAGTGGATGTCCTGAGTGAGGAGTCAAGGCTATCATCAACTATCTTTCCTTTCGTTAACCAGATTGAACCGCCATCAGCACAATGTACAGGTCATCAGACCTGATAGTGTTTTTTCTTGGATTATTTCTATTTTTAGGTAGAATAATTTTTATGTCTACCTTATTATTTTGAAGTTTCTTTACAATTCTCTCATGACATCCAATAGACAAAGGATAAATCTCATCGGGTGAGTTAAAATAGATACACTTGACCTGACAGATATCCTCTGGGTGTCAGACTGACTAACTACTCTAAATGAGAGAAGCGAGGTGAGGAGGTCAGTTGATGCAATAAAGATTTCTAATCCCTTCAGGCTGCTTGTTTTTGTACTCTTAGACTCATTAGTGTATAAAGCTGACCTGAGAGGTGCCCCTGCTAGTGTCAGGAAAGGTGGGTATTTTCCAACCTCAGCTGAGAGACGAGAGCATGATATGTGATTGGTCAGAATGTGATTTATTGGAGCTTCTCCCAGTTCATTGACGTTCTCTCTCCACCTTTTCTGTCGTCTCCCCACACTTTGCACATCCCTCTCATTCATCAATCGAAATGCCACAAGAGCAGCCACAGGACGTCCCTCAATCAGACAATGGAGAATCCAAGCAAAAGAGTCGAGGGAGCACTTCGCTCGTTGATCGCTTCACATGGGGCAATTTTACTTGCACCCAATCCACTGGTGGCGTAGCCCTCATGCTATCCAAAACGCCTTATCAATTCCACGGCTTGCAGACTATTGGAATTGTCGTATTCGTACTGAATCTCGTTCTATTCATCCTTTTTGTCTCAGCCATGACTTATAGATTTACACGGAAGCCCTCAAGCTTTCTCGAATCCGTCACGAAACCTCCTGAAGCCTACTTTACTGGGTCATTATGGCTCTCAATGGCAACCATCATCATGGGCATGCAGGCTTTTGGCGTTCCTCATACCGGCCCCTGGCTTGTTGATGTTATCCGGATACTATTCTGGATATACGGCGCCATCACATTAACCTACAATATCGTCATCTTTGTCGTCATGTTCTCCATCGCTCCCTTCGCGCCTGGTAGCATGAGCTCTCCGATGTTTCTGATGATTTACAATGCCATGCTCACCGGAACTGTCGCCTCGGTAATAGCAGCTGATCAGCCGCCTCCGCAGAGAATGCCCATCCTTGTCGCCGGGATCGCATTCGAGGGTCTTGGTTGGATATTGTGTCTGATATTCCTTCCTCACTTCGTCGGAAACATGCTTGTCAACGGTCTCGGTCCTGTCAACCTTAGGCCTGGCCTGTTCATATCTGTGGGCTCAGCTGGCTATACCATCATAGCGCTGATCGGATGCGCCAATGCGATCCCTGATGGCTACGGATACTTTGCTAAGCATCCAACTGCCGCTGAGACACTAAACATCATGGCATTGTGGATTGGTGTATTTCTTTGGCTGTTTACCTTTTGGCTCTTTACAATCGCAGCAGTTGCACATGTTCCTATCCTTATCTCTAAACTCAGCGGCGATAAATCTCGAGCCAAGATGAGGTTTGCCCTTCCTTGGTGGGCAATTGTATTTCCTAATGTGGGGTTCACGATTGCCACGGCATATATCGGTGAAGAGTTTGAATCGGATGGTATAGCTTGGGTGGCTACGGCCATGACGATGCTCGTGTTTGTTGCATGGTTAATGGATTTGTACTTGCATATGAAGTCGATATTTCAGAAGCATATCATGTAGGGAACATTAGACATAATGGTATGATATAGCGCTCGGCTACAGCCGGTTGTGTGACACGTCAGAAGTACGGGAGCCGAAGTGCACACAGACACGAAATCATCCAGATGCCGGTCTGTCCCAAAACCAGCACTCAAGTTACTCAGTACTACGTTCCATTCCTTCAGAACATTGATTGTCTTACATTTGCTAACTTGGAAAAGTAAATTGAAGACGCGCTCGTTATACATTGCTCGAACACAATTAAAGCTAATACCAAAAACAAATATCCCGCAACACCAATAAAACATCAATCCAGTTTACTGTTATGGGCTCGAGCATTCAGAGTCCGCTCTCTCATCAACCTGTTCAATCCGGCCCGTCTTGACATCGTACACGTACCCAGTAATAGGAACATCCAGAATCAGAGGACTCTTTCGCAGAAAAGCAACATCATCAATAACACTCTGTCGCAAATCAGAAAATGGCAAAAAAGCCATATGGTCCACATCTTCATGCATCTCTTGCCGGATCTTGGCTCGGAAATCCGTGTCGGAGAAGCTTTGCATGCCACAGCCGGTCTGTAAGTAAAAGCGTGGGGTCAGCCGGGCCGGTTCAATCTGGTCCGATGATCGACACCACGTTTCTTTTTTTTTTGTGTCTGTGTCTCTCCCGAGGGGCTGGGTTGTCTTACATGGTGCATAATGATTATCTCACGCGTTCCGAGTAATTGCTGAGAAATCAGGATTGACCGGAGAGCTTCTACCGCGCGACCACCGGCTGAGACATCCATGTCAGCTTTGTAGGGAATATTGACATATTGGAAATGATTACCATTTCTGATGACGTGCGCATCGCCGAGATCGAGACCGAGGACTTTTTCTACATCCAATCTGCTGTCCATGCAGGCTACCACTGCGACTTTTCTATTGACTATTAGCCTGGGCTGGATGAGGATCTCAACATGGTGTCGCGCACCACTTACCGACGGGGTGGACCAGGTAGATGGGACTGAGTAAACGTCGCAGCAAACTTCCGATTCGCAGCTTCAAACTCAGAAGTAACGGATGGATAAAGAACCGGCGAGGATATTGTGGAAGTGTTGAGTGCAGGCATCTTGGGTTTGAAGAAAGTAAAGGTCATGATAGACGTCGAACCCCAGCGTTGCGGGAAACTTATCCAGATAGGCGATCAAATCTACTAAACAAAGAGCCAAGACTAGATCTTACAGGGGAAAGACAAATGTTAAAAAGCGGGGTGAAAGCACAGTCTTATATACAAAAGCCAAGAGCCAAGAAAACGCCAATACATTCCATTATCAAAAGAAGAATAGAAAGCAAACACATGAACAAACCATGTGGCTTCTGCTGTCCTCCCTTTCATCCGGCTATTCATTCGGCGGACTCCGATCTCCCCGCAACCACACCCGTTCTTGAGGTATTTTGTCTGAGATGTTGGTGTTGAGACATCATGTCATGGAAGAAAAAGAAAAGAAAGAAAGATTCCCGGCTGTCAGGTACACTACAAGGATAAGTCGGAACCGGATGTGGGTGTGACTGCAGCCATTAGCAATGGAGCTATTGATCAGAGTGCATACATGGCACCATGTTTCTCGGCGATAGCCTCACTCCGGCTTTGTTCGACCGAGAAGGGGGGTCAGATACGGCAAGGCAATAATCGCAGGTAGCCACAATTTGTGCATCCGATTTTCCCGAAAGTTGGTCTTCATACTTATGCACTGCTCGGTCATATTGTTACACAGGCAGCAGTCTGAAGTCCTGGAGAAGCCGACCATGTCGGGTACCAACTATTGTAGATTTCGGCGTACCACCATACCACGATGCTACACCGTGACTGGAGGCTCATTCGTCTCACCTGAAATACTTGTAATAATCTTTTATCTAATGCTTCTTCATCGAAGAACAGTAATAATTTGTAAATACATTCAGTCTGTAGTCATCAGGCACAAACGCTACGTGGTACATCTATCCTTCACTCCAAAGCTGGCCTCTCTAAAATCACATCCCACATATTGTAAACCTTCGAACCTTGTTGTCTTTTTACCTTAGTCAGGCTGTCCTAAGAATAAGGCATTTCCCAGTACTATGTCAGCAGGTGCCATTTCTTTATACGCCGCTGACCCTAGTTGGCCTACAAACGAGGCTATGACCCCTAATTGAGCATATGCCACCACAACGCCTACAGGTGGAAAGAAAGCCGAAGCAACTCCAAAACCACCCCAAACAAGACAAGACCCCGAGGCCCCCATTGCACAGAAATCAGAAAATTCTTCTCTTTTATCAGGTAGGATACTGATAAAGTTCAACTCGAATCTCCCAGCCTCCTGTCTTTGGTAAAGTGCAAGCCAAACTAGATCTGTTCCTCGATGTCGAGATCCAGTGACTATCAACGGGAACAGTTCTTCCGCAAACCTGAACCGCGTATCCACCGCAAGCGGCTGGTAGGTCGGTATGACGAGATGAAAGACAGCAGTATCTCCATGGGTGGCTGTTGCTCTCAAGGCTTCCCTATCAGCTCGCATTCGTAAACAGAGCGTTGGGAGCTCATGATGATAACCACCAAAGTTGGTTTCAAGAGGGCTTACGGCCTGTCTTTCCTCGAAGGCGATATGCCAATCGTTGTCCGGGTGCCAGACATAGAAGTAGTGGGGGTTCTCATCTTGTTCGCCCCTTGTACCATCGAAAGCGGCCATCTCGTTTCGAACAAAGCGATGAACATAACTACCGAAGCCACCGTCGCCCCAGCCTTGAACGTTTGCGACATTGGCGATAGCGAGTTCGGATCTGATAGCCTCGAGACTTGCACCGACTCGTCGAATGGCGTCGCTTGCATGCAATATTGCAAGAGGTATCGCACCGAGCGCTGCACTCTGGAAGTAGGTGATGAAGTTCGGGGTCGAGTTGAAAGCGTCAGGGACGACGCGGATCTCCTTCCGTTCGATTATATCGTTCAATTTCGAAGTCAGATTTTGGACATCCTTCATCGCCTGCGTTTGCTGTGTCGCTGCTTTCCCCGATTGCCACTGAACATACATACCGGGCGCCAGCATTACCACCTTTGGCCCATACTTTTTAGCTAAAGCCTTGACTAATTCTGGTGTCAGGGACCCTGACAGGGAACCGATGACGAAAGGGGCAACCGCTGCACACATCGCGACTCGGATGGACAACTTATCGAAGTGACTTTTTGGAATGTTCCCCGAGTCTTCTCCAGAGGATCATTGAATGGAGGCAATATGTTCTTGGAAGTGTTGATTTGACGAAGTGAGTATACTCGTCAAGGGAGAGGGAGATCTATATTGAAGGAGGGGAAACCGTAAGCGCCAGCTTTGTGTTACCACAACCAACATCACAGCGACCAACAGTGCAATAATATGAACGCATTTCTATGCATACCTGCCTAATTTCAGCCTGCTCAAATCAGGCATGAATCTTGCATTCTGACAGACCTCGTGATGCATTTCCGTCCCCAGGCGGCCAAGTCTCATTTCACAGAATAAATAGACGTTTGCTGTGACTCAGCGACAGACATTCTTACAATTGAGGTTATTGATATCTATATGCCCCTTGTCCTTGTCCTTGCCCTTGTCCTGGTGGCATGCCTCCTGGTGGTCCCTGCCAAGCTTGATTCTGCCGTGACGCATCGTTATTCCAATATTCATGAACCGTTTGATTTTGCTCTGCCATTCGAGGCCATATCGCTTCTGCTAACTGCGGATCCGTCGGTGATCGATTGACTTGGTTTCTAGTCTCAGATGGTGGCTCGTCCTTTTCCGTCATTCTCTTGTGAACTCTGGCGGATGCCCGCTTTCGCTTGTTGGATTTTCTTCGTCGATCACAGAGAATGATGCCCATAATCATCAGTAAAACGCCGACTATTGTGAAATTAGTTTTTTGCGGTTTCTGTGTCCTTTCGGTATAGACGTACCCAATACTCCTAGAGCAATGATTATCTCTAGAGCTCCAAATATCTTGCCTCCAGGTAACCCTCCCGAACTGACATCTGATTGAGCGGCTTCCTGCGTGACGGTCACGACAGGAAGTTCGGTAGTGGCAGTAGCATCGGCTTTCGCAGTTGGTTTCGGCACGATTGTTGTGAAGATGGTTGTGTATTCCACTGCAGAAATAATACGGGATAGTTGTAGTTCGATAGCCTGATTGTCCATTGGAGCGAGAGAGGAAGTATCGTCGGGTCCGAATCCTTTTTAGTCGATTGGTGTCGAATGTAAAACTGCTACCAGAGCTGAGCGATTGTGTATCGAATAATTACAAATTAAAAATGTAACCAAAAATAAAAAGGATTGTAAGAAGAAGAACTAAGATTATCACACCCAAATAAAAGAAATGAAAGTCGCTGCGTGATTCCAGATCAACGTGCAGAAAGAAAGAAAAGAAAGAGAGGGCAAAAACAGAGATAAGACAGCAGACGTCGCGAAAGATATGGAGCTTGATTTTTTTTACAGAATTATTTGTTTGTACCTATATTATGGATGTAACTATTCAGCTGAGTTACCGCCAATTCAGACCAGTTTTGAGGCGAAACCGGGTGCTGCTTGAGGTGGCATTGTGAGACGGGGGATCAAACAGATGATCCCTGTCCAAGGGCACAGCCAGCAACGTCACAGGCTGAGTTGGCGCTACAAGGGGAAAGGGGGAGGTTTCGAAAACAAAACACCAAGAGAATCTGTACCGTTGCAGTTAACTTCTTTTCTGGTAAGAGCATTGTCAAATTGTTACCGCGTATTAATACCAAGCCGGCTATTGAAGCTTCCGTGCGGAGCTGACCTGACAGGTTGACCAGGTTTCAGATTTTGGTGTGTTTTCTTGGCTGAATTTTTCGTATTACGACGACTTGTGCGACGGTTACCATCTGGACTTGGTGTCGCATAAAGGGCTTGATATAGATATTATTGCCATCGTGACCATCTAGACTTCTCGGTTGATCGGTTACTTGTTGGAGCCAAGGGCCGGAAAGAAGTAGATGGTACCGTGACTGAGTGTTTCCGATTTCAGATTTTTTGGATGATCAATGCGCTGTTTATCTCGGATGATATTGCACTGCCCTACGGCTGTGTTTGGGTTGACAGCTGCATAAAGTTGGTGATGTAGAAAACTGTCGCGTGTTTGGTGTTTTTGCGCGGACCAACAGTTTGCCGAGCTCGGCGCGCCAAGAAGATGTCGGCTCGGATAATCCATAATCCTGTTCCTGCCGCGAATGGACTTGACCTACCTGACAGCTGGACAAACAGAGGCGACGATGAAAAAAACGGTGGATTAGCGACAAAGCAATGACTCATTCAAGCTCTGACTTTTCTGAATACAATTGTTGTCAAAATTGAAGCTCCGAGGTTACTTGAATGCTTGTCTACATGGATTGTCCGAGAACGTGAGAGCTTTATGAAAACAAGAATAATTTTGAAATGTCAACTTCAATGCAACAACCTCGGCTTTCCACCCCGTACCTGGAATGTCTTTTATGTAGTCAATCATTTCTATAAGTACTATATGAGTGTTTAAATTGACAGTGATGAGAATAGTGGTTGAGTAGCACAGCCTTATCTACATATCTTGTCCTTGCTTCAGGGTAGCTTCTCTGCAATGCTAGAAGGCCACGTGACCTATCAATATGCAAGACACCCTGCAATGACCACTGAGCGGTCTTACCGGATCTTATCTTAGCTCGGGCTCTGGGGAAGCTACCAAGATTCTGATTCGCTCGAAACCGGCTGCTCCGGATGACGAGGACTTTACTCCAAATTGAATACCTGGCCTGTCATTGGATCGCTGGTATCATTCTTGAAGATATTTCCATCTCTCTAGTCGAAACTAGCAAACTGTATCCGTAACTGCCGCCCAGATGCGGGGGCGAGCTACACTAGCCTCGGTGACGGAAGTCAAGAATGCGGGCATTAAAATGACTTCCACAAACCACTGTTCCGAGACTCCGGACGTCTTTTGAGTCCTTCCAGACATAGAATCAGCATTGCGAACCAGGCTACAACGTCATGGCAATCGTCGACCTCCTCTTCACCTGGTGGTCTCTACCCATCGCTGCAGGTATCGTGGCCGCTTCATACCTCTACTCATACTTTATAACATACGGCCACCTTCGAGACATCCCCGCGCCCTTTCCCGCGCAGTTCTCTAATCTATGGCTTCTCTACGTCTGCAGACGCGGCGAGCGATATCGCGTCGTGGATGAGATTCACAAGAAACTCGGCCCCGTCGTTCGCATCCAGCCAAACCATACGTCCATCGCTGACGCGGAAGCTATCGCGACTATCTATGGTCACGGAAATGGTTTCTTGAAGTCGTGAGTGCCCATCTAAATTAATGACGCTCGGATCTAACGGGATGTAGCGACTTTTATGACGCGTTTGTCTCTATTCGAAGAGGTCTCTTCAACACCCGTGATCGCGCAGAGCACACGCGTAAGCGCAAGCTCATCTCACACGTCTTCTCGGCAAAGTCCATCAGTCAATTCGAACCATATATCCACGCCAATCTCGAGCTTTTCGTCAAACAGCTCGATAAGCTTGTCGCGTCCGGTAAAACCACCGACAGGAATGGCAAGCGACAAGCCCTCATGGATTGTCTTCCATGGTTCAATTACCTCGCCTTTGATGTGATCGGCGATCTTGCATTTGGTGTACCCTTCGGAATGCTCGCCAACGGCGCTGATGTAGCTGAAGTGAGGGCAACACCCGATAGCGCACCGATTTATGCTTCTGCGATTGAGATTTTGAACAGGCGAGGTGAAGTCAGCGCTACGTTGGGATGTTTTCCTCAGTTGAAGCCTTATGCACAGTGGCTACCTGACCCATTCTTCAGCAATGGACTTAACGCGGTGAAGAACCTCGCAGGAATCGCCATCGCTCGCGTCAAGAACAGACTCGATAATCCACCATCTATTGAACGAAAAGACCTTCTTGCACGATTGATGGAAGGAAGAGATGAAAAGGGCGAACCGTTAGGTCGTGAAGAATTGACTGCTGAAGCTTTGACGCAGCTCATTGCTGGCAGCGATACAACATCCAATTCGTCATGTGCTTTACTCTACCACGTCACGCGAACCCCGGGCGTTCTCGAGAAATTGCAAACTGAACTTGACAACGCGATCCCTTCCGAAGTATCAGTGCCAACATACGATATGGTCCGCGATCTACCCTACCTAGCCAACGTGATCAACGAAACCCTTCGCTATCATTCAACATCCGGTATCGGCCTCCCACGCCAAATCCCACCTAACTCACCAGGCGTTACTATCAAGGGTCATTATTTCCCACCAGGCAGTGTCCTTAGCGTCCCGACCTACACACTGCACCACTCCAAAGAAATCTGGGGCCCTGATGCGGACGACTTTAAGCCAGAGCGCTGGGAAGACCCCACCGAGTTGCAAAAGACGGCGTTTAATCCGTTTAGTCATGGACCTAGGGCTTGCGTAGGGAGGAACGTGGCTGAGATGGAGATGAAACTGATTGCGGCGACGTGGGCGAGGAGATATGTGCCTGAGTTAAGACAGGGCGTCATGGAGACGAGGGAGGGTTTCCTGAGAAAGCCACTTGGGTTAGATATTGCTTTGACGATGAGGGAGTGATTGGGTTGTGAGGTGATATATGTGCAATATTAGGATGTTGCGAGACAGAGGAATGAGATTCCGTCATCATGTGTGACATTATTTGTTTTTTTCTTGGGAATGTGAAAGGCTATTGACTGAAGATTCTATTGATTACTCTATTCTATAGTATAAGAAGGACAAACTAGATCTAAGAAAACACAAATCATCATCTCAAGACTAAAGCTCACTTGCCAATGGACTGCAATTGCTTCCTATACCAAATCTAAAAATCATTAGCCAATACGCACATTAAATCACGACACAGTTTTACTCACAATCTCCGCACCAGATCCAATACTCTTGGGCCCAAACTTCTTCAGCAACCAAGGTGTCTGGATCCTCTTTGCATAAACCTTTGCATCATCATCCTTGACTTCCTTGTTCAAGATGGTATTCGCTGGCAAAAAGGGGTTGACGATGGCAGGTCTTCCGAGACCAATCAGATCGCAGGCGCCTTCGCTTAAAGCAGCTTCCATGCCTGCACGAGTACGGAAACCTCCCGTTACCATTAGTGGAGTGTTTGGAAGTTTGGCGCGCATCTCGCGGGCGAATTCGAGGAAGAAGGACTCTCGCGCCGCTGTGCTGGCGGATATCTTCTCGCCGGTTCCGGTAAACATCTACACCGCGGTCAATATCGGTACGAGGGTATGGGGAGATGGGTTGACTAACAGTTGGGTCCTCATAGCTTCCACCACTGACTTCCAAAAAGTCCAGTCCAACCTCTGCAATAAGCTCCATCTGCTCCAAACACTCCTTAAGTTCCTTCGGAGATTGATGGTCCGCAGAGTTGAATTTCAAACCGACGCAAAAAGTCGCTGGTGTCGCGGCACGAATGGCTTTGGCAATGTCAACGACAATCTTTGCCCTGGCTGCTGGTGATCCTCCGTACTGGTCCGTTCTCTTGTTGGTCTTTTCCGACAAGAATTGAGACAGGAGATATCCATGCGCGGCATGAATCTCAACACCGTCAAAACCAGCCTCTGATGCGATTCGGGCTGTTTTGGCGAAGCGCTGAACGACATCTTCGATTTCTGCAACGGACATTTCCTTTGGTGTACCAAAGACAACAGTAGAAATAATCTTTGAAATGATATCATCTCCTATATTCATCGGCACAGCGCTAGGAGCAAGATTCTTGGCCAAGAATGATTTCTTTCCTGCTCCAAGAGGAGATTGACGTCCGGGGTGGTTGATCTGCATGATTGTAGGAACTCCGTTTCGACGACAAATACCAGCGAATTTCTTGTATGCTTCCAAGACCTTGTCTTCAGGGATGTCGGTGCTGATGGAGCAGTCGCCGTGACCACCGAGATACTTGTCGTCGACTTGGACGTTGCCTGTCATGACCATTCCCCAACCCCCTTCTGCCCAAGCACCGTACGTGCGCTCCATCTGTGCTGTGGTGGGAAGATTTTGACCGTCGGCCATTTCCTCAGCCAGGGCGGCTTTGATGAGGCGGTTGGGAAGAGTGAGACCGCATTGTAGCTGGAGGGGTTTTGAAAGTAGTAATTCTGACATTTTGACTGTGATGAATTGAAAATGGAATGATATCTGTTTTTAGCAGAGTCGTTGTCTGTCGTCGTAATGTATAGAAAATCTCGCCATCCGCCGGACCCTGAACCGAGGCCCGTGTCCGTGGACTATGGCCCAAAGGAGAAATAACTCCAGTGGACTCGGCCTGTAGTTGGTCCGTTGTTTCAACCCATGGAGACATTATTCGTCCGATCGAAGTTTCTGGTTATACAAGGGGGAATTGATTCAATTTCATTAGAACAATTCGGCCAAGAAAAAAACGCTACCTAGCCGGGTGAGATATGGCCTTTGTAAGTCGGAGGATGCTGACCTGGTGCATAAATGTAGCTGACGGGTCCTGCTTACATATATTGGTGAAGTTGACATGTCACGTGCGGGGTTTGCTAAAAATAAATGATTAACAAAACAACAACCAGTAGAATTACAATACAAATTCATTGATCGTCTTTGCATTTCTGTCACTTCGAATACATCAACTAGTATATGTACCATTTAACTCTGGAAAACTTGCCATAATCAAGGAAATCAGTTCAAAATATTATAAGTCGCCTAGTACTGGCTGTACGTACTGTCAGTAGGTCATTTCCTCCAATACCCACCTGACTCTTTTGAAAAATGTTGAAAAGACCAGAACACTGCCAGCAAGTATTGTTCGAAAGAATTCTGACTTGCGCACCTCCTGGATCTCCTTGGGCCTCGACGAAAATAGTCACAATTGCTAACCTCGAAAGCCAACAGCCTTGAGCTCTAATAACACAGTCGCCGGGAGGGGGATCCAAAACGTCCTCCCATGTTTCTAGAGATGAAATCCCGGCAAATCGGCGATCTTTATGATTTCCGTGGCAGCCACTGTCTAGTGTATAAATGAGACAAGGGCTGGCGAGACATTTTAGTACATCGACATCTCCAATCCAACGTCCCGCATCGTATACAGAGACAACGGATTCCAGCAAGAAGACCTGGTTACTTTGCTCTTGCACATCGTTAGACTGAACGAGCGGAACATAATACTCCGTGAATGAGAGATGCATTGATGTTTTTGGAAAATAATTCAGAGCCTTTCCATCAAATTCCGAAGTCGACATCAGGCGCCAAGATGTTTCGTCTCGCTCCATAACCATGGATGTTTTAGGTGGGATAAGAAGCGTGAGACCGGTTCGTCCAACGTTTCCCGTAAATCTCTTAAGCTCATGAGCTTCAGGAGAGTCCCAAGGGTCGCAAGTGAGCTGTTACAAATTGTTAGCGCAGCGCAGCAGCAGTCCATGTTCTGTCTACTTCCATACCTTCATAGAGAAGTAGATGCTTTCCTCAAAAGCAATAGCGAAAACCCGCTCTAGACTATCCGGGTCCAAATCGAAGCCACCTTCTAAGTATGCGACACATGATAGTGAATCGCTGAGATTCGGTTTAGGTGCGTTGGGATTGGCATTCGCTATTTGGTGGGCTCCTATAGCCATGAGGGACTTGAACCACTTGGCGTCATATAAAGGCGACTCTAAAGAACGAGTAGAGACAACTGCGTCTGGAATTGTTCGATAGAACTTATGGGCCATGACCAGCGCTTTAAGGGTTCGGCTTGCAGGTTCCTGTTCTGCATAAAGAAAATTCAGCAACTTGTCTGGAGAACAAAAGTCAGACTCCAAGCACCATTCGATGTCTCCTATCGTTAACGGTCTTATATCCCGATGAATTGTTGCATTCATAGTTGAGGACTCGGGCATAAAAATGGCGGCACTAAGTTCTGCACCACACACAAAATGGAAGTTCTCCATAACTTCCTCTCCGTTCGGGCCTGCGGCGCTCAATGTGATGACTCTAGGAGACGAAGCTAAATGCAGCGACTCTAGGGCACTCATTTCAGTGACTACTTCTCCCGAATATTGATACTTGTCGATGAATGATCTGGGGACCCATTGGCCATGTATTGATGTGAGGCTGTCTAGGCTCCGGCGGGCTTGTGCACTGGCGAACCCACAATATCTAGGTTCCTGAAATAAAAGACTTGGCGTGTCATCGTCATCGAAGTATCGAACAATGTAGGAATCGGGATCATAATAACTGGAGGAAGCGATTCGACGAAGCAAAGCTACCCTTTCCATTGGGCCTTTCAGCTTATTCAACAGCTCACGGACATCGTCAAGTCCAAAGAACGATCTAAGTTTGCTAGACGGTATGAATCGGGATTCACGTCTGCTGCCCAAAGATAATAATTTATGGATGGTATCTTCTGGGAACGGCTGGGCGTCTAGGTAAGCGGCTGCTGCATTCGAGAGAATGTTAATAGCAGAAGACGTATCTCGCAACTCTTCGCGACAACGTTTAATGGCCATAACGTCAGATAAGTTACGACAGACTTGTCGTTCTATCGTCTTTCTCATTGCAACAAAGACACGAGAAGGATGTTCCGCTAATGGACCTGTAAGATTCCAGTGAGCCAGGAGAGCACCGTAAACCGCCTGTGTGAATTGTTCAAAAGATATCTTGCGAGAATCAGAGTCAAATCTGGCATTCCTGGCTACTGGGCGCCCGTAGAAGTTCAGATGGGCTAGTGACAAGGACCAAAAAACACCGCGAGCGTGGCTGTCGTTTGGACGGGAGAGCCCAAGTGTTAGGAACCCACCAGACTGGACCAGTGGATCCGAGAACTGGATAGGCAATTCCAATCCCTCAACCGTTATATCAGGATACAAGTGCCAAGCGCTCAGGGCGAGAAGGCATGAGCCATCATTGACTGCTTGGGGCATTCCCTTGACAATATTTTCCATAGTCTCAACGGCTGATCTCCAAGCTGTCATCACACTCGAATAGAGTGTGTCATGGTTGATAGGTAAATTGACTTTGTCGAGAAGGTCCATGAGCTTATCTTGGCGCTCTTTGCTGAATCGGTCTGCTGTCCGGAGCCAGGAGCGAACACTTGCGTCCCACTCAGCGAGACTAGCACGAGATATGTCTGACTGAGCTGCAGCGGCAACTGTGGAAAATGGAAGAGGCTCTTCATCGTTCCACCGGTCTTCGATATGTTTCCGTCTTTCCTTAACAAGCTCGACCCAAATCGATGTCGCTTCGGAAGCGGTCCAGAGACGACCGAGCATACATGCCAGAAGCTGAACATGCAATGCTGTCGGAGAGGATGTTGCCGCAGCCCAGATAGAAGTTCCATCTGCACCAATGTGGGCTGCGAATAGGCTTTCTTCTATCGTTGGCGAGCTTTCTTTTTTGGTGGCTTGGGCGATCTCTGAGACCCGAGTACCATATGATTTGACAAGTGCTGGTGTCGGTGGAAGTATGCCCTCAAATAGGACACCAAGTCTGCGAGCCGTTATATGTGCTGTGCCACCTTCGGCATTTTCCTTCCTTGTTTTGGACAGAGTGCTCCCGAGGGGCTCGAACTCTTTTGGTGCTTCGCACTTGACTAGCGTAAAATCGAAATTAATTTTAGCAGCAGCAATTGTCAGCTCATTTGTCGCAGAAGCTAGCGCAGCTTGAAGCCTGCCAAATAATGCCATGTCTGCAATCGTGGAGCTGCGAAACTACCGCCGAAGGACAGGCCATATAACATGGATGAATGAACTGAAATCTGGCAGAAACAGCTGTGCGTAGGCGCCTGCATACTTATATATCCAAAAGAAAATCAGGCTGAGCAAGTCTGGGCAGGTACGTACTGATGCCTCAGGCTCCATCATTTATGCAGGTATTGAGGCAGGTGCGGTCGCTGCCATCTCCTCACAGCATGCCCCTCGGAGTTTCTATTTACCAGGCAAGTCTCACTGGTATCACATCTGCGGTGGAAAAAGGCGAGTTAGATTTAACAAGGTTCAAAGTCATGCCTCTACGGAAACCTGATCTATCCAATGTATGAAAGTCGGGCTGCAAATGCAAACAGCGGCGATTCTCTTCTCATCGATCAGAGTCTCCACGATACACTCCCTCTCAATCACCCACCAGCCATATTCATCAAATACAACTTGGATGGCTGTTCATAACCGAATTTCTCCATGGTCCATTTGACCTCCACCTAACATCAAACATCTCACTATTTCAACCCATCATCTACCTTCCTTTGTTTTCGCTGGGACAAATCCAAACTTGTGACCATCTTTGCTGTACGTCGGCACATCTTCTTCAGCATTCCCTCCTCGAGCTTCAAAAAGGCTGTTAGTTTGAGCTTTGGAACCACAAAGACTGGCACTCACTGCCAACCGCGTCATCTCTAATGTCCTCAGTATAAGAAGGGGGATCCTGGTGTCCTATTCCCCTCTTATCGTCTTCACCCTGGCCTTAGATGTACTTGCAGTACTTTCTTGCGTGTTCCTCTTCTGCCATGATGTCTTTAAGCGTTTTTGAAATTATTTTGAAAGGTAAGAAGAGTGTTCTGGATGAGGGAACTGGCAACTGCTGATCAGAAACGTCAGAGATTTCTTCGGGAGCGTGGGGATTTTAACATCAGTAGTCCGAGTCTTTTTTATGAGAAATGGTTGTTTAAAGTGCAACACATAAATGTGACTTGACTGAGTGTGAAGCAAAATCACTCGTGTTCGAGTTTGATTGGAGAGATACTGGCACTAATAAACAGGAACTCAAGTTATTTGGAGTTTGGTGGACATATAATTGGAGTAATCAAGTAAGCTCTGCAGCCTGATTTCGCCCGGTTGTGGTGGGTTGAGGTAAAAGGTGGAAGTAAAAGCATTCACCCTATAGATCGGCACGTGAAATCAGACCGTTGGTTGTGGATGGAGTGAGCTGGACTTTGTGGTGGTTTCTCCTAGCTGCAAAAGGAAATCAAAAGCGTCATCTATGTAGACACTGATCTCCAGCACGTCATTTGTTGCTAACCAATAACATCGATGAACCTTGCTTCGATGGCAGGAGTAAGCAACCCTGGGGAGGGTTAAAATTGCAGTGAAAGACTGTCGACTTGAGGAGCACAATGTCGACTTGAGGAGCACAATGTCGTTTTGAGGAGCGCAGTGTCCAAATGATAAGACATCACGTGTTTGAAGTGCGGCTATTTTCCATCTTGACACAATAATGGCCATATTCTGTCTCGCGAACTCGATTCAAAGTCACAGATCAAACAGCCCCTTTTCCAACAGCCTACTACGGCAGCTGTCCTTACATTGCACGAAGTTTTTGAAGAGTAGATACAATTACATAAATACATGTCAATTCTTACTGAAAATAACATGACATAGTTAGCTTATAATCAGGCATAAATCGTGAGCGCATTTCCATCTATAGTTATTTAATACTTTCCCCGAATTGCCACAACATTGCGGTGAATAACAGACAGCCAGAGCTATAGCCGCCGGTTAGTGGTTCGAAACATCAAATGCCAAGTATGCTCTAGATTCACACTTACAAGCAAAAACTTGCACCGTTCGCGTTTCTGCTTAAAGCTAAACTAGTAGCTTTCAGCAAAGTTGTTGGCTTCTGAAGCATGGCCCCTTTGTGACATAGTAACATTCTTATTACTATGTAGAGGTAAATTGAGGCAGTCATTCTTGGGAGAAATCTGAAAGGTCTTTGTGCAGACAGCGACAATGGCAAAGTCGATGAATTGACATCCCTCTGCGACAGACTTAACGCCAAAACTTTACCAGCCGTCGAAAGAGATACACGGTTGACCGAACTTGGCGGTTGATCTCATTATCTCATACGGCTGAGTGATTATCAAATCGGTCCTAAGGGGATTTGCCGTGCAGATCTAGACTAGTCTACAGCTGCAGCCACAATGCACGCCTAACGGGCCTTTGGTCAAGGAAGAAGCACTCAGCCAGCCACCTTTCGGGCTACTAACTCGAATCACTGAGACATGTAAATGAAATTGACTGGATCTAGTAGAAAATGGACATCAACCCATAGACTACGTGGAAGATTCCCCTACCCGCGCCCAACGGTGATGTAACTAGAGGGATCAGGAAGGATGCAGTCCTGGCGGTTCATTGTTATCTGATTGGAATTGAAAGTTTCCTACAAGAAGCCTCCATCCCCCAGGCTTCGAAAGCTTAAAAGCCAAGATAAGGCGACCTCCCACCTCTGAGACCACAAAATCCTTATTTATTTTAACCCCGTTCAGGTCTTCACCTACTTAAAAACACAGGACACCACGCCAGGCCTAGAAAACGGCACTGAAAACAAAACATAAATAGAATAACCCTTTTGAAATCACTGAAGAGTAGTTCCCAGAAGTAAGTGCGCATCATAGCTGCCACCAAAGACTCCGTGATTCCACGCTTGCTGACACATCTCAGCCATGGAACCAATCAAGAAGAACAATCCCATCCTCGCATCAATTGCAGCATGGGCAAAAGAAAAGTCCGACATGATTAATTTTGCTTACAACACGACGGGTGGATGGGAGGGCTGGGCGCAGGTTGAGCTCGCTGCTCGACTTTACAAAGACCATGGCTACAAGTATGGCCCGAACCAGCAAAGCAAAATCGTTCGCGAGGTTCCTATTTACACCTCGTCCAACCGATCTGCCGCTGACATTGCCATCTACAAAAATGGGGACCCAGCCCAAGGGGCCCTCATATTCGAGCTCAAGTGTGAGTCCTACAAAAGTACCGACAGATTCAAGAAGAATGTTTCGTTGGACTGGGAAAAAGTCACAGGAGGTCTCAAGCCTGAATTCAGGTCTGCCGACATTTGGGTCATTGGGCTGGCCATCAGCAATGATGCCAACCAGGCCATGGAGACCATGGTCCCGGCTTTTGATGAATATCAGTACGACAGCGGGCCAGTGACTATATGGTGGAAACAGACTGAGGTCAGACGTTAATATCCCTACAGGCTCTGCAACGAAGCAGGAGAGCTGATCGATCCTTAAGAGTGATTAGGGGTGCACTTTTCATGCACATTTTTAATTCTTCTGAAAGCCTGTACTTGTTCAACATGCTCTAGAGCCTTTTGTGACAGGTGGGGATTGAATACTCTACGTGTATGTGTGAGCTTGCCACTAATTAACAAACACCAATGCGCGTCTGTAACTACTTGAAACCATAGACTTCGATCGATGGCTATGATGGAGTAGTCACATCAATAGTTAAATGCGTGACTTAGTTCCACCCATCGATACCCGTTCTTCAGACTGCTATGTAGATATTGATACAGCGACGTAGTTACTTCTTTTGGCGTTTCAGCTCCCGCTATTCACTCTTGGCGTCCGATCAGGCCATAGCTGACAGGTGCCAAGAGGCCCTCAGTCCTGCATATCTTGTTACCCCGCTCTGCCCAGTGCTCCATCAAGACGGAGTTGATAGCTTCCAAGCCTACAAAGCATAATTGCATTATTCAGGGATGCGCCATACGACAGCGAACAATCAGGCTGCACTCTCTGTATAGGCTATAGCTTATTATCCCTGCCTCAAGTCACATTCATCATAGTCTGATCATCGAGCCCGTTGTCTGCGGCTGAATGACATGCAGAACGACGCCTCATTGTGATGACATGAGATATGAGTCTAGAGCACGCCGACCTCGTTGTGACAACACGACTTACTATTCGTCATGATTTGCGGTGGCGCAGGACAGCTGCTCAGTCCGATATTCCAGCTCCCAACGGTTGACTCTTGGCTTCCAGGGTCCCCAAGATTGAAGCGGCACAGACCTTGAAAATAATCTTGACGACCTTTCTTCGTCTGACATGTCTAACTACCCCGCCCAACCCGGCACTCAATCCGGACAGGATAGGACTCGACCACTAGGTTTCTAGCTGCTCCATTGGTACCCCCCAAGCGCTGTTGACACCTGGAAGGGTGATGGCCAATATGGCGTTCTGCCTTGGCATATGACCTGGAAGAGAGGGGAAATCTAGCTATTCCGTATAAAGGGAACTTGAGACTATTGTCGTCAGGAGCACCAGTTTGAACAAGGCCACCAAAACGACCTTCTACTTGATTCAATAGCCTTATTCAAGGTCCTGATATCGCAAATTATTTCTGTTGAACCATTTGTACCGGACCGCGTGTAATCCCTCGTCCGACCAGCACCTTCCAACCCCACCAACAGTATCTCCATCATACATCACACTATGGTCGCTTACTCGACTACCTACTCTTTCAATTCAGAGGCTAAAATCCAACAGGACTATATCTCTGATAACGCCGGACCCTGCCACGTCCACGATAGAATGCGATTGAGAAAGCCGCATCTTAAAGACAATCTCCCAACTCAGCAGTGTCTTCTATGCAATCGGGCTTTTTGCGTTGATCACAAGGGGAAGCAGGATGGCGTCTGTGAGATCAACCATGAAAGCTACTACCGTAACCATCCTGGGGATCAGAAGTACTTATATCGAAGTTATGAGGATTGGAAGAAGGATTACGATCAGATGGTGGCTGACGAGTGGTCAGGCGATGATGGGGACCTGGTGGTTGGGAGAAAAGAAGGCAGTAGGAAAGCCGAGGGGGAGGTTGGGAAGGACGCAGACAGCGGGTTGGTTAAAAGGCAGGATTGATTCTATAAGTGCTTGCCTAGTGTCAGGAAAAGATATTGATGGATTCGCGACTTGGAACAAGAGAATATAGTTTGTAAATGTTGGGCAGCCTTGCATCAATTCCCTACTACATTCGGCTTAGCCGGATTCGTCTTCCGTAGTATAGTGGTCAGTATGCAAGCTTGTCACGCTTGAGACCCGGGTTCAATTCCCGGCGGGAGAGTTCCAGCCACCTGCGATACGCAGGCAATTCTTTTTTTCTTTTTCTCGATGTTGAGTCAATAGCTTGCACTCGCATGGAATTTCATCGAGAACCTCGAAATTCTACATTACTCATGTCCTTAGTTCGAATCTAAACTAAAGTAATTATCCGATCCCCCTCAGACCAAATAATACCACTCCAAATTCCTTTCCCATCACTATTCTTTCGTGGTAGTAGCGCGTCTTCCAAAACTTGATCACGATCTCCTTCGTCTCTACAAATTCCTATTCTACGAAATGTGTCTGAAAGTCCAGAGCTATCGGTCTGATCAACTGGCTCCAGGAGGAGTCTAACAACGACTATAGGCAAGATCTCCTCCTCCACTTCATCTCCATCTGAGTCTTCCATATATTCGTCAGTACCTTCTTTATCAAGAACTACGAGATCTAGAGCATAACATCTCTCGATTGTATCTTTCTGATAATCAAAAAATACACCATTGTCTTTAGACGAAGTGTTGACCTCCTTTTCGTGTAATGTCCCTCGAAGTTTGATAGAACCCGATATGTTGCTTTGTGAGTAATTGGTCTGTACGTCAAACGAGATCACGGTAGCTAGGGGAGTAGACACTGCTATAGCGTACCCTTGTCTAAGGCAATCGAACTGGATGATTTGATCCATAGATACCCAAGACCAAGAAGGCTTCCGAGAATGTTTATCAGCAGCATCTCTTACGTTCCAAGAGAGACTTTCCAATAGTCTCTTTCCCTTCCAAACACCTGCGATGAACACATCGCCTATAGCACTCTCTAGGGCTTTGGAAATTGCCAAGAAAGCAGGGATTCGATCAGATGATTTCGTGAGTTGACGCTCAGTATAACTGGTCAGAAGAGATTGCCAAATTCCGTATGGCTGATATTCTGTGTTTTCCGCATCGTACTTGTGCGATGGACGGTTGAGACCCTGTACCGCATATTTACTTCCGATATAGCCCCCAAGTCCCCCGCTAGTCCTTGGTGTTATGACTTTGGAAGGGTCCGAGTCGATTGTTGCAACGCAAAGACATTCCCAGACGAGTTGGTTGCTGCCAAAGTACAGGATTCTGGTACTCAACATCTGTTCTTGTAAGACCCATCCGCGAGAGGTGATGGGCGCTCTTGATACGACTTTGTCAGCACCATGGAAGCCATCAGGATCGCCATCATTGTTAACCAAGAATGACGGATAAACGGCGTTTTGGTAGACGACATCCTCTTTCCAATCCGGGCGCTTGTCTTTTGGTGTCCAGACGTCAAAAGGCACAGGTCTTGTCACTTTAACACCGCGAGAGTGGAACAGATGTTCATGGCAGCCACTTGCAGTGAGACTGGATAATGTCAGCTCGGCATTCGAATAGACGTCCTTCATTCTTGCTGCCTCTCTATCCCAATCATCAGGATCGTCTTGTATTATACAAAGGGCGTCGATCCAGATATATCGATATCCTAAGGTTTGGGCTGCCACTAAGGCCTCCTGTATAAAGACCGGAAGAGACTCCATAGGTATTCCCTCCCTGTGCCTAGTGACGTTTTCACGTTTCGTCGTTGTGTTAATCGTCATATCTCCCCAGCAATACGAAAGGGCACAGTACTCGGACCTGGTACCATTTGTCTCGACTAATCGAGCATTGGGAAAGCTGCTAAGATCCAAAATCCGAGTTGGTAACTCTGGTCTTAAGTTGCCTCCCTTATCGGGGTAGGCCTTTTGACAGGCCTCATGATCACTTGAACTGAGGCATTGATTGAGCCATCTGGCTGCTATATCAAAGGATTGCGGGGATCCTGTCGATATGTCGAGCCCAACTGAGGTATTCGGGTCGACAAGATATGCTTGGTCAATTACATCTACAGGTAATTTGGCCCTAAGGCTTTTCTGTCTGTCCTCGACAATCAAAAAGGTACGATCTTCGGGATCAAGCGGGTAGCCTTCATCATGGCGAAGCATAAAGCGTATAGTCGTCGCAGCTGTATCTCCCTGCAATGGGACATGGTCGTTTTCTTTCTTTGACGTCTCATTCGAACAGAGGTCACACTTCATTGCCAGCCATCCACAACCTTGATTCCTATGCTTCGCAATGATCTCTTTCTCTTTTTTCGCGACGTCTTCTGCATTATCAAAAGCTTCGACAACCAAACGGCACAATGGACAGCTTTGCGCACACTCATCAAGCTCACCTCGACTTCGGTGTATGTGGAACCAGTCGCCGGATTTGCCAGAGGATTGCTGGAAGGACAAACAAGGCTGACAAAGTATGGCCCTTGATGCTGGTATTTTAATGCATGCGGCATCATACAAGGCTCGAAAGAAGTCCTCGATGAGCAACTTTGGCATGATAGTACCCGCCTCAACGTGATGGATTCCAGTAAGCGAAAGCATTATATACGTATAAATCTTGTGCAGCTCTGGGAGAGGAATCAAGACGTTGCTGGTACAGACCGCAAGCAACTGCTTGGCTTTGGATGGAATTTCCCACTCTTCCGGAGCCTCTCGGAATTCAGAGCAATTCCACGGAGAAGGTTTCAAGGTCCCGTCTTTCTGGAAAAGTATTTCCAAAGCTTTGTGATCTCCAGCCAGAAGTGCAAGATCGACGATGGTCCAATCGCCGGTTGAAGCAGTGGTTAGGTCAGACATGGCATCAACCAAAAGGCGAAAGATGGCGTTATTATTGATTGCTAGTGCGATATCCAAACAGTGCATGCCATCAGGGTAACGCCTATTAGGGTTTGCGCCCTTTTCAAGCAGAAATGCGACTGCTTCTTCGTTCTCGTCCAAGATAACCTCGTGAAGAACAGTAAGTTGCCCAAGGTTGCAGAGGTCGATATCAGCACCATGTTGAAGGAGGTAATCCACGGCTTCAAGAGTCGAACTTTCGAAGGCCCAGTGCAAGTACGTGGCTGTAGGTCTCAATCGCCTCATCTCTCTATCATCCAGAGAGTACGCGCGATGGCAATCATGGACTGTATTAGGATCAAGACCTTTAGCTAATGCATCTTTGAGAGCAAAGAAGTTCTTTTCAGCCTTGTTTCTTTTCATTTCGTGGTGCTTATTAAGTATGTTGAGTGGGTGTCGTCGATGATATATTGTAGGCGCCTCTGAACGACAAAGTGTTATGCGACGGCATAAATCAAGACCGACAACATGTAGCGTGGAACTTTCTTTTGGTGGACGCTGGTAGAGTCGTCAGTATGTACATATATATGCGGGAATTAAGGCCGAATTTGCACAGCCCTTTTCATCAGGCAACGACATTTGAAGACAGGGGAGCGTCTCCTTTGCAAGTATCGACCAATAGTAATTGATTGTTGGTTCAACAGATATGTAATTTCGTGCAAACTAGGAACTTCATTGGATATCAACCCATTACGTGACGACTCTAGTCCCCACGTTAATATTAACCTGTATCTTTTATCAATGACAAGGAGTTACCTACGCAGTTATAGAGTTGGAGCGTCCTTTCACAGGAGAGGATCGCGAAATCCCTGTGAGCCGAATGAAGTTTAGGGGCTTATGGGAACCCACTTATTATCTATGTTATTTAAACTCTGTTTTCCGTCTTATCTCATTCCTACTATGTTATAAAAGTTTTTCAACATACCTAAGTCACTAAAATGGCTGCACCTCCCTCGGAAATCCTGCTATGCCTCTGAAAATCCTTCATCAAAGCTGGTGGCTGTGACTGGACAGGAGGATGGGGCTGGGATAGGCTGCGCACAGGCGGCTTACTCGACCTTTGGAAAATGCTTTTGACCATCGATTACAAAGGCAGAAGCAAATACTATTGTCTGAACTATGATTGCCCGGAGGAGGAGCTCGAAAAGGATGTTTGGCTTGGGGACTTCACCTTACCTTTTTTCGGTGTCTGCTCTCGAGTGGAGACTCCAAAGACCAAGCCGAGCGACATACAACCAACGATCGAAGTGAAAGAAGAATAACCTTAAAGATTTGTTGCTTGACTATCGCGAATGGACAAATCGACCAGAAAGTAATTAGCCAAGGCCAAAATTGGCTTATTATGCAGAAGGGTCTTGACAAAATGTTGGACAGAGAGAACGCTTGGCTTCTTCATTGAAGATACTTTGTAGTAATGTTGAATTAGAGGAAGCGATAGAAAATGAATTTGGATTTGGATCTAGCTAATACTTGATAGGGTGCGCCGATACGTCAACGGGTTGGAGAAGACAATAACACATAGACTAACCCTGTAAACTCAGGCTTCCATCGCTACTTCGATTCACATATCATTCCCAGTACTTCACCTTCTCAAGTTCCTTCCCATCATCATAAATACGATCGTTGTTCCATCACAAGTTTCAATCAATCATACATGTGCCTTTTCAACAGCTTCCTTCCCAGAGCCCGCTTCCCACGAGCCTTAAGTCTCCTCGCAACTTTCTCCATAGCATTGCGAACGAATTTGGCGATGGGCTGTGCTGTTGGGCTGTAGCAGGAGTCAGCGTCCACGCCATAGACCTTTTCGATATTGCCTCGGTAAAATCGGCTCATTTTGTCTACTGGATCTGGGATGGTCCCGACATGCACTGAGAGTAGTTATTGGTTAGCTGTTACTGACAGTTTATCAGGGTTTGCTAGGTTTTGTGTAATCAGCCGGATGCTTGGTAAATCTGATAATTTGTGTGTTGATCGGAAGCAAATAAACAGTGGCATGAACGTCCATTTTATATTAGTCCTGGTATCCATATACGTCTTATTCCTCCACTCTTGCTTTTGTACTTTAAAGTGATAGTTCATATAGATAGACTCTAGGTCTCAAGGCTTTTTAAGCCTTGTCCCTGGTCTATTGTCATGCTGCATGCTTTGTTCATTGTGATCAATGGATTTCCGTAAGAAATGTCAGCCCTTTGCCAACTTGACCTTTGTTGACTTTGGATCACATCTATCATTCGCTGAAAGACGCATTGTTTTGAAAGTTTCAGGCTTACTGTCATGTTCAAAATATTCGTTGATTAGAAAAAGCCGTATTAATAATTACCTTCTGAGTGAACCCGCCGTTGCGCGAACGCTTTGTTTCAAATCAATGATGTCTTTATCAGTCTACGCCAGTCATGGCTTTGCTTCCGTGTCCTGACAATGGCGAAATACAGCAAAGACGCCAATCTTAGCTAGCTGACTGATCCGGACTAGTAATCGCTTTTCCCCGTCGCGCGTTTACTTCAAACCGGGCGGGGATTATGCTTGAGGAAAAGACCCACCTGATCGACAGCTAAGAATAATATGGATTAACTTGACCAGAATAGTAACGGCCCGTCCCGCTACAGTCTCAATTGAGCTCTTGATTCTCCACTGTAGAAATATTTTATCATAAACCTTTGGTCTGACGTGCGGTTCATCCAAATTTAAACATCTTTTTTATTAATTGAACAAACACTCTTTGAAACTCGGAATTGACTGTGTTACTTGCTGTTTTTATGATCGTACGGACTCCCCTTTTATCTCTTACCAGAGACCGCTATGTTACCTTCTTGTTGACCACCCACAGTGGGAATGAGCCGTGACTGACTCCATCGCTCGACCAAACTCAGCTGCCCCACATCACATTCCGCAACCGCGTATCCTCCAGCAGCCTCTTTCCTTTGTCGATTCTTCATCTCCTACTCTCTGACCGAGAAAGAGATACATGAGTCGAATGGTGCAACGGAAGCATGAAAATCACCGCGGCGTCTCCGGTACGATAACTTAAACTACGCACAAGTATCCCGGTACATTGACGATAAACTGGAGTGGGCAGGCTGAGTTGCTAAAATACACAGATAGGCACAGGAACGACCCCTACAAGACGGTTCCCCCTTTAAAGCCAATCAGTGGCTATCTCCTCATCCGTGTTCCAGACTATCGCTCGGGCAACATATGCAGAGCAGCGCTGATAAAGTGGTCTCGGACTGGAATATGATAGTCGCTATAAGATGTAACACTGTGGGCAGAGGAATGACAGCGAATCCAATCGAATTGTACTGGGTCAGAATTGCACTGGCGCCAGACACGGATGGCCAGAAGGAGAGGTTGAAAGATGACTGGACTAGATTAGGAGGATCGACAAGGGTGACCTGTTGGTCGCACCTAGCCGGTATATGATATCGCCTGCATCATTTCATTCGTCCTGGCATCGGGCTAACGATTTACCTTTCCAGCGGGGTATCTTCCCACGACATGGCAACTAGTTGTGAACAGCACTTCCACTTTTTACTCTGTGTTGACCCGTTCGTAAACAGCCGTCTCGCAATGGAAGCCCCAAAGGTGCAATACCAACATTTCGTTCCGCAATTTATTCTAAAGAGCTTCGGGCATCCCTTTGTGTGTCCTCATACCTCCAAAAATAGCGCAAAATGCAAGAAGCGTCACCACGAGAAGGGCAAACATCCTGGTGATCCTGTGGTGAACTGCTTACAGCTATTGCCGGATGGTTTCGAAATCGAAGAGCATTCTATTCGACGTGTTTGTGGAATCAACGACATGTACACCGATCGATCATCAATCACAGACTTTCCTGGTCAGCTTGAGATGAAGTTCGGTCAGCTCGAATGCAGCGCCAGTGCTATCATTCGCAAGATCATCAAGACTCATGAGCGTGGAGGAAAGGATGTCAGGCTGAGCAGAACACAAAGCCACGTGCTACGGAAGTTCCTCTTTCTTCTGGCCATCCGTGGCTCGGGATTTTTCCGAAGATATAACTGCGAAACTATCGAAGATTACAATCACGAAGATCAAGCTCTGCTCAAGGAGTTTATGGAGAGACATACCATCAAGCGACCCATAGATGTGTGGCTAAGCGGTTTGGCTGCCATCATCGATCTAAAGATGGACGCGGGAAACGCGTGGAGAAACGCAATTTGTACAACTGCCTATTTTCCTATTGCTCAACACTTTGTGGACCATATCACAGAGTTTTGGATAGCATTATGCACTCCTGAGAATGTGGAGGAAGAATTCGTATTGACTGACACCGGCTACAACGTCCATGAAGGACCGACTATCGCATTCGAAGACGAAAAGACTGGACAAACCATTAGCCTGGGTGCCCGCTTCCATTATTTTGCTCCTATAGCTCCCAGATTGATGGTTGTCCTCCGAAATTACCATCTTCCCGAGCCCCTGGGTGACAGCGATCCGGTCAACAAAGCTGATCGAGAACTCAAACGGCAGTTGTTCATTGACACCGCTCACGGCCCGGGAGCAAAGTCCATCATGGAAGATCTTCCAGTTCACAAAGCTTTTAACAGCTATTCCAGGGTAGTCGATGGGAGGCTGGTACCACTACCAGGGTGGGATGAACAATATCGCATGGACGATCGTTTTACGTTCCCCATTTTTCGGGCGTCTTCAAACTACATCCAAAAAATGAACGGTTTGCTCCTCGACAACGCGTTCCATGGCTCAACTATAATATTCAATCAACGTGATATTTTTCTCAATCTTTTAGAGCGGTATTTGACCGAGCCTTGCGAAGTGGGCAAGAACTTGACCGGGGAGCATAGTGAAACGAAAAGAAGATACATTGAACAGCTCGCAACTTTCATGGGAACTCAGGGGCGAGAAGTCTCGGTAAAGATCAGGTATTGGCCCGCACGAAGAGGCCTTGATATAAAACGCTTCGGAGAAGCCAACCTTGCAGCTGCACGATGGCTTCAAAGCCTCGCTAAGAACGATGAAGACGGGTCAGAACCTACCGACAAGCAGTCAGAACACACATCAGTGCATGAGGCAGACATAGAACTTGAAGGACACCTCCGGAATACGCCAGAAAAGCCAGAGCGAATGCCCGAAGAAACAGAGCGATTTCCTGAAGAAACAGAGCCGTTACCTGAAGAGTTAACAAACTTTGATAAATCTTTAAGGCTTGAATGTTATCTGAGGGAGGATCCTTTCGTTGGTATAATGTACGAAAATATCTTAGAAAGAGCTGCAGCCTCGCAATCCATCTCGGGTACGCCCCTGAGTTTTGATACCGGAGAGTCAGAGCACTCACTTGCCTTATTCCGTCTCTGGTTTCTTAGTGCAGCGTTAGATCAGCGCGACGATATCGAGAGAGACGATAGGCTTGTGAATCTCTTACAAAAATTTCAGGAGCGAGAACCGAATTTGATGTTCTTGTACTTTTTGAAGAGAATTCGACATGCATTGTACCGGGAGGAGCAAGCTGTTGCCTCCACCGTCAACAGTATCAGCATGGATGAAAAACATGTACACGGTCCAGAAGATGACATCGAAGAGCGTGAGTTATGACATTTCATTCTGAAATCTCCTCTGCGGACTAACAAGAACTCTTGTTTCAGACTTTCTAGACTTTCCTCTGATATCGAATGTGGCAATGTGGAAAGCTATGATCCAGGACATTAGCAAGACTCAGAAGCTTAATCGAGAGTTGACTCCACAAGAGCTTACATCCTTATTTATGCGGAAGAAGAATCGTGCACCAGGCAGCGAAACAACACAAGGTAGCGACACCACGAAAGAGAACAGAGCGGCACAAAGCAACGATACCACACAAATGCCATACGAAAGTTGCAGTTCTCGAACGGTCGAAGGCCGTGACGATGACCAGCCAACGGTCCAACAGAACGTCGATTTATCGGCATTATATTTTCTTCTGGCAACAATCATGATTGCGATGCTATTAACTTTCATTGTGTGTGTTTGGACTGTTGTTCGTGTTTTGCAGTATATGCTGCCAGTGGAGGATGCATGGGATGTTAAGATCATACATGAAATACGGTTCTGGTTTCGCTATTTGTTCTTTTCTTTGAGATAGTGTCGCGAAAGGCATTGATAGAGTGATCACTGGAAAACGGCCCACTTCTCAGCCTCTTCAGAGATCTGGGATAGATCCACTACTATCGTCATGGCTCACGGATGTTGATGATTGCGCTACTCGTTCTCACGTATAGGAGACCATTGTATGCGTGAAGAATGGAATTTTGATACCCTCGAAAATGGGAATCTCCTGTAGGATAATACTCGAGATGTAGCTGAAAGAATTGGTTAACCGTCGTAATCATTCGTCCATATGCGGAATGTTTGATGCAGTCAGCCTGGTTGATGTGGCACACGCTACATTGCGCAATTACACAGCTTGACAACCTCTCCAAATTCTTTCCATGTTGATGCTAGTTGGCCGCCCGGGTAGCTCTTCCTAGATTTTGGCACTAGTACGTATAGCGAGACGTATGGTTCACAAGGCGATACTTGATTGATAACAAAAACGTAAAATGAGCAGTTATCTTCCAAATGGCGGATGGTTTCACCAATTAAGATAGTTGGGTTAGGCCTCTATAGGTCATCTACATGTATTGAAATCTTCAGCGGTCATCGATCTACCCTTTAAATGTCCTACTAGCATGCATAAGTATCAACGAATACAGCAAGTATATGCAAACTTGTTATAGCACATGGGGTTTTCATATAATTTTATTAGGACATTTGAGTCTAAAGAAATCAAGAAAATCTAAGAGAGCAGCATTACATCTAATGAAATCAAATAATGCAGCAATAAAGTAAACAGTAAAATACTCAGAAATGCCTCAAGGCAAGACCTGGAAGAATTCAATAACTTGGAGAGAAGTGAATCTATAGCCCCCCTGTCACTTAGTCTATACAGAAGCTTTACCCATAAAGTGTTAAAAGGTAATAGTATCCTTCAGATGGATATTGCGGCTGCTTGAACCGACATATACCTTGTACTCCCCATCTTGAAGAGCCCAACTCTGTTTAGCCACGTCCCAAATACTTAGATCCCTGCGCATAAGAGGGAAGCTGACAGTCTTGGTCTCCCCCACCTTCAATGGTACCTTCTTAAAACCCCGCAGCTGCTTTGACGGCGCATTTGGAATACCGATGTAGAGCTGAGGAACCTCCGAAGCAGCTACGTCACCTGTGTTCTTGATGTCCACGTCGATGGTAACCAATGTGTCCCAAAGAGACTCAATTCCGCCCTCGGAAACAGGTGCGGAGGGAGGGAAGGTTGATGCGTTGAGGCCCTTTGCAGTGACGTTCATCTTGAGATCTGCGTACTCAAAGGTCGTGTAGGTGAGACCAAAGCCGAACTCGAAACGTGGAGTAATGTTGAGCGCGTCGAACCGGCGATAATCGATATAGACACCTTCAGTGAAGTTGGCCGACGTGTAGTAGTTGGATTCGTTGTCGGCTCTCACGGGGTGCAGCAAATCGCCGTAGTCGGATTCGTTCTTGGCAACCGTGTAAGGAAGGCGACCGGACGGGGCTTGTTCGCCATACATGACCTCAACGAGAGAGCTACCCGCATCCTGGCCTGGCAAGTGAGCAAAGACGACGGCGGTGACGTTGGGGTGATCAATCCACTGATCTACCAATCGAGTACCCGCATTATGGATCGATACAATAGTCTGTATACAATTAGCTTTCTGTCCTCATATCAAGCCAGCAAATATGGACGTGTCACTTACGTTAGGGCACTTGGATGCGACATTCTTGACCAACTGATCTGACCAAGGATCGGCCACCTCAGATCTATCCGAGCCTTCCATCGAAAACTCGTTGATGAAGACAATGCATGCATCAGAAGCGGCATTTGCATAGACGGGGTCTTGCGATTCAAAGTCCCAGACCAAAAAGGTACCGTCTTCCAATGCGCGATGTTGGAAAGCCTCATGAGGGGAGTTGATATAGGCGGGGACAATTGAAGGGCTACCACCGCCGCTGACCAGAGTTCCAAGGCGAGCTGCACTAGGGAACTTTCCAATACCAATGAAAAGGCCTTGCATTTCTGCATCGGTGACACTGACGCTCTGGAAACCGAGACTTGACTTGTCATTGACGCCTTCTGGGGTGTTCTTCAAAGACGCATGAGCATCATAGCCAAATAGCAACAGGATCTTTGGTTTCTTCAACGGGAGGGTGTTGTTAACATTCTTGACCAAAACAATACCCTCGACAGCGCCTTGGAAAATTGTCTTCTTCGACTTGGGAGAGATGGCGCTGACAACTTCATGTGGCTTTGACTCATCAATGACAATGCCAGTACCAGGCTCGAACGGGGCGTATTTGTACCAACTCGCGACGATACTGCATGCATGTTAGCATCTGATGTGAGAAGAACAAAGTCAATGTCATTCTTACCGGGTTACCATGTCATCAAGCCTGCTTTCTTCCATTGTGCCGTTTGCAATTGCGTTGGTGAGGTTCTTTCCCCACACCTGGTCGAAGGGCGTGGTCACGTCCATACCAGCATTCGCACTGGCAATTCCCGCGTGCAGGGCTCCGTAGTCGCTGATGACAAAACCCTGGAAGGCCAGCTCGGTCTTCAGTAGGCCGTTTTGAGTGTAGCTGTTCTGGCAGCCATGGGAGCCATTGATTCGGTTGTATGAGCACATGACCGATGCAACACCCGCCCTGACTACGTCTTGGAATGGCCAGAGATATAGCTCGTGCATGGTCCTGTCGTCTACAGTTGCTGAGATCGAAGCGTTGCCCATACCGAACATGCTGGGGTTGCGGTTCGTCTCCTGCTCGTTCACGATGAAATGTTTGGCCGTTGCAATGACGTTCTCCTGTATGCCCAACACTGTCTGGGCACCCATAGTACCGCAGAGGTAAGGATCAACTGAGAAAGATTCCTGGAATTGCATTAGCTATATGATCTCTACATTGGGGGTGTCGTATGGAATGCATACCCAGTTTCTGCCACCGAGGACAGTGCGGCCTAGTGGGCCTATCGTAGGACCTAAAAGGTTGTTGACTATAGGAAACGTCAATTAGTCGATCTCGGGCAGAGTGATTGATAAAATGGGCTGACATACCTCCCTTGGTCTTGGCTTCGAGACCTAAGTGATGACCACGCGCAAGAGCCAGTTCTTTGTTCCAGGCTGCACCGACAGTAATGGCTGACGCATAACCGTTGACGGCCTCCATCTCATGAAGACCGTTAGGACCATCAGCGACGCAGATTCCTGGGAAACCGAGACGCTCCACGCCCGGGATCATTCCAGCACATCCGTTTGTGACCTTTGTCTGGCCAGATACGACAGCTGCTTTCTCGTCTGCCGACATCTGGCTGACGAGTTTTGATGCTTGTTGATAAGCCTCAGCCCAACTTCCAAGACCCTTTCCACGGGCTAAAGTTCAAATCATCCGTTAGTAGGTGAATATCTCGAAGGCCGCGTCTGTCTGCCGTAGTTGGTCGGAAGGGCTGGACTCACGGGTTGGGTACACGGGAGGGCTCTGCTCATAGCTCCAATAGAGCTCCTGCTCCTGAATAACTTCCGGTGATGCTGGAGTTTGGCCGGCTATACCTTGCTGATAAATAGCAAGAATCGCTGCCTGCTTGTCGGGAGGCAGGCTTTCCAAATACTGTCTTTCAGCTTCACCGATAGGTAAGTCATCGGGGATCTGAGCGGTAGCTATGGCAGCTAGTGCCAGAAAAGAGAGGATGCGGGGGACAGATAAGATTGCCATTTCGTAAAAGACTGAATTGGTCGGAATAGTGCTCTTTGTTAGAATGCTGTTGTATCTGGCAATGCAGACGGGCATACAGTGATTTTATAACATTCAGTGTTCGACCTAGTTCTGATTAAAATAGCGGAAAGATAGATTTTGAGCCTTGCCAGTCATCTAAGGCGGATACACTATAACATTGCATTAGTTGATCTCTACTTGAGGCAGTGCTATACCACAGCCCGTAGCAGGGATGTCAATAGACGACATGTACACCGACGGAGTTTTTAAGAAATCTAGTCAATCCATTGCCATCCCCTTCGTTGTCGTTCAAGCGATTACGCGTGTCGGGGGCGACTTATTGGCGATGCAAAAGGAGATGCAAGCTTAACGGCGAATACCCCAACAGTGCAACAGTACGCGTACACCAATGCGAGATCTTGATCTGTAAAAGTTTCGGGAAACTGCCGCATCTAGCTACGGCAAATTGTTAAGCTTGATCAAAACTACGAAATCAACAGCACGGGCTTGCAGGCATTTCAGGATGGACCATTATTCTATTGTAGTCGTATTATTCAAGAGCGAGAACGAGGTTTTAAACGAACATTAAACGAGAAACGCTTGAACAATTACCGGAGGGGCCGATCTGATCCACATTGCTCTCCCAGTTAATATTGTACCAAGCCAAGCAAGTCTAGCAAGCCCCAAGACTAGCGCCAAGAATAGGTTTGCCAAGTGCCGAGACATAGTGCCCCATGATGTCAGAACCCGTGCGTGATTGTTGTTTTATCTGCAACCTGCAGGAACCACTTGCTGGAAGATAGCTTACTAAGTGCATTGATTTATCTGAGTTTTCGTCGCAGAACTTATATGCTTTGACTAATCACTGCAGCATGATTCAAATCTAAATTCAGCTAAAGAGAAAGCCTTGTCCCCATGGATCATACTAGGTATTGTGATTGACACTTGGCTCATGTGGACCTCGGCCCGTGTTCCGCGTTCTGATCGAAGTCTTTGACATCAACCTAGCTGACTGCAATCTAATGCAAAGACCCCCAAGATCTCGCCTGCTTCTGCTTTTGGCATTTATGACCGTGGTGTTATGTTTCTTAAAAATCTCTCTCTTTTATATTTGGACTTCAGCGATGTTGACCGTATTCCAGCAGGAAGGGATTCGCCGGCGACTTTCAAGGCTGTATCCAGGCTCGTCGATTTTCGGAACACTTTGCACTTTGATTAAAGACTTAATGCATTCATAAGTATCAAATGGACTGTCTCAGTTAATCGTAGATACACTGCTTCGTTGGAAAATGCCGAGCTTCTTTACAGCGCCTATCTATGGAGTTGTCGGTAGTGTCACAACCTCGAATTCGGGACACAGCTTCGGAAAAAAAATAGGTTTACAGGAACCGAGGATCAAGGGAAACCTGAAGAGAATCAATTTCAAATTCGCCTCAAAAATGCTCGTTAAGATCTGCTTGATATGTTCATTGGAGATCGTCGATTTCCATGAGTCCACCTCTAGGGTAGGCTACTAACGAAAGAGTTGAAGCCCGCCGCTATTATGTACGGTGAGTTATGAAGACATGGTCTCACAACTAACGAAGAGGCACGCAGCAAATCGCTATGCTGTCTGACCATGTAATATGCGGCATAACCTCTATCATAGCCCTCATCATGGAGTTTAGTCTGTACTGTGTTGATAGTTGCTTTTTGAGTCACGGCATGAGTGTTTGTTGCGAAAGTTGATTATGAAGGGAACCAATGAATTTGATCTATTGAGTCCTTGGTCTACGGATCTTCTAATTGAGAGAACTGATGAATATTGAGAATGCTTGTGCATCTATCTGAAACTTGGAAGAAAATAAAATACTATGTGGTGGTATGATTGCAAGATTGGCTTGTGTGCCTGTGACCCGCACCTGCGGTCATCCCGACATATACTCTCCGCATCACATTTAACCTGATTGTAAGACGAGCATATCTGTGTCTACTATTACTCATCTTCAATGATTCTGAATTGCTTGTGCGGATAGACATATGCGGGCATATCTGCGCCAGCCCAGTTTGAAGCTAGAAAATCTGAACTGGGACATTCCACCACCAGTGGGCAACCATGATCAAGCCTTGGAGAAGGATTTGATACATGTCCAAGAAAGCAGGTCCAGTGAGTCAATTCTAGCTTGTCTGTAAAGCTTGTGTGATACAGATAGCCTGCTGAACGTTGGGTAGCTCTTGGTGTTGTGCGCGATGAAGCAAAAGGGGGCAAAAATCTCACGTTCAAAATATCGCGTACGTCTGAATCATTCTATATACAAATTTCCTGGGGTCAAGTTGGTTTTTCATGAATTCGAATTCTGTGTATTTGCGCTCGTAAGGTTTCATCTCAACATTTTACCGACTGGGCCAGACAGCGTCGAGTGGCAGGTCCATGGGGGTACTTGGCACGTGTGGGCGCTCCAGCACCACTACTGCTCTTCCACCAAAATTGGCGGGACAGTCTGTAAGGTGCATGGCAGATATGCTTTGGTGATGAGGTAAGTATTTGTGCCGAAGTATGCAAAAATTTGGCAAGAAACCTTATGCAAAAATTGATCCAAGTGTTAAAAAGGAGACAGGCTTACGCCTGTAAGGTGCAAGTCTCAGAATAAGAGTTTTCATTTCATCAGAGTAGACACTCTCAATGCCACCTATGCGTTGTACCATCATTGACCTCTATTGAAAAGCGGCCATTTAATTCCAGCTTAAGTACTGTTGGCAAGTTTGTGCAGGTGGGGGAGTTGTTGTTGTCGTTCCTTCCCTTCTTGTTGTTGCCAAAGTCGGGGGTTGAGGCTTCGTGCGCGCGCCACATGAGCACAGCCCCAGCGAATCTCAAGTGTCAAGCGATGGTGAACATGACTTTTCGTTCATTTGTTTCCACCTTCTAATGAAAGGCTAGGTCTTAACGGTGTTTTTCCGGATTCTTAAGTGAAGGATCCATACAAGTCAAAAACTTAACGTATCATATCCATAGGCTGTGTCAATAACTAACTCCCCCGACAAGAATCCTCATGCTGTGACTCGAAGGGAAGCTACCTGGCTGCCAACACGACAATAAACCCAAGTATAAAAAGCAAGATACTTTCAGTTACAAGTCTCGGAACATCCTTTTTCTTCAGAGTGCCACCCAGCAGCCGCTTGATACTGGTATCAAGCGACGGAAACCTGGGTGGATCTTTATATTTAGAGAAGATCACACACGTATCGCGCAATACGTGTAAGTGGACGTCCGACTTTGCAGAACTGTGACGAGAAATACTTGACCTTGGCATCCTTTATGATTGAGCGTTCACGGATACAAATTGGTCCAGTCTGAGTTCAATTACGCAAAGGACTAAATCTGATCAACCAGCTCAAGACTCAAGCCACTCTTTTGAAAGAGGTCCAAAGTTGGAGTACTCAAGTCTATGCCATCATTTCTCTGTACAAAATTCTCCTCTTTTCCTTCATTTCGTGGATTCATAGCAGCCACACACAAATACTCATGCTTCAAGGTTCCATTTCTATACAGATAATGTATCACATAGCGAAATTCACAGAAATATTAAAGAGCTTACCTATCAATCCCCTTAGATCTTTCAGCGAAACATTAATACTTGGTGATAACTTTCATCTGTATCGGAGCCTCCGCTCAAGAAGCATTTAGTTTCAAGTGAACCCAATCGCCTGGGAAATATCAACGCCGACTATTTTCCCTATCAGTAAACCTTTATCTGGAGGCTTGGCAGCTGTGTAATATTGAACATGAATAGATACTAGTTTAGCGAAACGCGTATCTGAAATACTGTAGCAGCTATAATCATTTTGTTTATACCATATTGTTTGTTAACATCCATTTATGTTAAAAACAGGTTTAATTAGTGGAACTTGCTGCGAGATAGTTATCTTATGGCTGTAGGATTTCCCTTATCTACAACTATTTTCTCGTATCCCGTCACATCAAGGTAATTGCTCTCTTGGCGAATCCTTTAGAGGAGTTCTTGACCCACAATGTTATCATCGACAACAAAACACGATGTTGCGATTGTGATTTCTCTTGAACTCATGCTTCCGTACCTTCCGTAATATGATTGTAGAGTCGGGTCGGTCAAGTTGACAAGCATTGGATCGTGATCAAGTTGCGTGGTTTAAAGACTGGGTCTCCTCAACTTGTCTATATAAATCAACTTTTGCCTGCCCCAAGTTCTCTCGCCATCATAACACAATCCAGCAGCTCAGCTATTCAGTTCAAGCATCTTCATCTACCAAAAACCGACCTTCTACTGTTTTCTCAATATTCTTCCACCTCAACATAACCAACAAACACAATGAAGTCCGCCATTGCTTCCACTATTCTCTTCCTCAGCACCGCCCTCGCCCAATACACTGGCCAGATCAAAGTCGTTGACGACAGCTGCCCCATGTTCACTGCTGGGGAGAAGGGGAAAACCGTCATCTGGAACGCCCCTTCTGGTAACATCTGTTCCGATATCTCGGACATCTGCCCTGAGGGCAAATGTTTTGTGGCCATTCAGGCCGGCGGCACCGGTGTCAACACTGGTATGCCTGACAAGATGGGCGCCTGTCCTGGAAGTGACTGCTCTGCCGATTGCACTACATGGGATCTCGAAAAAGGGAGCAGCGACTTCAGGGTGGACTGTGCCGAGTTCACAGGCCAATACTACTTTTACTTGGGGTACTAAGTGGTCAAGATGGAATAGGATATGGTACTAGCTGCTATAGTCCAGTTCCTCTACATCTGGGGAATTGACACAGGTTATCTTCGAGATGTCTTATCTATAAGCTGCAATACCTATCGCTCGTTATTACATTATGGAAAAGACCAATAGCTTCATATTGGCTTCGCTCGGGTTATATATGAAACGTTTGAAGAGTAGGACTGTGATTATAACTGGCAACTTCAATATGATTTTCTGTTCTCTATTATCTTCCACTGAGTCTCTCTTGTTATATTAACCGTTTCCGCTACAGCCTTCAGTCCAACCTCCAGCGCCTTTAGCCACCTTGTTGTTCTTAAAGCATCTGAGCCTCGTCCAAATCGCCGTATTAAACGTCGCCTTCCACTCGTACCCCTCCTCAGTAGGCTTGTCGTAGTACTCAAATTTCCAATTCGTCGTTCCTAGCCCACAACAGCTACTGATACTTGGCCTCAGGGTATCCTGACCAAAGTCCCAGGTTGAGAAACCTCCACCTTCTATCGTATATGCGGTATGGCTCCCTTTGTACCATCCTTCACATCTCCCTTGGACATACTCGAGTGGTGGCCACGGTCTATTGTAGCGTGTTGGGCTCACTTCGTAAGTGTATGCTCCATCGTCACGAACGTATTTGCCCCCACTCTTCCAATTCAGTCTGCGCTTGGTGTCGCAGCTGTGAATGAGCTTCTCGAATGAGTCCAAGCACTGCTTTTCGTTGTAGTCTGCAACGTCTTTGCTAAGCGATATCCTAAACTCGTGCTCATCAGGAGTGCCTTCATCGTAAACTTTGTAGTAACTCCAACCCTTTTCATGGTCAGGCTGCTCAATGTTCTTGCAAAAATCCTCATAGTGCAAATCTAGCCGATCAGCACTGGCGTAGATCTTCCAGTTTTCATCTGACCAACAGAGAAATTGGTCCTTGACCTCGCATGACGGGGCATCTGTACCCAAGACTAATGATCGGAGATCCATTGCCTCAGCCATTGCGAAACTTGCCATAGTGATATGCCCATTCTCATTTGGATGAAAGTTCGCCCCAATGCTGTTCGGAAGACCAAGACCCATTGTCCAATCTCTCGATTCGTCAGAGGGACAACCTGGAGGCTTCGGGTCGCGACGACCGAGGACGCGACGTACAAGCTCAGGCGGGTTGGCGCTGTTGAAGAATTTGGACCTCCAAATGTTCTCAGCAGCACGTTTTCTTCTCAACTCGCCGAAAGAAGGATCGTAGTAGTCCGAGTCAGAGGCTTCACGCTTCTTTAGATCGTCGTGTTTCTTGGGGTAGGGGATTGTGAGGGGCTTGATAAACTGCATCTCAGGCTGATCCTTGCTTGGATAGTCTCCTTGCGCGGACGGAGAGCACATCTGACCATCTATGCTTACCTCACTAACCCAAGGGTTCCAGTCTGCAAAGCCGATCTTGTACTGTATGTCTTTGTCCTTGGAGATGTCGTTCACAGCCTCCCTTGTCGCCGCGTTGATCTTTCTCACAAGAGCGTTGAATCGATGACGACGAGCGAGGGTCAACTTTTGAGGAGAGTTCAATGGGTTTCCCATCCATGCTTGCATGTCCCAATCCTCGTCCTCACAGTCGGAATTCTCAGTGCTGAAGAACTCGGCGTATCCCAAGACAACGACAATGCCATCCTTATTGACTTTCTTATTCAAGGCATATAGGATTTCCTTCATATTGTTTTCGATGATGTTCTCAACATTGTCTTCAGCAACCTGGAGCACTGCCTCACAGGCCTCCTCACTGCCAGCAGACAAAAGAATGCATTCAGAGATAATGCCAGCCTGAAAGAATCACCGTTAGTTATCCGCTCCTACTCGTGCCATCGAGAAAAGGCTATCTTACCAAACAAAGATCGTTGCCACCAGCTGTTAACATAACCATGTCAAGGTCTCCCTCAATCTGCTGTGCTTGCTGATAGATCTGCCCAGCACGATCTCCACTACAAGCAGTGTACTGAAAGCTCTCGACCTGGGACCCAAGGAGTCTATTGATGATCATGGGGTACGACATGTCATACCGAGCACAATACCAATTCCCATGGCCACTGAACTCAAGGTTAGGCAGTCTAATGTTGAGCGTTTTTTCCGTTGTCACTTCAACGTCAAGCTCTTCTCCGTCCCAGAAGCTCCCCAACGGGCGTCCAGAGCCAATACCGGCGGTGTAACTGTCACCAATAGCTGCCCATCTTTTCACCCAAGAGAAGTCTGACGGGTCATCGTCGGCTCTCTTTGACAGGTTACGAGGTAAAACAGAGTGAAGGTGAGAGTGTCTGAGATGGGGAACGTGGGCCTGCACAGCCGAGAAGAACGTGATAAGAAGGACAAAGATGTTAAAATCCATGGTAGATACACCAAGCCAAAAACAAGACCATCAATAAATATGGCCAATAACAAGTAGTGAGAAGGAATGAATGAATGAATGTAGGAGAGATTATTTCATGAAGCGGTTTGTATATCTTCTTGCGACAAAATAGCCATTGAAGACAAACTAACTACTTGAACCCAATAAGTCGTTTTCTCTTTGAGTCGAGCACATGAGATAATAGCCTTTGACCGAGCTTACACTGTCATGCAGTGCAACCTCGTCCGAGAGATCAGCGCTTTGATGCGACTGTTGGTTGTAAAATCTCTCGTATCACAAATAGATTACAGCCATCCACTGATCGTCCCATCACAAGGCAAAGTAGGCAAGGGCGGATACTGAAACCCGCACGAGCCGCAAAACTTAAGCATAACCAACAGAGGATTCTCTAGGTCTGAGCTCGGGCCGAAAAGTACTTTTGGATGACTTGGCGCTGTTGGTCCGGGGTAGCTATCATGACTCCGCCTTGATCCACAACCCCTGCATTAATGAGCTCGGCTCGAAGTTTTGTTTCTTAGATTAAGTGCCAAGAGGTTCTAGGGTACAACCAACGGCCAACAACCAACACTCACGGCAGATCAGTAAAGGAGATGCAGTAGAATGTACGGGTTTTGGGGATTCCCATGTACGTTTGTTCAAGTGGCCTACCCGTTCAAGTGCATTTGGGCTTTTTCCTGGAGGGTTATCTTAAATGTCCTGGTGAATTGACTTAAACGCTGGCCTTACGATTTGATCTTCCATATTGTCACATCATTGTCTTGTACTACTCGACTCTACATCCTCAAGTATGTCTTTAGTTCGTAGGCTTATCGCCTTTGGGCTATTCTGTACTGCAGCGGTCAAGGCCCTGGATCTCGATACCTTTGCTGGCCAGGCCCAGGTTCTTGGTCGTCAACGCGAAATGATCATGGGCCAGTACCAAAAATCTGATAACTCGGCAAAGCTTATGCGCATAGCAGCCAAGCCAGAGGCAGATGATTCTGACGCGAAGTGCACCAAGAAGAAGGGTTGTAAACTTGGTTGCTGCGGTCCCTTGTTAGTGATGAGTCCCCCCCGATTCTCACTATGCTCGCTCACAATATCACAGGAATGAGGATGGTGTCAGTATCTGCGGCACTGGTCCAAAATTCTGCGGCGAAGACTGCACTTCTGAGTGCGACTACAAATCCGAATGTGATCCAGGCTGGGGTATGAAATACTCCAACCTCACTGAGTGCCCTCTCAATGTTTGCTGCAGTGCCTATGGCTTTTGTGGTACCTTGCCCAGCTACTGCAAAGGCAAAGGAGTGGCATCACCTAAGTGCGACAAAGCTAAGCACTCTTCCGACAAGAGAACCGTCGGATACTATGAGGGCTGGAACTATCAGAGACCCTGTGGCAATATGGAACCTGAGAAGATCCCACTCGGGTATTACACGCATATCAATTTTGCGTTCGCATTGATCAATCCAGACACTAATCGCCTTGATCCAATGGACGAGGGAACAGCATCTCGTTACAGCAGGGTGTCTGCGCTGAAGGCGCAGCAGGATAACCTTGAGGTATGGATCGCCATAGGAGGATGGGCTATGAACGACCCTGGAAAGTATCGCACCGTCTTCTCCGACTTGGCCAAATCAGAGAAGAGGCAAGACGCCTTTTTCGACTCTTTAATCACCTTCCTGCAGCGATATGACTTTGATGGTGTTGACCTTGACTGGGAATAGTAAGTCTCGAATTGAAGCTCTTACTGGTTAGTTCTCCTAATGCTTCTCACAGTCCTGTTGCGGAAGATCGAGGTGGGATCGATGAGGACTTTGAGAACTATGTCAACTTTTTGGCGCGGCTGAGGAAACGTCTTAACTCTTCCGGTCGCAAATATGGCTTGACGTTGACACTTGTATGCCTCCCACTCAATTTCCCATCAACAGCAACTAACCTTTGTCTACAGCCAGCTTCATATTGGTATCTCAAGGGCTTCGACATTGTCAATATGGAGAAGTATCTCGACTGGTTCAACATCATGACTTACGATATTCGTGAGTTTCATCACATTATTCCCAGGCCTCTCCGCTAACATGATCACAGACGGTGTCTGGGACGAGAACATTGAGTCCCTTGGTCCCTACGCACATGCTCATACTAACCTTACCGAGATCCACCAAGGTCTTGAGCTTTTGTGGAGAAACAACATCAACCCAGAACGAGTCGTCATGGGACTTGGATTTTACGGTCGAAGTGAGTCACGATATCTCTGCCTACCAATGCGATGCTAACACAGAGCAGGCTTCACCATGAAGAGCTCCGACTGTCTAGAGGCAGGTTGCGAATTTAGCTCGGGCGCGAAAGGTGGTAAATGCACCGGCACAGAGGGCGTCCTATCAGCAAGTGAAATCAACAAGATCATCAAGAACGGAGGCAAGATGAAATTGGACAAGGATGCTGCTGTTCAGATGGTGACCTGGGATTCAAACCAGTGGGTTTCTTGGGATGACGCCGAAACTCTCAAGATGAAACTTGACTATGCGAATGAGCATTGTCTTGGAGGGTAAGTTGTTCCTGCACTCTTGTATTGAAAGAAGTCTTGTTAACCTAGAACAGAACTATGGTCTGGGCCATTGATTTGGACGATGGAACATTGATCGAGGCTCTTGGTAAGGGCATGAAACGTAAAAAGTCCACTGTCAGTCCGCCGCAGAAAGATGTGACTTGTTTTGGTTCAACCAATATTGGCAAAGATGAGCTGTAAGATTTGACAATGGATCAAGGCGATAATTTTCCATCTTTAAATTGCTCCTCTTTATGTTGAATTAGTAGTCTGTGGCCGTGTACAAACTCAGTAATAAATATCTATTTATTCTCCGTTATTTATTCTTAGCTCTAAACCAGGGCCCAAGCTTTTTCAGCATTCTCAAAGTTGTCATTCAAAGATTCAGAGATTGAAAAATCAATGGATCAAAATCGTATATCGTCTCAATAATTCTGATAGGCCTGAATCTAAAGGTTGAACTCGTGAGGATTGGTACGGTTATATAACCTTCATCTATCCCATTGCCCACCCTAGAGTCGCATCGACCGTGTTTTCAGCTGGGGCCAACATGCCCTGTATGATCCCAAGCTTCCTAACGTCTTGAGTTCAAGTTTTTCAGATGGACTCTACATGTTGACACTGGTGTTAATTAATTTGCAATTTCCGATGATATCTTAATCATCATTACGGCGTTTTACTAACTAAAGCCTGGACAGACATGAGTGTCAGATTACCATTTTTGTGGTTTTAATATCCGAAGTTCTTCGCGATCAAGAGTACATGAATTGAGATAGCTAGGAAAGCTAGTAGATGTACATTTAAAAATGGCCAAAAACATCCTCGTAACTGTTGATCGTCCATTCAATCAACACATGCCTTCCTCCGTATCGCCAGCCCTTAGGGACAGTGTGCTTCGCACCTTCTTCAACAATCCTTTGAACTTGCTACTCTTGTCATTATGCAACCTGCTGACTCCTCTGTATTCCTTGCTGTAGAGTTTCACTAGGGCCTCAATATCTCGCCCCGATGGACGTTTCTTGAGAGGCATACGTTTTCCGCCAGGATAAGTAAGAACTGGAAGACGTCTGTCTTCCCATGTGCCATCGTCCTTGAGAATGACTTCACCTTTTGCACCGGCGCCGCTCGGATAAAGCATGAGTGAATCTTCGTCAACTTCCGCGTCAGGGTTGATGCTGTTCAATCTTGCTGGCATCCATTCAAGTCCAGAGAAGTCATATTCTTCTGCCGTGTCCTGGCTAATGCGGAGCATGTCCTTGTCCTCTTTTGTGAGTGCCGCTGACGACTCCAAGCCCATTTTCTTCGCCATCCTCTCCAATACATCTTCCCAGTCCTTCAGATTCTCAGGGTGATAATCTTTAAACTTCCAGGTGTTTCCATCAAGAAGTTCACCAGGATCATCAGCGTCCGAGCCCCACCGGACTCTTAGTTGGTGCTCATGCCAAAGACCCCAAGAATGGCCGATTTCGTGTGCTGTGTTAACAGCTGGATCCAGATTGCCCGCCTCTGCCACATCAGAGAGATGCATAGTAGGACCAATATGGCCATGTTCAACAGGTTGCAGCCCGACAGTTGTAGTGAAAATGCCGCGATCGTTATAGTGTACAATCAAGCAATCGCTTCTGCGGGCCTTACACTTTTTCACATTGATCTTGTTGTATTGAAAGCCTTTGTCGTCGAGGTGACTCCAGAGCCTCTTTCCCGCTTCGAATAGCCGGGAAAGCTTTTCCTCAGCTTCTGCATCGTTGAATGCGAAAGTCAGAGTCTTCTCAGGCCAGCGGCGTACCCCTGCATTGTCCTTAGGGTCATCGTTAGACATGATTGGGACTGCTCGCTCCATGATGACACCCGAGCCAGGGTTGGCTACTGTAGAGGATGTCTCCCACAGTCGACTGCCTGCTTGTACATAGCTAACAAGCAAAGGAATCGCGGAAAGTAAGACGACCAAACGCATTTCGTAATCAAAGCGTCGTGTAGCTGATATGTATCGACGGGTATGGTGGCAACACACTGCTTGACGAAGGCTGTGATAGTGACTGGAGGTACAGAAAATAGTTCGAAGGAGCGACAGAGTAATAACTCATGAATGGAAGTGGGAGCATTGAACTACCGGAAGTTCAGTGTAAAGGAGTTAAAGGGCACGAATCCTCAAGATACGACTCAGTCGGATCAATGTAAATGCTACCAACAGTTGCACCTCTGCGCAGTGCCAGAACAAGATAAGGCTTACAGGGGTTGATCATGAGTCAACTTTCAAGCATACCAACAACTGTTTCATAGACAGCGGCACTATGTAGATCACAATAAGGAAGGACGACCAACAACGATACTACATGTTGGCTCGCGATAGTTCTGATGACTATTGGTCTTCCGGAAATTGATAGGTACCTTGCAGAGTCTTGTGCCGCACGGTGCGCGGTAACGGAAGATCAGTGGCGGAGTTTCCCTGTTACGTTACGTTCATCAAGTTCACGGGCCATAACGGATGATCATCCCGTCATATCGCCTCTATCCGAAACTATGTCGAGTGACTAACCAACAAGCCAATCTAAATTGTTTCTTTACGTTATGGTTGTGCTTACCCGAAAGTAAAAAATGGCAAGGGTTTGGATGGCCTGTTCCTCGGTCCAATGTAATATCTTGGCAACAGGGATGACAATAGGGATCTCGCAACCAACAGAGAACACTATACGGGCCGATCATCAAACGGACCATCAGAGCGTTATCCAGACCCAATTTAAGTTTATGTCAGGTGAAAGACGTCTGTTAGGTCTACAACCGAATGAAAATGGTGTTATTCGCTTCCTGCTCCTTCTTGAGCCTCGCCCAACAGATAGTTCGGCGCAGCATATGCACGACGCAGATTAAGATCAACTGAGAGTGCGTTATTTGAATGCATGTCCTTAATCTCGGAAGCCGGTGGCAACAATTCTTCGTTTCAGAATTGATAGCGGCCAACAGTTGTTGGCGCTAACTTCAATATTGAGCATCAGTCATCACAATGGGGTTCATGGGTTGATCAAGGGCACAAAGTGACAGCAAACGACTTTGTGAGAACAGGTGGTCTCATGCATTGGATAGGCTGGAAAAACCTCTGAGTTTGATAATTTGAACCACAAATATACCTGTGCTGTCTCACGAAGGACTTTCTTCGAGGTTCACACAATCTATCATGCATTCTCTCATCTTCTCCTCATTGTTCTGCTTAGCGTTGCTGCCATGCGTCTTTTCCCAGGACAGCCAACCTGGTGCTCCAGTTCATCCCCATCAGCCTGCCAACTGTATTGGCTGGCATACCATCGCGGATGGTGACGACTGTGATACCGTGCCAAAGAAGTACTCCATCAGTAAATCGGACTTTCTGGCTTGGAATCCAGCTGTTTCAAAAGATTGCCTGACCAACTTCTGGTTAAACTATGCCTACTGTGTCGAAATTGATGGTAGCTCTGCTATCTTCACCACAGTGCAGTCAACAGCCACGAGCGAGTCAGACCAAACAACTTCAACAGTAAAGCCCACCACGACGGAGGCTATCTCATCAAAGATCAGCACATCAAGTAGACCAGAATCAGGAAGCTCAATTGAGTCTCTCACCACTACCCCTGTCACCACCACATATTCTGTTCGTGAACCCATCTCGACATGGAATATCACCACTCCGACCAAGGACTCCACTTGGCCACCCAAGGCTACTCAAGCTGGCCAGCCAAAGGAATGCAATAAATGGCATTTCGTCCGAGGTAGCCAAACATGCCGGGACGTCCTAAATACGCATGGTTCCTTTATGAAAAAGCAGGATTTGTAAGTTGACTGGGTATCATTGGAAGACACGTCCTAACGTCAAGACTGCAGCTTCAAATGGAACCCCGAAGTCCATACTGACTGTTCGGGCCTCTTTGTAGGCTACTGGTATTGTGTTGGGGTCAAGTCTGACTCTTTAGATAATCTAGAGTGGGAAACATCCACCCCGCCATTTACTCCTCCTCCCAAACCAACCCCTTATACGCGCACAACACTTACACCGCCCGGCTCTGACTTTACCCCGACTCCATCCCATGGCCCCATGCCGACAGACTGTTTGAACTATTACCAGGTGGAAGCCAACGAGAGCTGTCGTGATATCCTCGAGACCTACAACTACTTGACGAAGGAACAATTCTTCAAGTACAATCCGGTGTTGAAGAACGACTGCGATGGGCTTTGGGAGGGTAACTGGTACTGTATCGGCGTCGCGAGCGAGCTACCTTTGCCACCAACTGTCAACGTAACTCCCAGTGATGTCCCCAATGACAGTCTTAAGGATTGTAAGGCATGGTACTATACTACTGGAGAAGAATCTTGCGATGAGTTGGCAAACGGGTTTGGCACGTTTAGTGTCGAGGACTTCATATCAATGAACCCGTCAGTTTTTGATGACTGCAGCGGTATCATGGAGCATACGTGGTACTGTGTCGCTGGACCGGATACTCCTACGACCAGAACTGCAGATCTGATAACGCCGACTCGACCAACAGCATTGCCGACCCAGTCAGGCGTGGCATCAAACTGTAAGGATTACTGGATTGTTTCCAAGGACGACACGTGCAAGTCGATCGCAAGCGCTAACGGTATTTCACTTGAGAAGCTGACTACCTGGAACCCGGCTTTGGGTAGTAAATGTGACGGATTGAAGCCTGATTCCTATATCTGTGTCGGCGTTTAAAATAGGTCCCGGTAGACACCGACAAAGAGCGAATGCTGCCTTCTCTAACCGTTTACTGTATATATAACGTATAAATTGGAACTACCCATTTATATCCTGCTTCGGATGATCCTATCGTACCTAGTTTTATCATTTCAAGCACAGTGTATGTTCAAATGGCACAGTACAGCCTGGCCAACCGCATATAAAGGCTCTCTCCGCCCACTCAGTTTCCTTTTACATCTCATGCCCGACTTCTCACCAACCCACTTATTCATTCGGCATGCACCGTCGTTTTAAGGCTTGGGTAGATGCCAAACGGCGCAGCCGTCAACACGGCACCAGGGAGACCCAGGAGACTTCGGAACCCGAAATGCCATATCTGCCCAATCCACGACCGTACGCTTTGACACCACCACCGTCACAACAACAAATTACGACTTTGGCGGAAACGCCGCCAATCTTTAGACTACCTCTTGAGCTCAGAAGGGAGATCCTGATCAACGCGTTCGGTGACCGAACAGTCCACATCGATCTTGTCTTAACGCATCCACTACGAGATCCGTCCGACAACCCATCGAGTATAGACCCAAAGCGGAGGTGGGTATCACCAATGCACCTCTATCCGTATACGAAAGAGAATCTCGGTTTGGATAAAAGGCAACCTAAGTATTGGCAATGGAGAGGTTGCGTGTGTCACCGATTGCCACCGCCGTGGGTGGAGAAGAAACTGAAGGTAGATCTTGTGGATTACCATAATTTCTACAAGCCTGGTGATGATGAATGCTGTGATGGTACAGCGGTATTTTGTGCCTGGTATACTAAGTTCCCCAAGGAACCGGCCACTTGCTGGATTGGGGTCATGGGATGGCTCTTGACTTGTCGTCAAGCGTAAGTGTTCTACACTCTTCACTCTGCTGTTGTCTCTTAAACTGATGTCTTTGATGGCTAGATATGTTGATGGGATTGAGGTCTTATACGGAACGAATATTGTTCACCTGTCAAGCAAGCCACTTCTCACCAACTTGACCAAGTTTATTCGTCCGCGAAGCCTCTCGCTGATAACTTCACTTGAGATTGTATGGTGTCTTGAAACTAATGAGAACCAAGGAAAAGCATGTCCAAACGTTCAGCAACTGCAGGAGGGTCTACTCCTCATAGATCAACACTTCCCTTGTCTGCGAAGTTTGCACCTTGGTTTGCGACTCGATATCCCGAACTTGATAGTTCACAGGTATAGGATCAGGAGAGCGCCTGCATACCTCTCGGATATGCTCCAGCACATTGACGGGTTTATCAAAAGGCGGAATGAGCTACCCGAGGTAGATCGCTTATGGGAACCCTTGGTATTATCCATCTCTGAATCTGCATACGCAGGATTCAAGAAGGAGGTTCGAGGTGACGATCAACACTTTCTCAGAAAGAGCCGCGAGCGCCTTTGGAGGGCATTGGCACCTGGACCATTTGTGCAGGATGAAGAAGGCGGCATTATCGATGCGAGGCCTAGTGATGGCTACTGGGTTTGCGGAGATTATCAGGATACCACGATCATACGGAATACGCAGATCATTAAGGAGAACTAAATAGTATTAGGATAACGACTACATAAGCCAGTGCGGAATACAGCCACCAGTGTCACAAGAAGTCCAGCAAAGGGAGACGTAGCAAGTACCCAAAGTTGGGCGCAGCGTCTTGACGCATAGCCAAGTTGCGGATATTTTGGAGGTCCTGAACACTTTGGAAGCTGAGTTGGCAACGATTCAAGTGTAACTACAAGATTCAGGTGGCCCCCTCTGTAAGTCGTTGGCCAATTCTGCTAAATGGAGAGTCTGCTGTTCCATCAGCCTAATAAAAATCAGTCAGCATCATCCTCCTCCCACATGACATTATCAAGGTCAGCTTGGTGCACCGTCCATGGGAAGCAGTAGCGACTGTCTTCATCCAGCAGTGTTTTCCAAAGCCAAGGTATTTGACGCAACTCCATCCTACCCCATCCCCACCAATTTTCAGTGGTACTCGTCCGAAGAGGAATTTCCTCTCGAGGCGGATAGTCGGCATCCACTGACTTGATAATCAAGTTCCCTTCGCCAATCTGCTTGAGAACATACTCATCGGCGACAAGAAATACGGGCGATCCGTACCGTGGCATGGGATCACCGCCATCTTTATTGTTGTAAACTTTGCACAATTCTGCAAGGCTCAAACCGTCGAGAAGACCCGGGTCAGAACGTGCGTCGAGTTGAAAGATAGGCTTGATCTTGGCGGCAATTCCGTCAATATCGAATTCATCGATTTCCTTGAATGTCTTTTCCTTTGCTTCAACCAGCAGAGTGTTCCAGTTGTCATCAGAGCCAGCTCCGTAGTACGTGCGGTATATCGTGAAGCCCCAACGACCCATATACGGGTCGCCGTCTCTTAGTTCGCAATAGCGCTCCCAAGTAATTTCGGAGTTTTGGAGCATCTTGTTGAGGGGGCCCAGGTGCTTTTGTTGACATTCTTCCAGAATATACTTGAGCTTCATTTTTCCTGCACAGTATGACCGCCAAAAATGATGTGTGAATAGTAAATGGAAACGATTATAGAGAGTGATGAAGGAGAAAGAGGTCCACAATTGAGTCTCTGTTGGTTGCCTGTTTTATAATTGACCGTATTTCGCTTATACCGATATCGGGTAAATGCGACTGATTGGTAGCATAGACTAACAATCAACCCATCACTCTCCTTCATCAACCCGTTCAAGGTCCTTGGTGGATCTCGGAGATTCCTAAGGAGTGATGTAGGCTTGGGTCGAGGAAAAGGCCTCCAGTTTTACAGAATGTCAATATTTCCTGACAACCACCTTCCGCTAGCCGAAATGTCCCTGGCCGCTCAGAAATCTCCCAGTAAAGATTGTAGCCGGATCTGACAATTTATTCAGTGGCAAAGGGTGACCTAAGTATTAATAGCGAGTTGAGTCTTGGGTGAGACTGACTACACGGGAGTAAGTGTTGACATGGGTGGGAGATAATTCCATTATGTGTATGGTTTAACATTATCCAATAATCCTTTTGACCATATATTCGCCCTTTGGTCACGCTGGGAGGGGCACTGCCGTTATGGCATCACTGTACAAGTATTGTATTTGACCTATATATATTCAACTAAACATCCACCTCCATGGCTTTGTCCACCCGTCAAAACTTCTGCCATAGTTCCAATACCAACACTCAAACACACGTGATAGGTTTCCCATCCGATCGACGGCTCTTATTTTCCTAGCCAACAAAGATGACATTCTCAGTGGCAAAAAATATTACACGTGCTCAAGTGTCTGTTGACACGATGCCGAACCCTCGTCCTAGACCCTTGCCTCCTAAGCCTCAGCCATCAGGGCCTAAACCGAAGCCCATTATCAACTAGTCTCATTAATGGTGGTGTCAGCCGCACCACCTAGCAATCAGTTTCAGCGTGGCCCGAATGTTGATGACTAGAAGAAAATTGGAAAGGCACGACTTTGATAACGTGGCAAAACAGGTTTAGCTTAATCAAATATTATTGTTATTACCTTCGCGGAAACCGCATCTAACTCTATCACATCCAAGCCGCTGGACAACCTTTGTCTTTAGACTTCCAACAGCAGCCAAACTGAGCTTTATCTCTCGATCGTGACATAGGCGAGTTGAGTTGCTCAAATGTAGTTTCAGCTAGACCCAGAGAAGCTGCATAACTTGGGTCATCTTTGCGTGGATTCGAGATAAGATCTGAGTCAAAGATGGATTTCAGCACATCAGGAAGGTGAGGGCTCCAGATATCATCACCGTATAGGACAAGTTCTTGGATAGTTTGCGGAAGTTCTCCAACACCCGGAGAATCTTCAAATGGAGACCTGATGATATTTTCCAGAGCTTGTTTCAAATAGACTGCTCTTTCTGCAGCGTTCACAACTCCATCAAAATGCCGGTACTGCTGTCGGATACCATCAATCACACCATCATCATTGAGATAGACTCCGAGATTAAACCCATATCTGCTATTGTCGATAGTCAAGATGAGTTTGTCAGGACCTTCCAGATAGACTGCTCTATTCCTTATTATGGCAGATTTGCCAGCATCATATGTGACATCCACGACTTGTCCAAGTCCAATATGATAGACTGCGTCCCTTACTGTAACTTGCTTGTACTCGCTGGTCAAAGAACCTTCTGGTAAAGAGAAGTTGATCAAGCAAATGGAATGGCCCAGGTATGACTCAACTGCTGACTTGAGCATCTGCAACAATTGTTGAACGGCTGCCCTGTCTGTTCGTCGAGTGTTGGTGAGAGTCTTGCTGAACGGTAATTCCACGCCTAGGATAGAAACGGGTAGTCCAACACGATCCATGAAGCTGGAAGGTAATGACTCGTCGTCTTGTCGCCTCATGAAAGCTTTGTAAGCTAAGCTGCCTACAATCTTTGCTACAGCCACAGAAGAGCCGTCAGGGAGACTAACAGCAGCGGTCCTGATACACTGATAGTTAGAACAATGTAGCAAAATGGGATAATCAAATTCCACTTACGCATAATCAGGTGTTAAGTCAAATGAGACAGCCGAGACATCATAATTTGCTTGCGAATTGCCCTCAAAGTATACAGAGTTCAGTGGAATAAAGGTAGCAGCAATGACTATCAGCAAGCAACCTAGCAGACGACTGGAAATAGGCATATTTTCATAAATGAACAGAAAGAAAAGGATGTAAACTTGGCAAAAAGCACAATTGTGTTTGCGAAAGCTGGTTGAGTTAAAGGTGGAGATAAGGAACGAGTAAGATAACCACGTGACCTATACGGAACACAAACGATATATTGAAATGACAAAATTAGTGAATATTTGTAGGGATTGAAGGGAAAAAATCTTGTTTATCAATTTGTGAAGGTCAAAGAATAACTAAACGGAGTCTGGTGGTTAGGTTGGTTCATATTCGAAACACGCACGGGCGACCATCCTTCAATTTCACAGCAACAATGCATTGGCCGTACAATTCGAAATACCCGGTTTCAACTCGGAAAGGGCCTTGACTATCATACTTAATAACGCCAAATCTGTTGATATTCCTACAAGGAGGTGAAACTCAATCTAGCTTTATCCTATGCCGACCTAAGTGTATCCAACATGCACCAACAGCCAATTCAACTGTAATAGAGAATTTGGAGCCCACTTTGAACATGATAATAGTTGCTCCATCGCCAAATCTCAAGTTTAGTCATCAGCCGGACCAACGACCTCATCGCGGTCTGTGTGCATGTTCTTCATCATGTATTCGTACTGCTCAAGTCCGCGCTTCGGGTCATAGACATGCTTTCGCGAAAACTCGCGTGCCAACGTCTTGTTGTAGTGTCGAGGCGTGAAGACAAGGTCACCTGGCTTTGCACCGCCTGGGGCGAAGAAAGTACCGCCGCTTTTCAGCTTATAGTAGCCGTTTCCCTTGCCTTTGCGCTTTGTAATATGGCTGCGCTTGGCAAGACCATCACGAGTGTATTGCTGACCATCGTTGGTGCAGCTTGTGGTTGCGGAACAATACGGACTGTCACCGGGATTGGCAAATCCGACGTTGAAGTCTCCCTTGTTACCTCCCAGTCCAACTTCATCAAAACTTCCCTCAGAGTTATAAAACTGTTTCAGAACTTGCCCTTGACCTGATGCCACGATGTCATGTCAGAATAACGAGCGATGGGTAAATAATGATACAGGGATGGGTGACTCACTGTTGTTCTGTTCGCTAGAGACGCAGCGACTGACGGCTTTGACTTCATCGGCATTGCGAGTCGACGCGAATGGATACTCGTCACATTGCTCTCCATCATCACATGTATGAGAGGTACCACAGCCGGCGTTCCTGCTGCGCTTGCTGCTGGTGCTATCATCGGGTTGGTCCCAGTATAGCTGTGTCGGTAGTTTCTTGCAAGCCGCACCTAAATCGCTGTTAGCACAATTGCTTCGAGACACTAGAAGAATTAACCATTGGAGGTAAAAAGAAACAGAACTATGACTTTAATCTATCCAACTTAGATTAAACATCATCTTGGATTATCTCGATCTGTAACCGAAGCCTAGAAGCCAAACATCTTTTATCCTAAACGTACCATAACACATGTTGTTACAAACATCTAAACATATCATTGTCAGCACAGAAGCTGCAAGGGTAATCCTGTCGGTGTGGGCGTACCTGGAATGTTGTCACTGTCCTCTCCCGTGCACACAAAGTTCAAGAAATGGTCAGGTGGAGGGGCAACGACTCCTGTTAAGAGGCAGGTAAAGAAGAGAACGATACTGGAGTGCATGGTTTCTGATTTTTATGATTCCTTTGATAGTACTGATTTATTGGTAGTGTTGGATACCTCACCTCTTTTGCTTGCGTCGCTATGTCCTTTAAATACCATTGAGGTTCCAATTCTTGGGGGCTATACAGCATCGCCGATTCGTTTTCTATTACGCTCTCAAGCTTACAAGGCATACACTCATTCATCATCTGCTCTGTAATTCCTAGAGATGAGACGTCGTGTTGTCAGCTTGACTCTCGCGATACGAGGAGATGTGTGACAGTCAGCATCTACGAAGCCTGAAGGTCTGGTGAGGCATTTCTACTCAGATGAAGCAATAGTGACAACTGCCAAGCTCAGCATTCATGCCACCTGTCCCTTTTACTCAGGATCATCCGGAAGATCTCTACATATGGCAGCTGAATACAATACTTGCCTTCACCGAGTCGCGGCTACAGCTCTGGTTGGAAAGAGGTAGTTGGCACTTTTGTTTTACGCTCTCCAACAAATATACATGACCCCTCAAACAGGATTCCCAATCACGGTTCATTATCGAACTGCCGATCAGAAGGATCAATGCAAGCAAGCATTTGAATATTAATAATGCCGTATGTAGTAATGCCGAAGCATGAAGTTGGCTTACCCGGATTGGCTGATGACGATCCCGTACTCGAAAGGGGTGGTATTCTGCGCTGTCAGCGTCAGCTCATTGCGCCCGAAATAAAATTTGATACGGGAGATCAAACTTCCTGATCAGCCGAGCCGCAAATTCTCCGACCCGTCCGTATCGATCGTCGATCATACGTCATGCACTTGTCAGCTTCGTATTCTGCAGCGAGACTGTGGTCTTAGCAACTCAAGCTTTCCCCTCTCAAACGTGTACACAAAGAGCGCTTGAAAACATCTCCATTGTCTTCTTACCTCGTCATGGCTTCTCAGCTACCTCCTGATTCAAGCGACCTCTTCGAGAAGGCGAGTCAGTACGCCCTCGAGGATGGTAAAGTCTTGGCTTATGGCCTCAACAGCACAACAGCCGAAGCCATTCAGCAGGCGTGTGATAAGGCGACCGAAAGTTATGCAAAAGATATTTTAAACTGGCCACATGGACGTCTAGCCAAACCAAGAATATTTCAATATGCTACTTCCAGTGGTCAACTCAAAGACCCTGGCGACTGTGTCACGGATTTTGTGAATCAGCTTCACGACCTCTTCCAGTCGTCTCCGCCCAAGGCTTTACCCATATATCCATACGCCTTCATCGCTGTTGAAACACAAAAGTCACGGAGCACTGAACTAGCGACTCTTGTTCTTGCCTACAAGTCCAAAGATAAATGGAAGCTTGAGTATTGTTTTATTCCCATCCATGTCAAGCTTGGTATGGCAGTTGAGAGCCTAAGAATGGGGGATACCACGGCTGAGGATATCCTCGATCAGTTTTCTGATTCTAATCAAGCCAAGGAACCAGACGATCACAACACTCGCGATGAGAATCGTCCAGTCGATCACAAAGCATGGGCATTCGCGCTCTTCAGCACGGGGCTCAGGGCGGCAATCTACTTGCCGGCCATGATTGACCCAGCAGTAGACGAGGTCCACCCTTCTGAAGCGACATTACACCTCGTGGATGATCCAAATAACAGTCAGTTCCAGATGTCAAAGGGGAGAATGACTGAGCTCTTCCCTATCGTAGTACGGGATGATGAGCGAAGAGGTTGGAGAAAGAAAAACATGAAACTCCATGATAAAGTATTCATATACTGCGATAATGACAAACCAAAAGAGAAGGGAGTTGTTGTTGTACGAGCTGAGTGGAACGGCAATCTCGACAGAAAGGACAAAGAGCTGCAGGAGGCTTTCGGGAAGGCTGAGTTCCATGAGAGCAGGGTCTCAGTCGACAAGGCTTTGGAAAAGGCATGTGAGCTAGTCAAACAGTAAATAATTGACATGTGCTTACACCTTTTAAATTCTCACATTCATCGTGGAACTAGTAATCAACATGTAAGATTGTACTGAAGACAAAATGGGGTCTTATAACAAAGAAATGAGGTATGAGTGCGAAAACGACGCCGGCATGGGGAATGGCACCTTGGGTAGCTAGAGTTACAATGTGGGAAGTTGAAAGACATATAGATCATTGTGAATGAACCAGACGATTGATCGCTGATCACTTCTCTTGATCAGCTAGATAAACTTAGATGTTTTGCCATTTTATGACCTATACTCAGGTTATTCAAGTCATATCATGTCGATACTCAGGCCACTACACGGCGAGATCCAATAAGAATAAATCTTATTTTTTTGATGTTGGCATGATCTTGTGGAGACTGCTTACTTCACGTCAAAGAGATAAGCTAATATCCAGGAAAGGAGAATACAAGTGGCGGCGTCTCCTGATATGGTAGTGGTTCAGGGACAACAAGTAACGCGTCCTTTCTGGTTGTTTTGTTGTCATCGGCATTTGGGTTCCTTCTGATTCTTCAACACCATCGAGGAAGTCTGCCGGAATTTATTCTAAACAGATACTGCCATTAATGTGCCCTATCAACAAGCAAAACTATCAATCCGGGTCTTATCAGAAACACTATTGATAATTTCCACTGTTCAGGAAGGATGATGTGCCCTTGCTGTAACGTTTTAGTGTATCGGAAAGCTTTGCTATAGCAAAACACATCCTAAGTCATATAGATTCTGCTCCCTTCTGAACCATTCTATCTAAGTCGCATGAGAGCATTCTGCTAACACCTCGTTCAACAGTTCTACCATTTCCGCCCGCTCCCGTATTCTTGCTTCATCTAAAGGTGTTCTCCCACTATCATTTTTCTCTTGCAACATCGAAGAGAGAATTCGAGCCCAATCTTCTCCCTGTTTAATCTTATCTAGAACACTCTTTGCGTGATGTAAGGAACGAAAGGAACGTGATACCGCAATCACGTGCAGAATGTTTTCCTTTTTGTTGGACATTGTTCGTAGATCTGCTCCTTCGTCAATGAGTAGAGAGGCGACATCTGTATCGCCTGTTAGTGCAGCTGCAAGCGGTGCAGACATTCCCCGGTGATCTTGTAATTCAATCATTCTCTTCAAGAGCACAGGTGACGACTTCAAGTGCCCCAGTATCATCTTCACCGAATTTGTATTGGAGTCATGAAAGGCGGTTCCTCCATACTTATCCTGCTTGAGAATAGCTTCTGGATTGAATTTTAGCTCGCTTGACTTTTCCAATATCTTGTCGAGAGACTTTAACTTCCCCCAGCCGGCCGCTCGATGAAGCGGAGTTTCACCATTTTCATTGACTAGTGGCCATGAGTATGGATCAAACCGTTCCATAAAACGAGAAATAAGATCCAAGTTCTCTTCTTCTATAGCCTTTTCGAATGCAAGGCGAAAACTATTATGGTTGCAAAGGGCTTCGAAGGCTTCTTGAGAATTACCCAAGGCGGCTAGATAAAGTGGCGTTGTCCCAGAGTTGTCTCTGGCATCAACATTTGCTCTTTTGGCGAGCTCCTTGATGCAAGTCAGGTTTCCTGACATTGCAGCAAAGTGAAGTGGAGTCCTCCCGGCTTGGTCCTCGGCATCGATCTCAGCGCCATTATTGAGTAACTTAGAGAGAGTTGACCTGTCTGGGCCGGTCACTGGCACCTCATCTGCCATTGCAGCCAGATGAAGTGCCGTCCGGCCCTCAAAGTTAGCTGTATTGACATCACATCCGCCCTGGATAAGCAGATCGACCAAATAGCTCCGACCCGACATTGCTGCACAATGCAAAGGGGTATTGCCATCGAGGCCTTGGGCACTAACGTTCGCCTTGTTTGCGATGAGCGTGGCAACTCTCATGATGTCCCCAGACAGAGAAAAGTATTCAACATCCTTAAAGTTTGTAGTATCAGACCTAAGACGTTGACAAGCATAATGAAGTGGGGTCCAGTTGTCCAGATCTCTGGCATTAGGATCTGCTCCACTATCCAGCAAACATTCAAATGTTTGAAAGGGATACAATATAGCCGAAGAGATTTCTCTTAGCAATCGAAATGGGTAATGTTCAAGGTTCTCAAGTTTTGTCGTCACTGGCAGTATGCTTCTGATGTAATATTGTTGCTGCTTTGGTCCGTATTCCTGCCACATGTCCAAACCCTCCCACCTAGATATCGTCTCCCGACTTGGTAGTTCCTCGTGGTCTACGAAGTTGCTTCGCATCGCATGATGTAGCTGTGTTCTATCAAAAACGTCTTTTGGTCCTTGGAAAGTCCCATAGACACGGCGTTTTGGCGTTGGGTTGGACCATATGTCTCTGAAAATGACTCTGAGACGTAAATCCATCCAAGGCTTATTACCCGAAATGGCTCCATCGAGCTCTTGGTGGAGGTCAAAAAATAGACTCAGATTTCTCTGGAGGGCTTGGCTTTGTTCTTTCTGTCGTCTTAAACTGTTTTGCACTTCAGCTAATTCCTCTTTCAGTCCACCTCCTCTCTCATGATAAGCCTCATCGCAGTGGGGACTCTCAGAGCTCGACAACCTTTGGTGAAATCTCCACAAAATTGCGGTAGACTTCACATAAATGTGGCTTGTTGGAGAAGATGACATGCCAATGTCAAAAAGCCATCGGTATGCTGACCCTGCTTGTCTCCAGGCAAGGCCCCTCTCCGGTGCAGCTGCATTCTTTTGCGCCATCTCGATAACCGCATCAAGACCTGGGAGATTGTCTGTGGCGCTAAGGGGCGGGATGATACTACACCATGCTTCTTGCTCCGTCCACAAATCAAGTGTTGTTAGACTATCCACGAAACGAGATAGACTCTGGTTCCGTAGCGAGAAAGTCTTCCAGGCGTCGGGCCCTGTGGCACTGCTAGGCTGGATGTTTGCTTGCAGCTGGTGGCTGATGCTTGATTCTTCCAAATGTGTTGCTAATGCCCAAACAAAGGCTGAAAACACTTCCTTCGCGTAAAATCTTTCCAGAGGATCCTGGGATTCCACCACTAGCCAGTCAAAAGACAGGGGTGCTGGTTGATCCCGGCTGTCTGTGTTCTCCCGTTCACTCTGAGCCTCATCGCCACATTTTTCCTGCCTATCGTTGGTATCATGTCGATGAATAGCGGTTGCTGACTTCCAGTTCCAATGCGAAAGGTTGTCAGTCCATGGATTCCCATTGTCGACTGGTGTGGACAACCTTTGGCCGCTGTATCCTACTCGCTCCTTCTTGACGGTGTAAGGAAACCTCTTCTTTTCATTTTCATTGTCGCTATCGTTTGAATCTTTGACTTTGGCTCCAAGGATTCCATCAAGGCCTTTAGGCATCCACCATTCGAGATCCCTCAGTAACAGATCTTCTGATCGCCCCAGAACTTGCAAACATCGCTGTTGTTGAGCTGGGCTACCACGTATCCAATGATCGTTACCCGCAGGAAATTTGGAGTTTGTACTATCAGGGCGATGTAGCTCTTTCATTAAGTACAGCCAAAGTGAAAGTGCAGCTTCGATTTCATCCACCGGCGCTGTCCAGCCGTTGTTTTGAGAGTATTTGATATCTATCCTGATATAATCTGGAATGCTGTCGTTGGTATTCTCGGGATGTGTTCGATGACTTTTTACGTTGATTTCCCAGATAAAGTCTTTTTCATCCTCTTTCAGGTATGGCATCATGAAAGCCATGGTTTTCTCAATAGCGTTTGCGACTGCTAGTGCTTCTCTGAAGGTTGGCCCCTTCCACTTGCTCAATTCGCCCAGGTCGCGCCTCAAGTCTAGAAGTCCTTGCGCGTGTTGCAAGTCGCAACTCTTCTGTGGATGTTGTAAGAGGGAGACCAGCGAAGAAGATTGATTGGCAGAACCTGTTGGCTCCTGAGTCGGAGTTGGGAGTCGTACAACAAACTTGGTTGTACTGGTTTGTAATTCGAAAGTAAACTTTGACGGTTCCGTTTCGGTGCCACTGTTGCCAGTTGGTTGTCTGTCTGAGTGTTGGTGAGGAATCCAAGGGATGCCGCCCTTTTGCAAAAAGGACGAGACAAACCACTCCAACTCGAAGCCCGTAGAGTCACACAAATCATGACTTGCTAGCCCTGAGGCAAGATGTCGTCTAACCACTGCTCTGAGGATTGTCAAGATACTGATTGCTCCTAGTTGTGTAATTGTAGCCAGCCAATGCATCCCCCTCAGCCCGATGAACTGAACGAAGAAGCCTAGAAGACTAATGGCAGTCCCCGTAGTCGACAAGAACTTTAACCACCAGCTGTTGTCTTCTGTCTCAGCTGTTTGATTTCCATTATTGCCAATCGTGCGTTCCGACGTGTAGGCTTTGGAGCGCTTCATTGTCGGGTAGATCGCTGCCGAATCGAAGTCTTGCTCGCTGACTTTGGTTTTCTTTTGCAACCAGACCATCGCCACCGCAGCGGAACTGTCGGTGACTTCGTAAACCTCTTCCTTGCTGCTTTCGTCCACTGCATGTGCACAGATAAGTATCCCTAAATTCAAGATTACGGTACCCACGACCGCCATGGGCATAGCATACGTTTCCACTGGGTTATCTTCCTTTTCAAATGCCAGTCTCTTATACTCAGTCAATAACCCAAAGAAAATTAATACGCCTGACTGGATGATGACGCCCACCGCTGCACAAGCCCGCATCTGCCAACGCTCTCCATCTGCGCTACAATTGAGAGTCATGTTTGGCGCAGGATGCGCTGTATTGCGGGTTATAATAATCGTGTCGCCAGACTTGGGCGATACCAGACTGTTTCTTTGCTGGTCGAGGGGAGGCGATCCTGTCTGCATCTCCTGCTGATTGGAGTCCCTGGTTTCGCAACAATTCTTAGCGTCCTCGATATCCGTAACCTGTACCTTAAGAAAGTTTGTTTCTTGGTTATTGCCCACCATCGAAGTGCGATAGATGCATATGAACTCGCAGTTATCGGTTGTACCAGGGCACCGTACTACACCTCTAGTCTTGCCATTCCACAGCTCACACGCTTCGGATGATGTCGAGGACATCACTTCAAGCTCGGCGGCGGCGACATTTTCTCTGGCTCTGCCAACGACTGCTTTAAGCCAGCGGGGCCCTGTGACACGAATTGCGCTGACAATAATCGTTACGACGCCCACTGGAGCCATTGCAAGGGCGATGCAGTCGGCCCAGCCGGTGGACTGGCTCATAAACTGAGTCGTGACTCTTTCGCCAAATAAAGCCAGTAGTCTACAAACCAAGTTAGTAGGGTGAGACGGGCAAATGAGATAAGTGGCCTAAGCATACGGTGCAAGGTCGGAGACCAAATTGTTGCTAAAGTCATCTCCATCTTCTAGTAAGCTGGCTGCTCTAGCGAAACCCATAAAAATTGGGAAGAGCGAGATGACAAAGTAGATCGAATACATCTCCTTTTGTCTCCCATAGAGTTGATAATATTAGGTGGCGTCTTGTTGGCTAATGGAATGTTCCTTTCGGGTAGTCCTGATAGTTGAGATGAGTAGGTAGTTCAAATTGGTGGGATGAAGCGACAAAGAGGGTTAATAAGTAGCAGGCTCTTTGCCCCATCGCGTAGCCAACAGGAGTCTCAGGAGCGTCGGGCACTTTCTTTTGCCATTACCGCCATGGCGGCCCATTTGCCTTACAGTTCAGCTGTCATCTATCCCTGTAACATTGGTACAAATTTGGCAATGATAATCTGCTGTAGTTGACTGTCCCCATGGCTTGTCTTTTTTTCAACCCAATTTTATCTACAACTTTGCCACGAGGCTAAAATAGTGAAGACGGCACGGGCCGAGACTAAAAAGAGCTAGGAATTATTCTTGCACAAACTCCCTTCTTTACAAAGGAGGCAATCTATAGATACATTAATACTCGAATTGAATTCGCCAGCTCTCCGACTGAGCACGGCCTGCCAGCCATCAGCATTTCACATAATCTTGACGCGGCAGAATCTTTAATATTGGCTTGGCGAAATCGCACGTCGTATCCCAACCACTACAAGTTCCGTGATCTACATCAGGCTGCAGGGATCATTGCCAATCGCGTTGTTGCCTCTGGAAAGATGTCTCCACAAGATGCAGGGATTGTGCGGGCAACACGCCATAGATCAGCAGACCCATACCTACCCTATATCTTGGATTTAAGCCTCACAGGCCGAGGTTGGTATTGACCACGTCTGATGCTCAACTGCCGATATAGATGTTTGTGGTAAACAACTTAACAAATATAATATAAACTTCTAAACCGGAATATGATATATGACTGGGTAGAAATATGGAACAAAATTGAATTTTTCCTCAATGCTGAACGACTGAAACGTTTTGCAGTTTGTCGATGAACAGACCAGTATTTGAACTTCGATAAATATTCCAGTAAACAACAATTATGTTAGACTATTAACTCGGAAGCGACAGCTATATGATAATAAAGACATTAAAGTACAAGCCTCGAACCTGTAAACCAGTTATATATCCTATGAAGCCAACAAGATGCTATCACTTGTTTGAGATTTGCCTCTGATATCTCTAGGTTTGATATGACTTTCATAAGCTCTTTGACACGGGTTTCTTCCCCAACCAAAGCTAGATCTTTTGCGGCCAATTTAACTACCATTGATTTGTTGCTCTTCTCAAGATCAACCATCTTGCTTTTCAAGCTCTGCAACTCTTCCTGCAGAGACTCAATCTCATTATTTGCTTTGATCCTCTCTGCTTGGAGTGCATGATTCTGCGTAGTAGATTGTTCCAATTTTGTTTTGAGAAGTTGCACTTCTTCATTTGTACCGATACGCTCAGCTTTTAGTGCTTCGAGCTCGGTAGCTGATCGTTGCGCATCTGCCTGAAGTTTCGTCTTGGTTGTCCTAAGCTGGAAAAGGCTTTGTTTTTGGGCTAGAATTTCGCGCTGATATCGTTGCGATAATCTTTCCAAAGGAAAGATTCTCGCTTGAAGACTGTTGATCTTGTTTGTTGATGCCTGATGTGCAACTTCAGCTTCTTGTTTTGAACTCTTGCATTTTTTTTTAAGTGTCGAAATCTTTTCTAGAAGAGTTGTTTCTTTGTCTTTTGATTGTTTTGTTATTGACTCAACAGCAGTAAGTTTATCTGCTAAGTCGCGCTTCAATAACGCAACGGTTTGTTGAAGTCTCTGTACCTGCGAAACGGTAATCACGGAAGTACGTGAGGTCCCAGACGAGAAATCAATCTGTCGTCCTGTATTGTGAAGGGCGGATTTCCACTCATAAGCAATCTTATCTGCTTGATAGCGATGATCTTCACACAGACAAAGAGTGGCGAGGTCGTGTAAATCGTGATATTTCGCGTTGCTTGGTACAGCTGATACAGTGGCTAGCAGCTTGCGTACTCTTGGGATAATGTTGTCTATGTCGTTGAATACTCCACGAGGGGCGACAGAGCGAGCGCAGTAAGTACCAGGACGGGTATAGCTATCCCCAACACACAATATATCATCATAATCGCGCAACAAGTACGCTGTAGTTAAAAGAAGCTCTTCCATTGAGGCCAAACTGTTTTGTGATTGTACAGTAGTTTGGAAGAGATGAGAGACAGGGAGATGAAGGACTCATGTTTTAAGGCATTCCAGATCTGTCCTAACATTCAAGGGGTATGCAGCAGGACGGTGGCTGTGCGAAGCAACTAACAACCAACATGCATATTGGGAAATTAGATAGTGGAACTCAGTACAACTCTACATCACATGAGTTCTATGAGCCTCCTGGGACAATTCTTTTATGACCTTCATTTGAGGCTTCGGTCGTTGCAGGTCTATATGAATAAATGTGGATGTTTTGACTTGGCTCATTACCTTGTGACTAGTACCGAGGAAGTCTGAGGGAAATCGTAGGCCTACAATTCGTATACTGTGTGAAGCGCGAGACATTTGGGTCAGGCTGCCGCTGTTGGTTGAGCTTTTGACAAGGGTGTGCAGATGGTGGAGACAGAGCTGTTCCTGAAGCCAAGGGCCGGAGACGCTTCCCCGTCTTCAATTGACCTTACCCTTGTTGAGCTGAAAAGCCCCTGACATAGACGGACAAGAAGAAGTTGTAGGGCAAAAATAGAAACGTATAACGTGAATGTAATCGGATAAGTATGGCCACGATATATTGAAGCTTATCGGATTCTCAATTTTGGTGTCCAGTGGCCCAACTCTAGAGCTTGATAGTACTCGTACAAGATGACAAGCTTGAAACATTTCATCGATTGTTCAGCAAGACCAAACTCTTCTCTCTGGAGCCTATTGCATATATACGATGCATTGTTCGTCTTTAAAGTGCTATCCATTCCATATCCATGTTGGCGATTCTTTGTCTATATTCATTCAATTTCAGATACCATAACAACATCTGGGACTCCTTGTGGAAATTTAGTGTGAAATTGTCATAACCGTCGGTTGTCTTCCACACGATGCTGCACGTATTAAATCCTATACGAGTTAGCAAAATTACAGATATAATATAACTTGGTTTCAATTATACCAGCTTCTTTTCCGGTCGTGACATCAGTTATATTCTTTAGATAGATTCGTGCTTTAGGTTGCAATCTTGTCTGTTGAAGTGTTGGGACGACCTTCTTTCTCCTGAAAAAGAAAGTTGTATATGAAGCTGGGGTCGGCTTCACCTCTTTACAGAAGAGCAGAATGTTGTCAAAAAGAAACCCGCGGTACTGGCATGATCTCAACCAACGATCTCGTATGTTTGAACAAAAGCACTTACAGGTCGAAGCACGTTATCTTTTGTGACGTTGAGTAAGTCGGAGAGGATCAAGTTGCCAAACTCTTCGATATCGTGACCTCTCCAATCTTCGAAACGACGAATCAAGTCTCTCATAACCTCTCTGTTTTCTTGATTCCTGAGGGCGTCTGATATTTTTTCTTCTGCTTGCTGGAGAGATCCCTTGGCCATGATAATATCTTCGATCTGCTCGGTACTTACGGGCTCTTGGTTTCCAAGGTACTACAATACATTAGCGCACACTGAGATGTCATTCTGTTTATACATTACCTCCAAAAATGAACGATATTTCGACATCGTTTGATTTGGAAGTGGTAAGACTTTCAAACATTGGGTCAATAGGATAGTTGATCGTTCGTCACGATCAAATCGACCTTGATCAAGCCAATAACGTATTTTGGACCTGGCCGCTCCCTCGTTGGCGACGAACATTGCCTCTGCCTGAACATTTGCAAGATATAACGCAAACACTGGATACCATCTATTCTCTCCTTGAGGTATAAGAATATTTCTTTCCATTTTTATCAATAAAGCAATGTGGAAGTTGACCAAGTCTTCGACTCGTCCCATAACCTCGCTGGGGAGGACATCGACTTCGAGCTGGGTTTTGATAGTGGCGAGTTCCATCATCTGATGAACTAGATGGCGCTGCTCTGAGATCAATTCCCCCAGAGCATCTGTTGAATCAGTGCGCAGTTTAGGTTGATTGTAACTTTCGTAGCTATGGCGTTTGCTAACAACCCCAGCAGCTGCCAGCCTTTCGACAAGCAAAGACACGACAGATATAACCTGATGATCAATCAGCCATTTTTGGGATCGGAAACCAGGACTGATGAGTCACACACCTTGAAGAATCTATCAGGGCTGCTTCCTGCAAGGTCTGCCACCGTGAACAAACGGCTCGTTTCTATCTCTAGAACCTTATGACAGTATTGGACAAACCAGGCCATGGAAGCTTTCGCAGATGAATATTTATTACGAACGTTATCGTGAAAATTGGTTAGCGGTATAAGAAAGCTGATGTTTCCGTCTGTGTCAATGATTATCCGTGGATCTAAAGCTTGTAGTAAGATGATGAGTGGATAGCCGTGACGCAGAAGAGCCCACAGGTCTTGAAATGCGTCTTCGTAACCAGCAGATTCATCGTAATATTCCTCGATCCCTGGAAGTTGACGCATTTTCTGTATAATGTCCAGACACTCAACCAGTAAAGGTCTTGTTATCGCAGGCTGAGACTCTTCGGGAATAATAACTGTGTCATTTCCAAAGTCGTAGTGCTGGGCATTGGTGAGGTCTTCTTGGTATACTGGCAGTGCAATGACTGACATGATGGAAATGTCACCGAGGCTTAAGCCTGAGAATACCGACCATGAGTTGGATCGTGCTATCGAGCTTCGGAAAGAATAGTCCACGGTATCACGCCTAGCATGGCGATATGGCCGCGAAGCCTCCAGATCATCTTGAAAATCGAATTTCGATATATCAATGGTTAAATCCGTGTCAGCAGTAGATGGCTGCGATTTTTCAGATCCGGTATCTCGTGGAGTAGTCTCAGTGAGCGATAAGAAACTCATGCGTCTCGAAGCGATGGTTTGGGCATCCAGGGAATCCTCTAGATTCATTAAGCGACGAGACAAAGAGTGATTGCTTTCTAGGAGAAGGTTGATATTGGCTGACAGTTGCTCGTGGTGCTGAGTAGCGGATCGATCAGAGTCACTAGAAGAATATGTCAGCAAAATTTGGTAAAATGAGAAGCATAAAAGTCAGCTCATCAAACCTTTTCAAAGTCATCAAAACAAGCGTCATTGAGCTTTTAAAGCCTTGCAACCTGGTGAGAAGTGCAGTAAAAGTGCTCTCTTTGCGTGCCCAGCGCAACCTGGTCCGAATTGGTATCCCCTCATTCTCATTTTTCGGCGATAGAGACCGCAGTTCATCCTGGAGGTCGGAGAAAAGAAGGACACCGTCTGTGAGAACGGCAACAACTTGATTGACACCGATCAAAGCGGCGCTTCGGGTGCTAACAGAAGACAGACTATTGGTCACATTTTGCAGCCCACTCAAAATAATTTCAATGTTTTGGACTTCTGAGTAGACGTGAGCGGCGACTGGCGGGGTCTCTTTGGCGGCGGAAACGTATGGCCTAAGAAATTTGGCAGCCTCGACGGTGATGGAGATTAGACCAGCAATTGAAGCGGCGACACTAAGGGGATCAGCCATTGTTGATTGAAGATGAGAGATTGAAAAATGGTTGATGTCGAGAGGCAGCCAGGTCTGATGGATGAATGAGGCTGTGCTGACATCAAAATTGAGTGGTCAGTTCAGGACCCGTAATTCAGCCGGCTTGAATCTGTTGTAATTGGACTTGACCAATGCCCAACTTGTGAGATCAACGACTTTTGTAAAGTGACCGCGCTGTCTTTTTTTCTTCTTCTTCCATCTCGCGTTACGCTTTTCGTTAACATTCTGTAGCAGAGCGTGGGTATCTCCTGACGCTGCTTACCGCAAGTCGTGGTGGTCAGGACAGGCAGCCATATTTTTTAACCCTGTTTGTTGGTTCTTAGTATATGCAGTTGGTTGGACGAATTACCTGTTGAGCCCATGGCAATTAGAGGTTTGGAACCAACGGGTCGAGTCATTCACCCTTTCCTGGCCTGTAAATACCTGATCAACCCCGCTTGCTTCTGGCAGGAACCATTTCACTCTGGCACCTTCCTTGAATTCGCCCTCAATGTCTACACGCAAGACTTTGACTCTCTTAGTAGTCCTTATCGTTTTGGCTCTCATTTACAACACATATCAACCGAAGCATGACTCACTTGGGCCCTATCACGAGTCATTCGAAGACATGTTGAGAGAAAGCGGCTCGGACGGGAAATACGAAAGCCACGGCGACGGCTACTATGAAGACTATAGCGACTTTGGGAATATATGGTTTCCTAGAACGCACTTTATTAATGCTCCTGGCGGTGTGGTAACAGGCTGGCCTGCGAAGGGCGGTTACTACACCAAGAAATGCTCGTTAGCAGAACTGGACTTCCTCGGCCTGGATCCGTTCAAACCTGTGAATAGGTCAGAAGAAGCTCAACAAGAAGAGGCATGGTGCAACAAACTGCGTCAGTTAGGTGTCAGGTGGAATCATAATGATTATGATGACCCTTTTGATAGAGCACAGCGTACCGAGAAACTTGATTTGTACGTTGGCTGGCCTTCCGATGGAGGTGTCTGGGCGCTCCAGGTAACAAACCTCCATTCAAATCTCCATGGACTTGGGAGGATTGATAATGCTTTGACAATGGAGGGACGTTGGCGGAAGATCAAAGAGTTTGGTGGTACGTTTTATGCTGAGCCGAAAGACTGCCCTTATCTTGACCTCGATGACTCCAAAGAATCTGTGGATAAAAAAGTTGAGTAGAAGGAAATTAGAGTAGAAGTAGTCTGAGTATGAGTTGAGGCAATCTTGATGAACTTCTACTTCACTCAGTACGATATGATGTATGATAAACCGGTGACATCAAACGAAAAGCTTCTCTTCTAACAACAGGTCTCAGTGTCTGTAGCTAGGATATGATCTTTGTCAACCCTTCTTGACATCACTCGCCAACTCCGTAGTCGTGCCTGTAACTTGGCTGTCACACCTCTGACCCTGATCAACATCACCTCTCAAGATGATATCGTCAACTAAGAAACTAGCTCCCAAACACAAAGCCATCAAAGGCACAGTGATGATAAAGATGATCCTAAAACCCTGCATTCTTGCGTCCAAGATGGCACTCCCGAATTCTTCAGTACTGGGATCCTCGATTGACCATGTACCATCCAAAACAGTGTCGCGAAGCCAGTCCGGAATTGTATGGTTTCTCTGCAAAGCTCTGTCAAGAACAGCGTAGTATACAGCTGTTGAGACTGCTATTCCGACAACACCACCTAACGAGCGGAAGACGTTGCGAGTTCCTGTTGCTACAGCGCGGTCCTCGTCTGCAGAGTTGGCCTGAAGTGCTACGAGGCCTAGATATGTTTCAGTCAGTCAGTGTATCGAGCACTCCGCTTTTGTCTTACTCACCTGGCTGGTGAACCCATCCAATTCCTGCTCCTTCTACAGCGAGAACCGCAACATAGACTGCGATATGCGTGTTTCGATTGAAGAGAAGTTTGAGGCCAGCACCGAGAGTCCAAACTGTGAAGCCAGCTCGGAGAATCGGCATGTACCTAAGCCAGTGTCAATATCTCCACCCCTCTTATCACCTCTTATTAGACGGGAGCAGTACTCACCTAGCGTATTTAGCCATCAGTGGCCCTGACGTAGCGCCAGCTATGCCTTGAGCAAGTAGAAATGGCACAATCAGCGTGGCGCTTTTCAATGGCGTGAAACCACAAACAGTCTGATAGTAAAGCGGGACAAAGTATTGCGTTGATTGCCAAGCAAAATCGTGAAGGAAACCTGTCAGGATGAGTACTGACGGAGACCTCTGTTTGAATAGTCGTAAAGGAATGATAGGGATCCTGGCAAAAAATGCTTCGATTATGATGAAGACAAGAATCATGACGATACCAATAGCTAGCATGGAGATGGTCTTGACGTTCTCCCATGCCCACATGCTTCCTCCTGAGTTGATAGACATCTGGACACCTGGTTAGAATACTGGTATAGCTCACGGGTATCAATCATACTTACCACAGTCAGTACGATTCCAGCGATTGAAGCTAGCACGCCCCACCAGTCTATCTGTTGCACCTTTTCTCTCAAACTTCCCGAGACTGGTTTCAGTGGTAGGAGAAATATGAGCAGGATGAAGCAGACAGCTCCCATGATAGCAGGAACCCAAAACGCCCACCTCCATCCATCAGTAGTCATCTGAATCAGTCCTGCAGCAACAAACGGACCAGACGCCGCGCCAGTGCCGATAGCAAGACTGATAAAGCCTTGGTACTTGCCCCTCGACCTGAGGCTGACCAAGTCGCTCACGATGATAGCCACTGATGAGCTTATCCCGCCACCGCCAATACCGCTGATGGTGCGGCACACATACAACCAAACTGGCGTGCGAGCGAAACCGCATAAGACACCACCAACGACAATACAGCCCATTGAGAACAGTAATACGGGTTTCCGTCCAGTGATATCCGAGATTCTGCCGTAGAGTGGTTGGAATGAGAGCTGGCCTAGCAGATACGATGTTCCAACCCAAGTTACGGTCGGACCAGCATCCAGGGCTTCGGAAATGGTGGGTAGAGACGTCGCAACAGAATTCATGTCCAGGTACGATATCAAGTAACAGAAACAGAGACAGAGGTAAGCCAGTAGAAGTCGAAAGAATGGTAAGCGTTGGGATTGATCTTGGAGTTCGGCTTTGGCTGAATCTTGTTCGAGGTCTGACTGCGTTTGCTGTTTCACGGAATTGGTGCTGTGAGTCTTGTCTTCGCCAGAAACATGAGGCCCGTGTTGGGCTTGATCTGTCACAGGTGTGATGTCGTCCATTGTCGTTGTCGGGTCGAGATTCTAGGTTTTTGTAGAGATGTAAGTGGAAGAGCAGAAATTGTCTGATGATATCGACAAACATGTCGTGCCAAGTAGCATGATGCCATAAGCAAGGCCTTGGTCATTCAAATTCCTATGAAAGACGGAAATTACGGCATTTAGACTACTGGCATAATGAATGAGCGAGGCTGGAAGATTGTTTTTACGATGCCAAGGACGCCGTTGGTGAGACCCCTCACGAAGCAGATTCATATCACCGACATGAAAAGGATAATCACGGAGTATTAATATCAAGTCAAAGCTCAATTGAAGGGGTTGTTTTCTTTTTTTTTTCTGTTCTTAGAAATCGACTCTTGGAATTTCTCAAATGCTGCACTTTCCAATAACGAGTCACAGTATTGGAAAGCAACGATAGTAGGATATCTGAAGGTCGATGTTACTTCTGCATCCTCAAGAGGCTTAAAGACTCAATGGGGAGAACTCCAAGTCACGTCTGTGGTGGAGGCTCTATTTTAATTGAGCCTTTTTTCTTTCTGGTTTAGTACGAAAAAATCGCATCTTGATCCTTGTGGTGGCCTGAACCTGCAATGAGAGTTCCTACCATGGCAAGGGCATGGGTTAGTACTGAGAAATGATGACAGACCAGGAGAGTGGTTAAGATTGCAGTGAAGACCTGCAAGCCGCTTTTCAGCAATCATGACGCTTTCCGAAACGTCAGCATGCCCCGCCCTTAAATACCATAACCGTGCCGAGGCTTTATGTATGAAGCTGCCTTAAGGTAGAGGCACGCGGGGGGTTAAAATTGCAGTGAACCCATCGAGATAATGTAAGGTATGCGGAAGGAATCATCACGGTAGGATCCGGTGGCTTACATTAGTCCGGCGCCTAAGGTGTCGAACTTAACGAAAATGTACGGTACACCGATTATTAAAGGATCTCACTCCATTTGCGGCTTACCATCGGCTTCTTATGCACAACTGATCAAAAGAATGTCTCCCAAGTACTAAAAAGTAAGTCTATTATTAAACAGACCAATCAGTGGAGTGAAAGGTATCATGTTGGTATGCGCTGAATCTTTTCCAAGTTCATCAACAAGTACGGATATTAAAAGGCTGGCAAGTAGTACGTTAATTGTGCCAGCGGAAAAGAGAAATATGGATATATGGGGGGAGGTTAAATTTGCAGTGCAGCAACGCATAGAAGCCCAAGTCTGTCATCCAAGTTTGGTAACGTGAGAAATTTAGACAGTCTCGCGCGTGGTTAAAGTTGCAGTGAAATGTATCCGAAATGACGTAAGGAGTACGGTTGTGAGTGGGCTATAAACAGACAACTCATTCGCACGTGGAAAGATTCGCAAGCGGTTTCCAAGTGAATCTCAATGCAGCACCACCGGCGTAACGTAAAGACATGCATGGAATTAAATTTGCGGTGAAACCACGAATCATTCGGTCGCCGTATTTTGTCGGACTGTGCACATTTCAGATTCTACCTGCCTCCGCCTGTGACAGAGAGTAAAGTGGAAAAGGCTTTTCGTGAGTCTTCAATTTCTGTTTGTTTAGCCAGATGGTATCCAGGAAGAACATTTTATTCCTTCGTTAATGCACTTGATACCAAGTTTTTATGCGGTTCATTTCATAACAAAATAATAATCGTGTTCGTTTTATCGCAGTTTAAACATAGTCTCCTAACTCAACCCTTAAATTGACCGCATCCATGAGCATTTCATAAGCAATATCATCTCTCATCACGGTACCTTCCTCCGGTGCCCAACACTCCCATGCATTCTCTGGGTGAACCCATGGCCAATAAGCATTATCATTCTCTCTCTCGATGTTGTATTGGATATACTTCATCTGGAAATCTCGATGTTGATTGAACTCGATGCTGGACCTTTGCCCTTTCAAACTAGTTTGGTGATCCAGAGGTGCGCGACTCAGAGGGCCTGCTGGACAAGGACTTGGCAGCTCTTCTAGAAGATCATACCAAATTCGGTGTCGAAGTAAATCCTCTTCAACATCTTTGTGCTTCCTCGTGAATGTGTCTTGCAGAGAGTCCTGGTAGGTACTCTGTCCCATATGAAAGACCTTGAGCTTATTTAACGATCTTGTCCAGTGTGAAAAGATGTCGTGCCATCGGATTGGATATTTCTGGGTTTCGCGTTCTCCGACAACGCCCAATATAGACTTTAAAGAAGGATATCCAGGATCAAGAGTGTCAAAAGGGCCGATATGGGTAGCTTCATAAAGGATAGGACACTCGTGAAAATAAAGCTCTGCTAATCCTCCACTACCGTTTCGTTTCCCAATAGATGCGAACCAATCAATCTGCCACTGATGGCTGAAGACATATCGTCCGAGAGAAAGAGCCTTCAACTGTGGCAACTCAACGAGACGGAGATCCATCTTGGGACACCATCCCCAGTAGTCTTTGCAGTGTAGAGTTAGGACCTGGAGATTCTTGCTGATTTCTGGAGCTAGCCATGAGATAGGCAACTTGTCAAAAAACAAGTACTTCTCTGGGCTGAACGGCGAAGTACCTTCGGGTGCACGGACAGGATGATGTAGATCTCTCCGCGCCTCAACATGGAGCCTGAGATCCGTGATACTAGCCATTGATTTGATCTTTGAGAAGGCTCCTGAAGTGACAAGTTTGGCATCGTGGTGATCTGGCAAATTGGTGATGATGAGTTGTTGGAGAGGTATAGCTGGTTGGGAAAAGTCCGCAAGGTCAGAAACGGACGATTTGCCGTCTGGCCACCCGTGAAGCCCAGGATCTGAGCCGATCATCTCTCGATTGTCTTTATTTCCCATGCCAGCAACCCAATAAAGTACAGTATCCAGCATAGCGTTCCGTTGCTGCATAGCGAGATAGTTCTCATGGTTGTGTAGGTACGTCTGGGGATATGTACGGAACCGGATATGAAGGGAGATCAATCTGCTGAAGAAACGGATCAATGGGACAGTGTTGATGAAACTTTGACGCCTGTGCCCTTTTTTGAACCCTCTGCAGTCATCTGCGTTGTCGTACAGAATCAATTCTCGAACGTGATGGACAAGTTTGCGTGACTTGGCGATTTCGCAAAGTCTTCTAGGAGAGGATTCGCGATGTACCTCGATGTATATAGTCTTGTAGCATTCGGGTAGCGCAATGCTACCAAGCTTGGAGCAAACAAGTCTCAAACTGATGAGATCTGATTTGGGGAGAAAAGAGCATATGCGATACCATACTTCAGGTGGAAGATGCAGGCCATCTGTTTCTTTTCTCAAGGTCAGAGACATGGTGATCTATGATGCAAAATTGAGGTTTGGAGTTCTTGAGTAATTCTCGCATTGCAATATACGTAGCAGGAATATGGAAGCCTGGCGAGGTAGAGTAAGCGGGGGAAAATGAGACCATGACCCCTGCTTAGCGCCGTATGAAGTGTTCAGTCTCGTTCATCCCATTTCGGTACAATGAATCCACTAATGATACGACTTAGCAAGACAATTATATTCTAGCTATATACGAACAGCAGTCATACAGTAAGATTTTAGTAAATTTTGAATTCTGTGCCGTTGGTCTTGATGATATTTGAATGGTCTCTAAGGGATGATTGCATCGGCAATTCATGCACCTTGAATATCCGGCGGGGCTGGACAGCAGGGACTAGAGTTGTGCGGCAAGGGTCTACAACTATAAAATGGCTTATGAAAGACATGATTCTATTACGTTGGGTTCAATCATCAGCTGAATTGTATTACTGAGGTCTTCTGCATCCATCATGCAACTCTACGCTTGGATTATATCTGCCTTGGTGACAGCTGCTGCTGCTACCGAGACCTATGACTATGTAAGTCTCCCCTCAGGGCATCTACTTTACAGCTGCTAATGCTGATGTAGATCATTGTCGGGGGTGGTACTGCAGGAGGAGCCCTCGCAACCCGCCTAAGTCTTGGTCTTCCAAAGTCCAAGATCCTTCTTCTAGAAGCAGGCCCCTCAGCCCTGGGAGATGTACGAATCAACGTACCAGGAATGCGCGGTTCAATTCTTGGATCTCCGCTTGATTGGAACTTTAGCTCCATCGCTCAGCCGGGCCTCGATGGGCGGTCCATTAGTGTCAACCGTGGAAAAGTTCTCGGTGGATCGTCCGCGATGAACTTCTTATGCTATGACCGTGCTGCGTCGGCTGAATATGATGCATGGAGCGAACTCGGAAGTCCAGGTTGGAATTGGAACACCATGATCCATGGGATGAAAAAGTCTGAGAACTTTACGGGTAATGACGGTGATGTACATGGTCGGTCTGGTCCAATCAGCTCTACCTACAATCGCATTGTCCCTGATGTTTTGAAATCGTGGCAGTCTACTGTCAACAAATTGGGAGTCCCAATTAACGATGGAGGGTCACTAGGAGGAAAGCCTGTCGGTGTCATGTTTCAGCCTACTAATATTGACGTGACCAACTACACCCGGTCATACAGCGCCAACAGCTACCTGCCAAAGGCTGGGTCTAACCTGAAAGTCAAGACCAACACCTACGTTGCCAAGGTTCTCTTTTCTTCTGAGAAGACTAAACACTTGATTGCCACCGGCGTCACTCTCCAAGATGGTTCTACGATCAAGGCCCGAAAAGAGGTTATCCTCTCGGCAGGCTCTATCCAGAGCCCAGGTCTACTTGAGATGTCCGGCATTGGTCAAACTTCTGTCCTCGCTAATGCTGGAATAAAGAAGCTTCTCGATCTCCAAGGCGTCGGTGAAAACTATCAAGACCATCTTCGAACCTCAAACACATATATACTCAAAGAAGGATATGAGTCCTTTGATCAGTTCATTTTCGATGCCCAAGGCACCGAGGCAAAGGAGCAGTTCAAACTGTGGCTTGAGAACAAGAAGTCGTGGTACGACTACACTAGCAGCACCTACGCATTTCTCAATTGGGCCCAAGTTAGCGACAAAGTGCACAAGACGATCACCAAACTTGCAAAAACTGAGTTTGGTAAGAATGGCACTGTCGTGGATAAGAAGAAACTAGAGTATCTGAGCAACCCATCTATTCCCCAACTGGAGCTTCTCCTTGAGACCAACTACGTGGGCGCCCAAGGCTATCCTAGCGCTGGAGGCAAATTCATCACTATTTTCTCTACAATAATGCATCCAATGAGCCGCGGCAATGTTCACATCAACGGGAAAGATCTCAAAGGGAACCCAATAATCGACCTCAACTACCTCAACAATGAGCACGACATACAAGCACTCATTGAAGGCGCCAAGTATGCCCGCAAAGTCGCCTTCACAGACCCTCTACGATCTGTATGGGCTGCTGAATTTGAGCCAGGTCTGGGTAAGAGGACGGATAAACAGTTACGGGAGTGGGTTGTCGAGACAGTTAACAGCTTCTATCATCCTATTGGTACCTGCGCGATGCTTCCTAAGAAGGACGGTGGTGTTGTTGATTCGAATTTGAGGGTTTATGGCACGAAGAATTTGCGTGTCGTTGATGCGAGCATCATCCCGGTCCAGCTATCAGGACATATTCAGACGGCTGTGTATGGAATCGCCGAGACAGCTGCGCAGAAGATTATTGATGCGGCTAAAAAGTCTGATAAGAGTTTATAACAAGCAACTTGATTCGCTCAATCCTTGGGTAGTAAACTGAATAGTTAGACCTACAATCAAATAATTCCGCAAAGATGGTTATTTTGAAGCTACTCTCCGGAACAGGTCTGGTCGGTACTTGAAGAAGAAACACGTACGCTATCGACTAATCATGCACTGCTTCATCCGATACATAATTTCCCAATCACGCCATTGCTTTCCAGAAATTACTGCATGATCCGTGTCCAGCATATTAACAGACATGATGCACGGCTTGTTGGCTTGCGAAAACCAACGACCGTCTATGAGAGAAGAGACAACAACTTTCGTAATACTATCTTCCCAAAATGGCAAGTGGTTTTTGCTCGGACAAGCCCGACGTGACAACAACCAACAGTGGTAGGTTCCATGGCAGTTAACCAAACTATCCGGTTAACGTGACCCTGAGCTAACAACGGGGCACGAATAAGCCTATTTGGACCACGACACAGCTCGTTTTATCTGTTAACTGTATCCTTTATTTCATGATTCTGTCTTATCGTTGATATATACCTGGGTGACCAGAGACGGCGGAGTTCCAGTCGGATGTTAATTGCACCGTTTCATGTGTGTAGACTACATGTGTGGGCCTATGTAACATGCGTTGTTGGTCGAGGTTACCAAGATTCAAAGGTACCTGCAAGATGCTGGCCAGAGTTGTAACATGATCCGAACCAACAAGCATAAACGTAGAGACAGTACGTAATACTAACATGGCTATCTCATCCCCCGCACTTTATGAAATCTACCGATATTGCATTCAAACCTCTGTCAACATTTCGTTATGTTCAAAGCTTGAACAGCAGTGAGATCCAGGACTATTCACCAAGAAATCCGACCATTCTTGAAGATTTTGAATTCAAGTATTTAGTTTTATGATTGACAGATTCGTCATGGCAACTCAGCAACCTGACGAAGAAAGACGAGACGCTACGGAAGAGGAAATCAAAGACCTTCCCCACGTTGTTGATTCAGTTTCAATGGCTGTTTGGGTTGCACTCGTCGCCAATGCCACAGAGAGGTTCACGTTCTACGCTGTGACAACACCATGGCGTATGCACCCTGCTCTGTTCAATTCAAGTCCCGTCGGCTTACAATTCACATAGAGAATTACATTCAGAATCCAGCCGATAGCGTCGCCGTGCCTGGTGCCTTGGGACTTGGACAGGCGACAGCTACCAACACCACAAGTGCTTTTCTCTTTCTCAGCTTTGTTCTGCCCACGGTTTGGGCTATCATTTCAGACACTTGGCTAGGGCGATATAACACACTATGTCTGAGCTACTTGTAAGTTCTCCATCTTTAAAGGCTCACAATGATCAGTACTAATAAACGACTTTACAGCTTGAACTTCTGTGGATGCTTAATTATCTTTGTTACCTCGCTCCCGGCCTTTGGCCATTCCCAGGTCACCAAGGTGGTGGGATTGGCCTTTGCAATGATCATACTCGGAATTGGCACAGCTGGTGTAAAAGCTACCGCTTCGCCATTCATAGGTGATCAATATACGGAGGCTGCTCCCCAAGTGTTTACCAACAAAAAGGGCGAGCGTGTCATTGCAGACAGGTCGCTTACCCTGCAGTATATCTACAATGTTTCGTACTGGTAAGTAATTCTCTAATAATGATGTGAACAGATCGAACCAACATTTTAACTACAGGTTCACAAACATAGCCAGCTTGTCACTTGTAGCATCTACGTATTTAGAAAAGTTGGTCGGGTTTTGGGCTGCTTATCTTCTCCCGCGTTATCCTGTGTGCAGGAAAAAACAAGTTCCGCTGGGAAGCTGCTACCCCAATTTACCAGTCAGAGAGGTTTGGCCGCAAGGTCGAATGGGATGACAGATTTGTTTTTGAGATTAAACGGGGTCTTCAAGCTTGTAAGGTTATTTGAGCTTCTCCCTCAGCCTCTCTTTACCTATGCATCCGTATACTAACTGACGTCAGGGCGTGCTTTGTACCCTTTCATCTTTGCATGAATCAGATTACAAACAATCTTGTCTCCCAAGCTGGACAGATGAGACTCGGTGGTATTCCCAACGATACCATTCAAGCTCTTAACTCTATCGCTTACGTGTTACTTGGCCCTATTATGCAAAGATTTGTTTACCCCATTGTCCGCAGTCGTGGGTTCGCCTTTGGCCCCATTGCGCGTATCACATGGGCTTTCATCATGATGAGCACAGCAATGGCATATGCTGCTGGAGTTCAAAAACTAATCTACACCAAGGGGCCTTGTTACGATAAACTCTTGCAGTGTGAAAAGGCACCAAACGACGTAAGTGTCTGGATCCAGTCGCCTGTCTACATTCTTCTAGGCGTTGGCGAGATTCTCGGCTTCACGACTCTGGCCGAGTACAGCTATTCTGAGGCACCTAAAAACATGCGCATCTTGGTACAGGCCATGGCCCAGCTGAGTTCAGGCGCTGGCTCTGCCCTTGGAATGGCATTCTCACCATTGTCAAAGGACCCGCAGATTCTGTATCTTTACACGGGTCTGTCTGTTACAATGATTACCACCGCTCCCACATTTTGGCTGTTGTTCCGGGCGTACGATGATAGAGTATTTGAAGAAGCACATTCGAGTGATGGTGGTAGTAATCAGGCGGTAGAGCCAATGGTTTCTGGGTCGTCCAATGCCGCTGAGAGGGGAGAAAAGGGAGACGACGCTAAGGCATCTGGCTAAATATCCAATCAGCCTCGAGCACTTCATTTTAGCTACTTTTGCTAAAGTCAAATATTGGTTTGATACTACGAAGGTGAACTTAGATTCGGTTGACCTTCCGCAATCTGGCCATGGGTATAGGCTGTTGATTAGAGACCACAGAACAACAACTGGTAACATTGCATGATTCATTACGTTGTATGACTGTGCCTTAGAGCACTATTACATACCATGCGTAATTTCACCTACACTGAGATCGCATTACTGGTTCACAAAGATTAGTCATTTATTCAGCATATAATACAACATCACTCCCCAACATTTCAAATTCTTATGTCTCACAAAAACAACTCAGTCCGCAAGCATTGTTTGGCCTGCCCCAGTACAGACACGATGACCTATGACAGCCTTAAAAGGATCATAGACGGGCCCGCTTGACATCCAGTTCCAATTTGATGTCACCGAATCTCTTATAAAGAAACCGACCTTATCTGCACCAGAACAACAATATGTATTTGCGAGTGGCTTGTCAAATGATAAAGAACTTCTACCTGATAGCGACATTGACACGAATGGCTTTGAAAGTCAGTACGGGAAACAATTTGCCAGAGGGCGAGGCGTGTCCGCATAAAGTGGCTTTCACATCCCGCTGGATAGTGGTTATCCCTAGTCATCACGCGGCTGTCAACAAAGAGGCCGGTGTGAATTCTTTGGGCATGTTGGGGGTGATCGCCGTGGCTGCAAAGAAAGAAATTGAGAACTGGGTAAGACTTGGTCTCAGTGATTCCCTCAGAGAACTTGGAGTTCTGAAGAACGAGGGTTTGACACAAGGAAGAGATTGCTGCTAGCTATTTGATGTTTCACTCTGGTTATAGACCCTATATCTGATAAACCATACATTCAGCCAGCCTCTTGGGTCAGTGCTCAGTCAACTCCCAGTCACTAGAACATCTTTCAATAGTCTATATACGCCAGTCATCGTATCAGCAGTAATTATCTCTAGTATAAGCATCTGATTGTTGGTTATAGTTCATTGCCATGTAGTACTATACCCGGTATTCTAGGAGAGAATCGTTGCTGAGTTGTTTCTTTTATATTTTCCAGTAAATCAGTTATCACTTTAGGGGTTCTCTATTGTTCGAACATATTCTTCGAATTTCTAGTTATACCACTATAATGACCTGTGCAAGACGTCTTTGGTCTGCGGCTATTGTCGGTGGCCTATCACGAGTGTAATGTGCGGCCACGTCACATTTACTTTGCCGCCGTAAATTTGCTCCCGATATTTTGTTTTTCATATGATTCTTTTCTCTTGCTGTTCGGTCTTTCAGGAATTGGGCACGCACTGACTCTTGGAAGTAGTCATAAGGGTATTCTCGGGCATGCTGTTCAGCTTCTCTCTATAGTCGTTCCACCCCTGTCATGTTCGGCTAACACACCCAATCAGGAAGACTGGGAACTTCTGTTAGCACTCAAACAAGGCTTTACCGGATTTAGACCTTGAGATTCAGGATATCGCATACTGATAGGGCACTTGAGTAAAGATAAGGGACTTTTCTCAACAAGCCTTGTGTGGAATAGGCAACTGATCTTGTATGGCATGTCAGTGATAAGGGACGGCACATCTAGCCGATACAGAGTAGTATTCAGTCGGACAAATATTTATACAATACCAGATTTCAGATGTAAAGGGAAGCTGTGAAGTTTCACGACAGTGATGGTTTTCTAGCAGCTTGAGGGATTTAGTTGAGAAACAAACGCTTGATTTCAATACATTGTTACCAGTGTTATTGTAATTTTCTTCGATTAGCTTGATTGAATAAAGTGTTATAGAAACGTAGAACTGTCATCTTCTTCTTAATTATAGATAAAGTAGCAGCAATTTAAGCATGTGTACAACGGAAATAAAGTCGCTCGATCTACAAGCTGATTCGATATGGCTGCTACCTATTGGGACGGTGACCAAGCTCTATGTTTATGTCTATTTGCTTGTTTAATGGATCTACGGCAATCACGGCAACAAGGGGCCACATTTTATATCAGTCGATCCAGATTCGATGCCAAGTGATTTCCGCAGATCAGAGACGTGACTCCGGGGTACTAATGGCACATTATTCTATAGAAGAAAGCTAATTGGATGAAGAGTCCGGCACTGGGAGATTAATCTGGGCGGTTCACCGTCCATGCACCCACTCAGATTAGTGAGCTGGACACGGGACATACCCAATGTGGTAGGTGTTAGTTATCACGTCACACTAATGGGCATCTAGCATCCAACGCGGCTATCCACCAGACGATCATATTATCAGTTTATGAACATCTGCAGTAATGCGACATGTTCATATCCCAGTTTACTTGTCAAGTTTACAGATAGCTCAAGATGCCGGTTTTCCGAGACCACATAGACAGAGAAGGCCATATCGTAAACTCCAACACATACAAATAGACTGGTAGCCAAGCCATCAATATCAACTCTTCTCATCATCATCTTAACATTCTAAACATCGTCTCTGGGTTCTTACACTTAAGGAAATATGCTTTTCGCTGTCACTCTCACTCTTGCCGCTGCGGCTGCCGTTTCGGCATCGCCACTTGAGCCTAGGGCCAAGACGGCCGTCCTCCCTTTAAAGCACGTTGTCAAGGCCAGTTCGGCCAAGGCCATCGTACAGAAGGGTCTGTCCCGCCTCCGCAACGTCAACGGAGAGGCCAGCTTTCAAGTCGATGCCGTTAGCTCTGGCTCTGTCACTAACGAGGATGTCTCCTACGTCGCGCCTGTCGTGATTGGAGGTAAGACATGGGACCTTATCGTCGATACTGGATGTAAGTCAAATACTCCCCAATCATGAATCGAATCAGTCGTTGACCTGAAATAGCTTCAAACACTTGGTGTGGTGCTCAATCCTCTTGCGAGCCGACATCGACTGGCAAGTCTACAGGTGGCACTGTCAGCGTCTCTTATGGCTCTGGGTCATTCTCTGGCAAAGAATACACGGACAAGGTCAGCTTCGGCGGTCTCACTGTTTCAGCACAGTCAATTGGTGCTGCCAGCCGCGCTACCGGCTTCTCAGGTGTAGATGGTATCATTGGCTTTGGTCCCGTTGGTCTCACTTCAGGAACTGTCTCCAACGTCAACACTGTTCCAACCTTTATGGACAATCTCTATAGCCAGGGCTCCATCTCATCCGAGGTGCTCGGTGTCTCATTCCGTCCCGAGTCCGGCAGCGATGACAGTGACACCAATGGAGAGTTGACCCTTGGTGGCGTTGACAGCTCCAAGTACTCTGGTTCCATCACCTACTTCCCCGCCCTTAGCAGTGGTACGGCTTCTCAGTACTGGGGTATCTCGATCGGTGGCTTTACTTATGGATCCACCACCCTTGGCACTTCTGGTAGTGGCATTGTCGACACTGGTACTACGCTTATTTACATCCCTACCAGTGCCTTCAACAAGTTCCTGTCTGCGGCTGGTGGTTCTATTGACAGCTCATCCGGCCTCGCTGCCTTCACCAAGAAGCCTACCGCCAACTTTGGTATCAAGTTCGGCTCTACGACTTTTACTCTCACGCCCGCACAGTACTTGGTTCCCACTGCTCAGTACTCTAACTTTGGTTTGAGCTCTAGCAAGTACTACTCTTGGATCTTCGACGGAGGCTCCTCTGGTGTCAACACTATCATCGGACAGAAGTTCCTTGAGAACTATTACTCTGTATACGATACCACCAACTCCCGCATTGGTTTCGCTACAGCTGTCTAGGTCGATATTCAGGTTTCGATGACCTTTAGGGTTTGATGGACGTTGTGTTACCTGCATCTGGGTTGAATAAGTTGGAGTATATTCCTGATGGGTCATATAACAAGTATATATTAGCTTGATTCATACATAGCTGTCATTCAATACATTTGCTCTAAATGCTGTTGTTAACTTTCATGCTCGAGTTTCTACACAGTTCGATTTTAGTGGCAGAATATAATTGATATGTGACTTATATCAGCGTCCCTTTGTGAGGATGAAGAGAATAGTCCAGCAGCAGTTAATTACTTATCGAGGGCAGAGCACTATTTACTTCACATGTATTCCCCTAGGGTTCGACAAGTCATGACTGCAAAGGAAGGTAGTTTCAGTTAAATTGGTTTTGTTCTTTTACTCAATCAGAATCGATGTCACCAGAAACCTTAGCTGTTCCTAAGACCATCCAACCATTACACTCAGAAGAACAATTAAAAGACGACATCAACGCCGTTTGCTTCAGCCCTTGTGTAACCAACACCACTTACCTTAAACTCATCCGCGTTGAGTAGACTGATAATACCAACATTTTTAGAGAGTGGGATACTAGACCTAGTCTTAATAGTCCTAGTATCGGCATGGCCAATGTGCGTACCCAAGGGTAGTTTATTCAACAACTGGCTTCACTTGACACATGATTCAGATACCTAGATGAATCAGCGCAAAACATTAAATACTTACAGAACTACGAGAGTAAGCGCTGTAACTGAGGACGTCCCAAAAGACCGATCGTTGGTTCCCAAAAGGGACAAGTGTTTACATATGTATCAACAGAACCAGTACAGGTTCAGTTTAGCTCAAGCCGGTTCCTCAAAATCATGGCACTCGCCGATGAGGACTTGACGCCTGAATTACTATTTTAAGAACAACCATTAATGGTTGAACTGTGATATGACATGGTAGCATGGGCCAGCACGGGAGTGTGTTGAGTTTGCACTGAAGTTGAGCTGTGCATTGGTGAAGAGAGGCATCTTGACAATCGCCTTAGCCAAGCACTAAAACAAGTTCACATTCCAGACAATTCAAATATGTGCAAAACCTAGGGTCCTTCAAAAACATTTGGTCGGATAAGGCAAAGTGCTCTTCTCCACCTGATCGTCAGGAACAAAGCCATTGTCTCATTCCATCGCCACTAGTCTCAACTTCATCGCCGCAAATGGTAACCTCAACAGCCACTTTTCCACTGATGTGTCCACAGACGACAATGATATGATCCATATCTTTCCAGAACCATGGCTCAGGTCTGCAAGGCACAGCCGGCTAGCTGGAATGCTATCAACTCATTCCTGGCCGATATACCCGAGAGGTTAACGGCGCGTCGGCGTCTCCTTCGGGTGACCCAGCGAGCGGGAACTTGTAACAGGCCAAGACGATAGTCAAAAGTTTACAATGGGTGATTGGAATCTGGACTTTGGAATGTCTGCTGTGGCTGCTGATGGTTTCGAGGGTATATAGACTCGTTCTCCCAGCTCCAGTACATCCCTAGGGAGCGATTTTGTTTTGTTAACCATTCATTTTATCCATTCATTCATTTGCTTTCAAATGCACTTCGCTACAATGAAGTTGCTCACACTCATTCTCTCGGCCCTGGTTGACCAAGTGGTTGGTCTGGCTTCTACAGATACCATTACATGGGGAGGCGACAACTCGCGAATAGGATACCAAACGTGAGTTCATGAACTAATAGAGAAATTATTGTTATGCTAACAACGGAATCAAAGTAACCATAACATGGACCCTGCCATAGTCGGCAGCCCTCAATTCGACATCGTCTTCAAAACTGCGCTGCCTGGCAACTACATTAACGCCGCCGAGCAAATCTATTCTCAACCACTCGTTTACACTCCTTCAAACGACACAAAGCAATTCGTCTACCTTGCAACCACACAAAATAACATTTACAAGCTCGATGCTAAAACAGGCGTTATTATCGCTTCACGAAACATCGGCATCCCATTCCTTACAGCGGATCTCGATGGCTGTGTCGACGTCAATCCGACTGTCGGCGTCACCGCGACGGGTGTGATTGATCCCGACACTGATACTTGGTATATCACCTCCAAGACGTACGTCAACCAGACCTATGGCCCAACACCACAGGGTAGACCAGCCGGACGATACAAGATCCACGCCATCAACGTCAACGATCTTTCGGAACAGCCCAACTTCCCTGTCGATCTTGAGGGCACTATTGCACGTAACAACCCCGAGCGCATGTTTACCGGCGGCATCCATCACCAGCGACCGGGTCTTCTTCACACCGGGCAGTTTGTCTACGCTGGCTTTGCATCGCATTGTGTGCAATACAACTTTACCGGCTGGATCATGGGTTGGGACAAGACCAGCGGCAAGATTGTCGAGCGCTGGGCTTCAGAAGGTATGGGAGTCAGCAACAACATCTCTGGAGCCGGAATCTGGCAGTCTGGAGGTGGACTCGCTTCCGACGATGCGGGCTCCATGTTCTTTGCTACTGGAAACGGATACGCTTCGCAGTTGTCGACCATCCCTGTCAATGGTTTCACTCCGCCTACTGCCATGGAGCAAGCCGCTGTTCACATGTCCATTAACAGCGACGGTACGCTCTCGGTAGTTGATTTCTTCATGCCATACGAGAAGCAGGAACTTGATGGTGCGGATAAAGATCTCGGAACCAGTCCACTTGAACTCCTGCCTAGTCAATTCTCTTGCGGCGATATCAAGAGAATGGGTATCGTCACTGGAAAGTCCGGCAAAACGTATTGGCTCAATCTTGATGATCTTGGTGGTTATCGCAATGGACCCAATTCCAAAGATCGAGTCATCCAGACTTTTCAGAACGAGAATTCTGTTTATGCAGGTGCTGGCGTTTATCCTCTCGAAGGTGGATACATCTACATCAACGGTAACAGCATCCCACTCCTCCCTATAAACTCAAGCTAACATGCCCAGTGATCCAATATCCCACACACGTTTTCAAGTTCTCCTGTCTCAACGGTGTCCCCTACTTCACCAAAGTCGCTGATAGTCCCACTAACAACGCTTACATCCTCGGTGTCAGCCACGGAACTACCACGTCACTCAACGGACAAGAAGGTACAGGTCTTCTCTGGGTATCTGATGTTCAAAACACAAACTTCAAGATCTACGATGCCGTTCCCCAAAATGGATATCTTAATGTCATCAGAAACTTTACGATCGTCGGCATCACAAAGTTTAGCAGACCTGTGTTCGGAGATGGCATGGCTTACATCGGTACCACCGTTGGTTACTTCTATGGTCTTGGCTCGACCAACAAGTACCCTCTCAACTGTACTGCCTCAGTTGACTTTGGAACTGCAAACTTCCAGAACGCTACGAGTCCCCAGACCATCAATTGTACCGCGCTGTTTAATCTCTCTGTTACGAACATTAGTCTTGCTGACGCGACAAACTACAACATCACTCAGACTCCAAGCCTTCCTCTGTCCATGTCGGCAGGAGATCAGCTTCAGTTCTCAGCACAATTCTCTCCCCAAAGTGTTGGTCGCTTGGGTGGAATTGTCAACATCGTGACTTCAGGTGTCTCCGATGCATCTTACAGCAAGACTACCAAAGTCCGACTCACGGGTATTGGCACGAGCTCAAATGCTTTGTTAGATGTCAGTCCTAAGGCTGTTGTCTTCACTGGTCTCGTGAGTGGTTCCCAGGCTACCACACAGAGTATCCTGATCGGAAACGACGGTACCCAGAACCTAACTGTTACTTCGGTTCTGTACACAAACACGTCCTCGTCGGGTCCGTTCACCACCTGGACAGGAACGGGTAATCTCACGGTTGGCCAGTTTACACTGTCTGGTATTCCTAACAGCGTTAGTGGAGGCGGCGATAGTGCTATAACCGTCCTTCCCAACACCGCCATGTCTGGTAACTTCACTGCTTGGGTCAAGTTCGTCACCACTGGTGGCAATGCCACTGTCTCATTGTCAGCAGCAGCAGGTGATCCTCCCACAGCTCTCCTCGAGTTCCAGACGCCAGATGGCAGCGGATGGGTCAAGTACGATCCCAACACTCCCTTTACCTTTGGCAATGTCACGGAGAACACTTCCAAGTCACTGCGCTTCCGAATCAGCAACACGGCTTCTGCTGGTGGTGTCAAGCTCGGTCTGACTGTCTCGAAGCCTCCCTTCGGTGTCCCTGGTATCGTCCGATCAGCCAACCAGATTGATCTCGCCGAAGGTACCCTGATAGCCCCTGGCCAGAGTCACACTGCAACTCTTACCTGCAACGTCCCCAAGAGCCAATGGAACGTCCCATCTTACAACGGCACCGCACAGTGGACCATCAACACTAACGATCCAACATGGAGTTTCGAGAAGCGCGCAGTTCAATTCTTCTGCAACGCCGTTGCCGAACAAGCCGCCCCTCTTCTTTCCAATGGCCAAGGCCAGTACCAGTACGTCGGTTGTTTCAAGGAGAACAACCCCGGTCGTCAGTTGTCAAGTCTTCTGTATTCAAACAGCTCAAACACAAACGAGATGTGCATCAATACCTGCGGTGAAGAAGGTTTAACTTTCTGCGGCACACAGTACCAAAGCGAGTGCTGGGCTGGAAACAAGATTCCCAACCAACAAGTTGACGACGCAAACTGCAACTTCGCCTGCGCTGGAAGTCTGAACCAGTACTGTGGTGGTAATGGTATCAACGGAGGTGGTGCCTACATCAGTCTCTTTGCCGACACACTCCAGTGGGATGGAAGCTTGTCTGGTGATTCGTCCAGCGGCAGCGGTAGTGGTGGCTCAAGCACACCTCAGGGACCCTTTGTGAACCCTGGCGTTGATGGATATACCAGCATTGGATGCTACACCGAGGCTACCTCTGGTAGAGCACTTCCCAATGGACGAAGTGTAGACTCGCCTACTGTGGCAGAGTGTGTTGCCGCCTGTGGCAGTGAGAACTTTATCTATGCTGGAGTAGAGTATGGTGGAGAGGTAAGAATCTTTTATGACAGGATTGTGACAAGTTGCTAACGACACACAGTGCTACTGTGGTAATACTTTTACCGATGGTTCCGTGCCTGCCCCTATCACAGATTGCGGCATGCTTTGCAATGGTTTGTATCCTTTCTTCGAGACTACAATGGATCGACTAATGTTTTTAGGCAACGCGAGCGAGTATTGCGGTGGTCCTAACCGTCTTAACGTTTATCAGCTCAATTCAGCCTACAGTGCTTCTTTGTCGACGACTTCTTCTTCAAGCAGCAGTACCTCTTCTTCATTGTCAACATCTTCAAGTACTTTCTCATCAACCTCGACTTCAACTCCGATGTCCAGTACTTCTATATCCAGTGCTTCCAGTACATCTACCTCTAGCACGTCGAGTACAAGCTCAACATCCAGCAACAGTGCCACTTCGTCATCCTTGTCAACCTCGAGTTCAACTTCGACCTCGACCTCCAGTTCTACTTCCACATCGACATCGACTTCGACTTCGATTTCCAGTGCCTCCAGTACGAGCTCTACATCAAGTAGCACTTCGGCCACTAGTAGTTCTACTATTAGCAGCAGCACAACGTCAAAGACTACCACTAGTAGTTTCTCTACTTCGTCTACTTCATCTACTTCATCGACTTCCAGCAGCACTTCCCAGAGCACCTCAAGCAGTGTGACTGGTAATGTCGCTGGTGGTGGAAACGGTGTCTCGACTTCTTCTTCTTCTTCTTCTGGAAGCACCACAAAGACTTCCACTTCTACAACTAGCAGCAGCTTGACCAGTACATCGACCTCCACTAGCTCAAGCACTACCTCTCAATCAACAACGTCGACATCTACTTCAAGTACATCCAGCTCCAGTTTAAGTACTTCTTCGACATGGACAACCTTCTCTACTGTGTCATCTGCCAGCAGCCGCTCTACAACATCTACTACAAGCTCCACCACTTTGGTGGTAGCTCCTTCAAGCGTAGGTCTTTCAAGTGTTGTATCGTCTGGCACGACTCTGTCTGTGACAAATCGCCCTTCATCTGCTGGCACATCCTTGGTTGCTCCATTGACTCAAGTCGCAGGCCTGTCGAGCGTTCCGTCTGCGGGCACATCTCTGACTGCACCTTCACTGAGTTCCCAGTTGGCTGTTCCATCAGCTCCTTCGGCTGCTGGTTCATCCTTGGTTGCTCCCCCAAGCTCTATCGGAGTCGCACCAGTTCCTTCTTCTGCGGGTAGTTCATTGATTGCTCCCTCAGCTAGCTCTCAAGTTGCAGTTGCACCTGGTCTTCCATCTGCTTCTACACTAGCTGGGAGTTCTCGTGCAACGTCCACCACCTCTTCAACCTTGACGTCATCAACGTCAACCACAACCTCCCGCACCACATCAACAAGCACAACCAGCTCGACCACATCCTCCGCCATTCCTGTCGCTACAAGTCCCTCGATCTCTAACACAATCGGCACCTGGTCATTCCAGGGCTGCTGGGCAGAACCGCTGCTCTTCATCCGCGCACTCAGCTCCAAGACCACCTCCAGCAACGACATGGATCTTGACGCCTGCGCCGCCTTTTGCACAGGATATACATACTTCGGCGCTGAAAACGGTCGCGATTGTTACTGTGGCAATTTCCTCAATCTTGGAAGCTACCAGGCTCTTAATCAAAAGGATTGCTCCGCTACTTGTGCAGGCGACAAGACGCAGTACTGTGGTGGAACACAGAGATTACAGCTTTACAAAGCCGGTAAACCTGCGACTGGAAATAAGAACTTCCAAAGCTACTCTTGCGCTTCCGAACCATTAATCGGTCGTCTACTCCCAAATCTCGTTCTTACAGACTCTATGGCTATGACCGTCGATACTTGTCTTGACAAATGCGGCAACTACAAGTACGCTGGTATCGAGAACGGTCGTGACTGCTATTGCGGTAACGCAGTTAACTGGCAGGGTCTTATCGGACAGGGCAAAAATGTTTCCATGACGGATTGCAACATCAATTGTCCTGGTAACAATCTTGCTTATTGTGGTGGTTTGGCAAAAATGAACTTGTACATCAATTACTCCACTGCGAATGCGTTTTTGAGTAGGCATAGAAGACGACATGTGAAGGGACTTTTGTAGTTGCAACAGCCCGCTTGTATGATGACGGAGTTGTTCGTTTAGCAATTAGTTGTTATAGATTGTCATTTATTTTGAAGATCATGTCTTTTGGATCTCGCTATTCAACATCGTGGCACTTTTCGGCCAAGACTAGCGAGAGGCCGAGCTCAAGCCTTCAGCCTTGAATGCCTCTCTCACAGTTTCTAATCCGTCAATCATCTTCAAATGAAAGCGGCATGTCCCATGATCTTGGCATTCTGGAATGATGTGACGTTTACGATGTTTTTTTTTTTTTGGCATTAGGGAGGACATATAGCACATGTTACTTAGGTAGTGTTGAAGCGAAGCTACCCTACACCAGATGGTTGGCAACTCGGTTCGACCGAACGCGCCTCGGATTAGCAATAGACAGATTTATCTGACTAAGGACGATCTGATCCAATTAGGAATAGCGTAAAGCGTTAACCCCCGAAGAAAGGAAACAATTACGCCAAATAGTACAAGACAGAAGGATACAAGCATAACACGTAATTATTAGCTATTCAATAGAAAAGTCAGTATGCAAACGATGCTTTATTTAGCCTTGTTTTTCTGTTTAGGAAGCAGGAAGTCTGCAGAGAGGACTATCCCTGCTCCGAATTGCGAGGCCCGTGCTATCTAATCAATGGTCTTATCGGTTCTGTGCTTATCGCCGTGCCCATTATGACAAGATCAATTCCATGCGACGGGTGAGACAATTTGAAGGATTATTTATGTCTTGATCACGGACATGGCTGTGCGCAAACACCAACTACAAAACATGGAGCACGTCTCATAGCAAGTTTCGTCGCTATCATCAACCCATCCGTTAGAAGTTGGAACATCATGCCCCCAGCACTTTACTCCCCCACTGAGGCAACCCTGGGCTTGCTTATCGAGAAGCAGTATCTCTGGCTTGGATGTTAGAAGCTAGCACGACATTTGTCTTTCCGGCGACCAGTGTAGGCTAATTACCTTTCTCTTCCATCATTATTCTTGTCAATTTGTTGTCCATGTTTTAGACCGAGCGACATCTTCATGCTTTTTCCGTGGTCTTCCTGGATCATACCCAGTCACCCTAATTCGCAGCCCGTCCACCTGTAATTTAAATGAGGAAAAAACATTATATTGAGATCAAGACGCGATTATATACATATTGTGTTTGCTTCCTTAATAGTGTTGAGAATATTTTACGTTTCGGTGCAGATCATTGAGTAAAATGTCTACAGTCTCATCAGAGCAAAGCCTCCCCTGACGTTATCTGCCTCATCGCCAGCCTTGTACTGGAAGGAACATGTCTACTGTAATGGATTTCTAATCTCTGTTAGTTACACGTGCCCGCGTCTTTAGAATGAGACCTCCCAAGACCCAGTTCATGCTGATGCAGCAAATCAACTTGATGGAAGGCACCAGGATGCGGGTAGCACACATGCTAAGTCGGTTTTGATAGGACAAATTGCTGGCTGCAGATCCATTTTCTACAGCATTTTGTACGACTGCATTTGTGAAGCGGGGTATTCCATAGGATGGTGACCACGAACGATGTGGTCAGGCCAAAAGGTGGGCAGAGAGGAGGGACAGAGAAGTACTTAAAGGCCGCCCCCTTTCTAAGCAGGTCTATTTCTTTTCCTTCTTCCTTCTTCACAGAGGAGGCTTGTTTGAGAGAGCAGCTGAGTTACTTCGGGGATAGGAACGCGTTATCGGAACGCGTCTGAGACCACTTTTTAACGCGACTTGATATTTTATTCTTTACAATAATCCAAGCTCATTCACTCTTTACTTTGTTTAAGTAAAGGTAGCTGTTTGTACCCAGGACGGAAGGTAAGATGGAGACGTGGCCACGCTACAGATCTTGGGTGTTGAATGATGAAGTTTTTTTTTAAGTAGGCTCGCTCAAGCATTACAAGGTTGCGCGCGACGATTGTGGACTATCATCATTCTGTTCTCTGGGTAAGTCAGAAGCGGAGATGTCGGGATCGTTCTTCAACTTCGGGACGGAGCAGCCTGTGCAAAGCGTGTATGATCACGAGATGGAAGGCGTTGAGACGGAGCGGCCTGGACAAGGCGTGGATGGTCACGAGATAAAAGGCGATTTTGTGGACGGAGATACTGTGTCTTTACCACATGGCCAGGACGGCCCAGCATCAGTAGCAATAACAGATTTTATCTCATTGTATTGGAAGGAACTGGACCAACTTCTGCCTGTCCTTCGGACCGCAGGAATTAGCTGCCTGGAAGCCCGCACCTGCCCTGCCGACTGGAAACATGAATGCTTGCCTAACCCAGATGGTGAAGACACTGGTATGGTTGACGCTGATGAGTACGAATGTCCACTTGTAAAGCATGTGAAGATGATTATCGTACTGCGGGTTATAGCAATGTACGCTGGGGCGCCGTAATTCATTGAATACAATGTGTTTTTTCGATCTGCGCGGAGCGCGACCAAAAAAAAAAAAAAAAAAAACGGGGGATGTCGACTCGGTCCAACTTATGATGAAAGTTTTAGACTGTGATGGAAATTGGGAAGGCATTTGGAATACGATATGAATGGGGAAGGGGGAATCAGGCTTGGATACTAGTTTGTATACGGGATCTATATCTGCAAACTTAGAATGCAAAAGCAGATAGAAGGGTATTCTGATGACATGATTTTGCTGCGGTATTCGTGACGTACTTGTTGTGATAGTTTTTTGAACACGGGCCTTGACGTAGAGAAATCTTGAAATCAGTAAAACAGGAGGCACTTGAAAGGGAAGCTCAATAATTCCATCAGCTTCCATGAGATTCTACTGATGACAAAGCTGTACAAGCCCGGTTGACCTTCACACACAACTATTCTAGGCTACCTCATGTACGGTGTGCGACAAGAAAAGTAACATAGACACCTGACGTTGCCAAGTGGCTGGGTACAGGGGTTAATAGCATGTTCAGTAGGGCGTGCTCTGCCACTAATTGGCTGCTGGCTAATCTGCCACGGATACAACGGCAATGTTAACGAGTCATAATTGGAAGAGTCAAGGTTGCAAATCGTATTGTCCGAAATACCTTGACTTCGCTTTGATGTGCTCATGATTAGAAGTAGCTTTAACGTGATGCCCCATGCCCCACATCAAATCCATGGAGAGACGGCTAATTGTGGACATCGACACGGGTAAACCCGCACTTACGACTGGCAAATACCGTGCTTTGCTTATTACCGAATAGCACGGACGTAATGCCGAACAGACGAAGCAGATAGAGAACTAGGTAGTGCCCCTTCTTTGTAATGTCACAGAGATCGAGCCCTACCGCAACGGCCCGAGGATCTGGAAGCTGTCGCTAGGAGCGAAGCACTCACAGACCCTGTCAGATGCACCTCAAGGAAGATGACAACAATGAAATCGTTTTTCGTGCAATAAGGGAGAGCTAGTCCAAATGCAGAAACAGAATTCCATTGCAAAGAGCCACTTTGGGATGTGAAAATGATTAGATTAATGGAATAGTTCAACTGAAGGACTGCAGAAAGCAGACACGATGAGCCTGTAAGACGATCCCGTGAGTATGCACGTGATTTGACCCACGTGATTCCCTCCTCCAGGATCCAAGAGGTGACAGTACCGAGAAGCGTCTAGAATGTCTCAGCACAATGCATCTGATGTTCAGAACAAACTTTCAAATCATTGGAGTACAGGATAGGTAATAACCACACAGGTATACTTTTGTCGGGATTTGCGAGCCGGTAGACATCATGCAGTCGCAAACAGGACCTTCTAGTGAATGGCCTTGCTAAAGGCATTCAACATTCTATACAGTGTTATTATGTGGCTGGTGCTAAGGTACTCTGTGCTAAATGGAGCGCTTATGTACCAAATATCGTGTCGAGTGAAATATCTCGCCTAATCAGACTAGCAAAAGGCCAAGTTAAGCTCCTCAGCCTTAACTGCCTCTCTCACACCCTGCAATCCCTCGATCCTCTTCAAATGTTGAAAGTAGAAAGGATACTCCTTCTCCAAGTCGATATCCACCTCGTGCGCCCAACGTGCGAAAACATAGACATTGAAATCCACAACCGTTAATATCTGTCCAACAGCAAAGTGCCCATTCTTATATCCATCATCAATTCTTTTGAATGATTCATGTATAACGCCCTTTCCTTTGATACGAATCCCATCGTGAGCTGATACATCATCACTAAACCTCCCGGGTCGTAGCCAAGCACCATATCCAAGGCCATGCAAAGTCCCTGATAGAAACGCAAGCCATTCCATGACCTTGGCGTTTTGAAACGGCGTGACACCTAGAAGATTTTCGTTGGGTATCAGAGAAGATATGTAGCTTAGAATTGCTGGCATCTCCGTGATGATGTCGTTGTCGACGGCCAAAGCGGGGACGTAACCTCTTGGATGTATAGTACGGTATTCAGAATTGGTGAAACTCCCGTCTGCGGCTTCATAGCCATTTGGGCCCGGTTTAAGACGGACTGTGTTGAAGGGGACCTTGTATTGAATGAGAATGGCATGTGGAATTAGCGAGCAAGAGCCATTTGTTCGATAGAGCGTTAGTTTTGGCATGGTAGTAATGGAACCCATGGGTGTTGTTGATCAAGCATGGAAATGGTTTGTGTGTGCTTCTGACGGTGAAATATTCTAGATTTTATACCCAACATCCTCGTGAGAAGACAGCGTCCCGCATTCCTTCAACGTCATAATTGCGCCCTTCGGCCTGTTGTTAAGTCGAGCTGACAAATGGCGATGAAAGGATCGTGGCCCCTGCTTTTTCCTCTCCAAAAAATAATTTGAACAGCTGGCCTTTGAATCAGGTATTGAGGCACTACGACAGTGACAGAATAACCTTTCCAGCAGTATTGTGTAGCACGAGAGATGAAACCAGTCACTTTCAATTTGAGCTAGATGGGGATCTTTTACCCAAATCGATGCTTCATCATTAAAGGAATCACTCTAGGTTTTCTCACAATATTGTTTCTGATCTCAAGGCAAGACATAGAGAAAAGCTGTTTGATAATAACTTTGATAATTTATGATGCTAATCTAGATAATGATTTGTTCTGAGCAGTGAAGAACTATTTATACTCTATCCGTCTACTGAATGTGAGCCTTGAGCAACTCCTTGATCTGCTCCTCAGTGACACCCTTAACACCCAACAACTCATTATCAAGCTTCTCGTATTTGGGAACGCTCTTGGCATCAAAGAGACTTCGGAACAGGTATGGTGCCAGGGTAGGCCAGTCGAAAATACCCTTGGCAACATTGGCATCAGATTGAGCAGTAATATCATCAATCTTGGCATACTGGACCTTCCACTCCTTCCCAGGGCTGACTTCTTTGGCAAGCTCAAGGAGCTTCTTCTGTGTGAGAACTGTATCTTGAATATAAACAATACGGTCCTGTGTCTCCAGGGGATGTGTCAAGACACCGACTACAGCGTCACCAACGCTAGCGAGAGTGGTGGTGCTGAACTCGGTATCACCATTGTCCCAAAGAGTAAGCTCAGGCTTGGAAAAGTCCAAGAGGAAGTTCTTCTCGATACCCCAATCGAGGAAGGCGCCGTTGTAAACAAAAGTGTAACTAATCTTTCCTTGCTTGGCGAGCTCAATGAGCTTATCCTCGACGGGAACCTTTGTACCAAAGACAGGAAGCTTCCTCACGCTGGGAACGGCGAGGTTGGAACCGAACTCGGAAGGAAGGAAGCGCTTGACGCCTGCAGCAACGGCGGCGTCGATGAGAAGGTTTTGGCTGGCAATGGCGAGACTGCCGACTGTAGAGACGACAGCATCCTGACCTTGAAGGGCGGCTGTGAGAGAGTCGAGAGAGTCGTAGTCAACTTGGGCGACCTTTGTGCCAGAGGGGAAAGTGCTCTTTGAGTCCTTGCGGGTGAGGACAGTAAGGTTGAATTTGGATGAATTGACGAGGGCTTTGAAGACGGCTGAGCCGAGATCACCTGTGGCACCAGCGACGGCAATGTTCTTAAGAGCAGACATTTTGATGTTATGAAATTGGTTGAGAGTTGCAGTTATAGTTGAAGTTGATAGTTTTGATTGTTAGTTGTTAGATGTGTATATGGTTGAGTGTGATGGATTGAATTATCTTGTGGTGATGCTGTTGTATATATAGTATGTTGAGGATAGTAGCGTTATTAATGATGTGCTTCCATGGAAGTATCAAGTCATTGCGTGGTTTGATAATGCAACTAATCGCGTCAAAGACACTACCAATATGGCATCATCACTATGAATAATAACACACTCGCTAAGCTACCTAGCAGGCATTGTTCGCATAAAAATGCATTACATGAGCATCCCACTTGAATTCAGCCACTTCAGCTTCTGGGATAAGTGGTGCGCAGACAAAGCGGGATGTAAAGACGGGATAGCCGAGTGGGATGATCCCACTCACTATCCGTACTCCATATGGAAACCGTATTTCCCATTTCGAGACTTACTGGTATAGGCCTAGTTCGCCTTATCCATCGCCTGCGATAAGATTTCTCTAACTCTCTGCCGACCTCTTTCCCGGTGGGATCCGTGATTCCTAGGCAATAGGTCCAATGGTTCCACATACCTCAGACGCCCAGCAGGTCTGGATATAGAATTGAAGATTGACAGCATACCGGGAAGCGTGCCCACATCCTGTGATGTCCAGATATATGACTTGTTGTCTTCTTGACGGGAGAAGCCGATGATATTAGCCGCAAGTCCTACAGCAGCAGCAGTAGCCACTACAAATAGAATAAGTATATATAGAATCATTTGGACATGATTCATTACTCACTTGATGTCCCACTCATTGGTTCGCTCTTCTGGTCTGGGTGTTGGAACTTTTCGCCTAGGAGAGCGAAGTTGGATGTATCACTTCTCGGTTCAGGGTTGAAGCTTGAGCTCTGGTTGCCCCTATTGGTAGAGTATATACACATGGTGGTAAGATTGTGTCGTGCTGGAAAGGCAACAGTACCAGTGTTTGCCCAGTTCGCAGCTGCTGCAACGACGAGCTTGCCAGCAGCCTTGGCCCTTGTCACGGCGTTACTCAGTTCCTGTGAGTAATCGCGAAAACCGGCCGAAATGCTGATGATATCAGCGCTGTTAGGTTCGCTGATAGCCCAGTCGATGGCCTGATATAAGTCTTAGTAGGCAGATAAAAGAGATCACAGTAAGTAGATGTACAGACCTTAGCCATTCGAATTGGTCCCTCTTTTTCATTCGCGTCGTCTTTCTCGAATACTCTGGCAATGAAGAGTGTAGCTTCCTCATACATGTCGCAAATGATCTTGGTGCAGCAGGTCCCATGCCATGAGTCGTTGTGTGTCTCATGAGTGAAGTCCTTGTACACAATATCGTTTTGGGCCATGTAACGACGCTTCACTGTATCGTTTAAACCTGAGTCAATGACTGCAATCTTGACCTTTTCGTAACGATCATTCCTGTCTGGCTTCATTACTCTGAACAATCCGTCAAGCTCCTCTAGCCAATCGTTGGCTGTACGTTCGTGTCCACTGTTAAGAACTGTCAGCTTTTCACACCGAGATAATGTATGAATTCCCTGCGTTCAACTCCATGACAGGTATTAGAATAAACAGACCTTTTAACAAAGGTAGCTCCTTCAATTGACTTGACAACCATTTGGCCAGTGAGCGTCTCCCAGTCCGTTTGACAAATATGGCGCTTGCCATTTGCATCCCCATCATAAACCCAAATCCCGGATTGCAGTAGGTTCCATCGTTTGACATCAGACGACCTAGAGCTAACTACTTCTCGATAAGCAACAATGCCTTCAGGTCACAGTGGAATAGGCATCATACAGTCGAAGCAGATACAACGCGTAGCATTGTCCTGGGTTAAGATTGCACGGTATGTATGTTTCGAGTCGCCCAAGTCTCTTGACATTATAGCGAACTGCATTCGAGCTGGGATTTCGTCGATGGTAGAAGTGCGTAAGTCCCTTACGATATCAGCGGAGGTGTACGGGTTATCGACTACTTGTCGACATACCGAAAATATACAACTTTTTCATCGCAGAAAGGCCCATGCATGAACTTTTCAAACAATGTCTCTTGAGTGACCTTCAAATAGTGGGCGAAACATTCCGCTTCTACCGTCTATGTTAACAAAAGCTGTATCAAGTGTGTCGGCAGACTCACCCCTGCGCTCATCGAAACCAAAATGTACATTACACTCTTCTCTTTCTTCACCCGTCTTGTCACCTCCAACTAGGGTTGCATTTGCTAATGTCACAAAGAGTCTACCGAGTGGGTTCTCCTCGTGGAATATACGCGTCTGAATTGATACTGCCATAAACCGGGTCAGCAAATGGCTACAAAGTTAACTCAATGTTGAATTACCAAGAACCGTCTTTTGGTTCGTAGCAGTTTGAGAGGTTTCAAGTATCAGGCGATAATATCTGTCAGGTAATGGAGACGCCGGAGCTGGACTATCCGGAGCTCTGCTTGTTGGAAAATTGGAAGACACGCTGTAGTGCTTCAACACAACTTTTGAAGGGGTGCCAAGAGAGCGTTTAATCCCTGCTGACTCACACACAACACTGCGTACCTTGTTTGGAGGGAACCCCCAGTCACTTCATGATGGATCAGTCATTGCCCAAGTACAAATAACTTATCAGGTCTACATTTAGAGACATGATGCGGTTGGAAGTCATCTATACTTACTTTTGGAAGGTCTCAAATCTCCGTGAGTTCATCTGTTTGCCTGGCTTGATTGTGGACGTATCCTGGTGAGTTAAATAGGCTATGCCGATATCATCTTCCAGGCGTTGGACACAGCCGTTGTCTAAAAACTGTCAGGCGCTGAATCGAGTAGCCAGTTAGATGGTGCTTCTTACAGAGAAGTGGAACATCCGATAGCCTCACGACGACTGGCTTATTTGACCTCAACAGCAGGATACTCCATTGTCGGAGAGCTTCCAGCCCGATCTCTTCTCTGAGCAAACTCTTCCCAGGCCATACTTTACAAAGAGTTACTAAGATATATGGCGTGGAATTGTTGCTAAGCGACTTACCATTGTAGTCAAGCTGGGACTCATGCGGTGCGTTGTCGCAACAACAATGGAATTTGACACTTCTTCTTATCTTTTTCGATCTTTCATAGATACGAGCTCTTGGACAAACAACTTTACTACTACTGATAGTAGCGTCGGGCGGGTGACCTATGGTAAGTTCCTCGACAATGAGGTATTCTTGACTTGTAGTGGAACTCCTGATGGACGGAAAGATCCGGTCTGCAGCGTTGAGCACATTTTGCGCCAGCATATCGAAGACCCTTTCCTCAGCCTCGGTTTGACCAACCACATAATTACTTTTCCTGCTTAAATTATACGTAAAAGTCTTCCAATATACCCTGAGGGTCACTTACGAGGAGGAGCCAGCATTTGTCGCTAACTTTTCCACTTGCGATGTTTCCATGGTTGATAGTTCTCCAGAGTGATATGGTTCTCTCTAGCAATTGCATGTAGTGAATATAAGTCGTCATTTGAGTAGTGAGTAGCCTTGTGTCAGGCGATTATGCAGTCATACAAACCCACTACTAGGCCTCCCTTTTGGCGCGGGGAATATCTTTCCGTCGTGATAAAGAGCGTCATTTCAGCCTGAAGAGTTAAGCGCCAAGTCTGGCTGTGCTGACCACCGTGAGACAGGATATGTTGCGTGGTTCCTTGTAAACCAACGGTTGATCAATGTCAGTATACAGTGGCGTCGAGCTGAAACCCATCGTACATATTCTGAGCGGGGAAGTGACATCGGCCTATAAATCAAATGATCTGATGAGCGAGAGGTGTTCACAGCCGAGTGGTAAGGCAGACCAGTGACATATTGAGTAAGAGAGAAAGAGTCCTCTGACAGACGCCAATAATTCTGGAGACGTTCCATGAATGGCTTTCTTAAGTCCACTCACCAACTGCGATATAGCCGACATCTTCTCGTCAAAGTCTAATTTCCAAAGGACTTCAAGCAAGACAATTCAAACTCCACAATGGCCGGTCGTCATCTCCCTACAAGACGTCTCCATTCCGGCGTATTATTCTCAGCCCCAGACGAGACACAGCGTTTCCCTCCCGATGAAACCAGTCTACGCCCTGAAAGGCGAAAACCAGACAACGTTCGGAGGAGGATTGCCGATGTCCAACATAAGGAACCTGTCTATTATCTTTCCTCTTATAGTAGTCCTATGTCAGAACACCAAGTGTCCCTCGCCATGTTTGCCAAGTACGAAGGCCATTTAAATTACAAATCCTCGCCCAAGTCTGGACTCCGGGAGGGCTCTGGACCCTCAGAGGAAAAAGCTACTTTGTGTCTGTCTCCCTATACTCAAGGTGTCCTCCACTACCATGATCGAGGGAACCTTGGCCCATACAACGGTCATACAGAGCTTTCACAACCCTTCACAAGCGAACATTGACGAGGCACGACACAGATTCCCATTGTATTATGGTGCGACTGTCACAGACTTTGAGTGTACTATTGGTGATGAGCGCCGTCTCCGAGGCGTCGTCAAGTCAAAAGAACAAGCTCACAAAGAGTACAAAAAGGCAGTACAAGAGGATATCAAGGCTGCAGCACTTCTCGAAGAGCATACACCAGAGATTTTGCAGACTTCACTAGGCAATATCCCTCCTTTGACAACAGTGGAGATAAAAATCGTTTATGTCCAAGAACTCAACGTGGTCATGATGAAAGGCGAAGCTACAGAAAGCGTGGCGTTTATTATTCCAACATCTATCGCACCGCGCTACAGCGAATCTCGGCCGGCTTCAGAAATCGCATATCAAGGGTTGGACATCAAGATCATGGTTTTGAACGATGGTAAGGTCAACCCTGATGGTTGCCAAGAAGAATCGGGGCATACTGTGTACTATGATGGGCCACAGATAATGGAATCCTCGCAAAGCTTCAATGATGATGGGGAACAGTCCCTCCAAAGCTTTTACTGCTGGGACCATCATTGCGATCAGCCAACGTCAAGGAAAGACTTTGTCTTTGTCATTCAGATGCAAAAGGGCCATGAAGTTCAATCTCAAGCTATTTTGTGTCCACAAGATGATGCAGGATTGGCCGCTATGATAGTCAGTGTTCGACCAAATGATTTGTTTCGAAATGCCATCGTTCCTCAGGCATTCTCGGGAGAGATTCTCTTTCTCCTTGATCAATCAGGTTCCATGAATGATCGTGTAGGCGACTTCAATGGTTCAAGGAAGGTCGATGTACTACGAGAAGCAATGCTCTTGGTCGTTTCAGGCCTCCCTAAGACATGTTCTTTCAACATAGTCTCTTGGGGCTCAGAAACATGGGCATTGTGGGAGCAGTCCAGGGAACACTCGCCTGATAATATCAAGGAAGCCAAGGAATACATCTCTCAAATTGATGCCAACTTTGGAGGAACAGACCTTCTTCGAGCGTTCAAGTCTACTGTTCAACGTCGGCGAGACGATGGCGGCTCAACACAGATTGTCGTCCTTACAGATGGGGAACTGGATCCACACGAACCGATGGAGTTTGTGTGGAAGACACGCCAAGAATTGCAGAACAATGTCCGGTTCTTTGCCCTAGGTATCGGTGATAACGTGCCCCATAGTCTCATCGAAAGCATTGCAGAACTGGGAGGTGGTTTCGGTGATATCGTTGATACTATCCGGAACCCGAGATGGCATGGCCGGTTGAACCGACTTTTCAAGTCATCATTGGAGCCGGACTCCTGGGATTGCGATATTGATATCGGTCAAGAATTTGAGCGGCACAGCCTGATGGACCTCAGACTTGACGGAGATACCTTAGATCCACAACGACTGCCTTACTTCCAGGCTCCTCATACTACCATCGCCCTTCACCCATTCAAATTCACCTCGATCTTCTTCCTGATAAATTGCAAGGATCGCAGGGTTCTCCCGAGCGAGGTCACCATTACCAATACCACGCATGGAGCGAAAAAGAAGGAATACAAGCTCCCTGTAAAACATGCAATAGGTCGAGATACAACAATGCACCGACTGGCAGCAAAGGCCATACTGATAGATTTGGAAGGCCTAGTCAAGCAGGAGTCTCCCAACTCGATCCTTGTCGAAGAAAATGCTCAGACTATTGGTACTAGGTACTCTATCACTAGCAAGTGGACGAGCTTTATAGCCGTCCCTCAAGATCAGACTACCACTACTGTAGGGGGTAGTGCGGTGGAGCATTACAGAGCAATTTATGACAGCGTCGATTTCGACGAGCTTCCCACGACGGCGGATTCGGACAACTCTGATAAAGATTCATTTTATGCGGATCTTGATAACTGTTCTGTTCCAGTTGATTCGATTCCCGCGCTAGCACAGACCTTCAAGTCGGTTGGTTACAGAGTATGGTCAGAAAATCCTGGACGAGATATAGGTACTTTTAGCACCTACAGGTTGGAAGAACACTTCTACGAACGTCATAGCACAGAGGAAAGTGTCACATCGTCATCTTCAAGACCGATGGACCCTCTCAATTGGGAAGTCGCAGTCGCATACCAGAATGGACAGGGCTTCTTTGAGCTGCCTGAATCGGCAAATGAGTTATTGTATCTTCACTTCTGTCCCAACACAGCAATGATGGTTGTTGGAAAGCTGGAAACACTTCTACATAGTCAAGTACAAGACCAAGTGTTATCCAAAGCAGTGCTTGTCGATACAATCATGACTATCATGTGCTATCAGACACATCTAGCTCTCGAGGAAGACATCTGGGATCTCGTGATGGAAAGGGCACGAGATGCCGTTGTAGAAGCCATAGGGCAGGATAATCTAGAATTCTTGGAGGGTATCCTGACTGCATCGATGATGCATAAACACTACAGAGCCGCGATAGGTGCGAATGGTAATGAAGGTGGACGATTGACCAGTGGGGTAGCATGCCCCGTTTGTGATATTAATTGGCAGAGCTCGCGAAAATTCTTCTGTCCTTTTGACCATGAACCTGGCATGCCTCATGTATTTGAGGAATGGGCAAAGTTTTGGGAACATCAGAAGGAGAAGGGACACGTGGTATGTCCCAGGGAAGCTGGAGGGGATCAAAAAGGCAAATCTGCATTTAAAGCTATCTTGAGGTCCATATTCTCCAAACGAAACTAAATGCATCGCTTCTTATGCTTTCGCAATTGTTGTTCCGCTATCTTGAAATCTTGGTTACGGGAAGCTGTCAAGTGATTAGTCGAAGAGTGTATAAAATCGAACTGGTCAACTTTGCATAGATGGAAAGTCTAATTTGTCATAAAACAGCAGAAGATCATGTACTGGTCATCAGATAATCTTTTCGTCCAACACAATAGCCTCATCCAGGTCATTGTCATCGATAATCTGGAATTCCTTCAGTCCTTCACCTTGCAGGGCACTCTCGACATCTGCGTCCTCCTCCTCATTTCGAAACGTGGCTTTCTTAGTATATGCAGCGACAGACCAATCCCTCATTAGAAGACCCTTGTGCACTTTGGCAAGTCGAATAGCCCAGATGAAGTCCCTAGTGTAATTCCCAGAAGAGCTCTGTGACGTAGCCCGATTGATATTAGTAGTAGCTGTCAGGCTAGCAACGCCTGGGACTTCTCTGCCAAAGCATTAGTTCCCGTTTCCATATTGACAAGGCAGAACTTACAGCTCTGGCCCTATATTCACAACCGTTCCACTTTCCTCCTTTACTTCTTTTGTCCCAGTGCGAGCAACCTTTATGCCCGTAATCATGAACATGGACCAAAATGGTTTGCCCTTCACATATGCTTTCAGCTCATCCTTGTCAAGACAGTCCTCGATATAACTCTTCGTTGGCTGCACAGTATACGTGTCAAGCTGGTCATACGACTCATGGCTCTCAACGGTTCGCATGAAGGCAGTCTGCAGATTTGCCTTGACTGTTATCCCAGCCGCGGCGAGTACTGGTGCGCCAGCGGCCAGGTGAATGCCTGGGGCGTTGTGTCTGCTATCATCCCACGAGAATTTGAGTGCAGAACTCTGATGAACCATCGTCCGCCTGGGGAAGGGCAAGATCGAACCATGGTTCAACGGAAATTCGAGATTTTTGAGATCTGGAACATAGTGGCCTAGGCATATAGTTGCTTTTGAATCGTCCCCGTCACCGAGAAGGATAGTATCCTCTGGTGGAGGGAAATGATCGGTTTGACGTAGCTTGAACCAGACTTTCTCCATTTTGTTCTTAATGAGAAAAATCGAGAATGATTTGTATGCAGGCATCTAACTAAATACTGGTCGTGAACCATCTTGAATCGAAAATGGGGCTATGTTAATACTGCCTGGAGGCCTGCCAATGCAGCGCATCCAACCAATAGCGACATAGGACCTGGGATGACACGTTTAGTCCTATGGTCTTGAGAGGGCGGTATTGACTTTTAATCTGCACTCTTGCTGTGATGAAAGATTCAATGGAATTAATTATACTCTCTATATCCTTCGTACATATATTTACGATAGTAGGAGTTCCACCCTACACCCTAGCCTGTTCCGGCGCAGATAACCTAGCAGTCCGCTTGTTTCCAATATTTAACGACAAAGAGAGAATCTCCCACCCGACTTCAGCCACTCTTGTCTGAGGCAGAGTGGCTGTGTGTGGCACAGATCGAGACGGGATATTAAAACGGGATAGCCGAGCGGGATAACATTCCATCGTCTCGCTCGTTTTACCCTCGCCCACTAGAATCATCTCCTTTCGAAACCTTGTCTCATCTTTGGACACGTCTTATTGGCCAGACACGCCATTCTCCAACCGCGGACCCCGACCCCAATATCCCACTCTCCCCACCGGCCATCCCACCCACGATTACCAAGTCAAGCCTCAAAAAGATATTGATTGATATGCAGCAAATGTACGTAACGTGTCTACAATCTTTGTTTCCTTTCTCCATCAATACACCGAGATCCCACTCGGTATTCTCCCATAAGCACAAACGCTACGCTTTTTGCTTTGTTTTATGTTTTGATTGATGTCTAAGATAATATCCACAACACTATGGAACTATCCCACAATGAAGTCAGCATGTCAACTGCAGACACCAATAATAGGTTCGGCTCTCTATGTGGGATCTCCGAGACACACACAAACCAGAAACCACTAACCAATCATTCTTTTTCTGTATCAGATCTTCTGCAGAACCGGCCCCTTCACGGCATGTATGTCACTGCGGAAAGAGCTTTATCAGAAAGGAACATCTGAGGAGACATCAAGCCACACATGGAGAGCGCAATTTCATATGTCCCATGTGTCAGCGCTCCTTTACGCGCAAGTACGTCTGTGTCATCTCCGTCCAATAGTCTTACACCCCCTGACCTTTGTTTTCTTTATTTAGTGACTTGCTAAGACGTCACCTTTCACGGCATGACATGCCCACAGCGCCAGATCCCCGACGAGGAAGAGCCTGCGACGCGTGCCATGTCAACAAAACAAAGTGTGACGGTGGTACAAAGTGTACTCTTTGCATGAAGAGAGGTATAGGCTGTACATACAAACATGCTTCTAAAAGTACCAGTAGCAGGAGTAGCAGGAGCCCTGTCGAAGATGCTAACCGAACATCCTCCCATCCTGTACCGGATACCCACGAAGTCACAGCGCCTTCTTCAATCACACCCCCTCTAGCCCTTGGAACCTCTCAAATTTCTCCCGTTGATGAAATTAAAGCTGCATTTAAGCGTATCACCAATGACATACGGGCAGGCAAGATACCTATTGGCGAAGCTATAACTGTTCCTGCGCCAGATCATCCATGGATCGAGGCGAATTCAAAGGAATATTTTGGTCGTCTCCATGAGGCTTGGCCTATTCTGCACGCCCCGTCTTATACCATCGGCATGGAAGATTCTTTTATCGTCGCAACCTCCGTGGCCATGATAAGCTGCTGGCTGAAAAGTCCGGATGAGTATGGAGAGGTGGTGATGGAGTTGCATGAGACTCTTATAAATGCATATTCCGAATGGCTTGTACGTTTCCAACATACAATGATCAGAAGCGAAATACTAACAAGCGCTAGTCAAATACTATAGGTCGACATGAGATCGATAAGCCTTGGCCCACAGAAGCGTATCAAGCTACTGCGCTCCAAATCGTCTTTGCTCTCTACCACGGGGTTAGTACAACTTCTACATAGCTTTATTTCACTCACTAACTGTACTATCAGGACAAGAGATTAATTGCAAAAGCATCCTTATTACGAGGCACGCTTGTCATGTCGATGAGAGAAATCGATTTCTTCAACAGCGACGGGTCAGCGGAGCAACAGCGAATCCACCACCCAGGAACGTTTGTTCCGTGGCTCATGACTGTCCGCGAGAAATGGAAACGGTACATCCCTCACCTTTTACAGATCGAAAGATGATACTAACGATGTCAGACTCGTTGTCTCGTTATATAAAATAGACGCCTACTATGCCCTGGCCCACTTCCAAGCCCCGACTCTCCACAGGGAAGAGCTCGACCTCACCATGACCGCCACATTCTCTCTCTGGAACGCCTTTGGTCTAGACATATTCTTCCAACGTCTCCCCTTCGAACCCACCGACAGATCAAACTTCAAATTTACTGAAGTCTGCGCCAATCCAAACACCCCCGCCAAATCCCTTCTACTCCTGGAAGACGTCCACCTCGCCATGTGCGGCTTATCGCCCGCGATATGGAACCACGCGCAGATCGTTCGAAGAAGCGCCGAGGCGGGTCGCTCGACGCATAACTCTACTGCTTCTTTGGCATGGCAGCTGGAGGCGTGGAAAGCTGACGTAGAGAGAATCCAGCACCAGTGTTTCCAAACGTTTCACGGTGCTGGTATGGGCGAGTTTCCATTCAAGGCGTACATCGCCGACTTTGACGACAAGCCCCTGAGAGCAAAAGCTGCTGCCATGGTAAATATCAAGTGTTTGGCTTCGGATTGCATGATGATTTATCACCTGCAGAGTCTTCAGCTGTATTCTGACACGCGGACGATAAACACCGTTGCAAAAGCTCACACATCGCCTGTTCTCACAGACCGCGAACCCACAGTGCGTCCGCGCCTACAAATGCTTCACAACCAAATACGTCTCTGGGCTAAATCGCCCGAAAGTCGAAAAGCTCTGCTCCACGCCCTAGCAGTGCTCCTAGACTGTGAAGCAGCCTTGGAATCCAACTCGCCCCAGACTCAGTCCATCGATCCAACAGCTTACCTCGCCATATCCATGAGCGCCCTTGTAGTCTGGGCGTGGCTCTTGTTCAGCGAAGCAGCCTGTATGTGTGTTCCTAGCCTGAACCACATAAACATCGGTGTCGATCCGCCAGATCTGCAAAACATCAACACTGCGAGATTGGAAACTTGGATACAGACGGATGGGACAGCGGCGGTGAATAATATTCCATTGTGTAGGTGTGTGGCTGATGGATGGACGGCAAGATTTAACGCGCTTTTGCCCTTGGGAAGAAGACGGTGGGGACTGTGTGATGAAGTTGCGCCGATTTTGAGCTCTCTTGGTGCTGGTAACTAAGATGGTCATGATAATGATACCCTGTTCTTTTCCTCGTATATATGTCACTGTTTTGTATTGTATTTAGAAAGTCTATATGTTGCCCTTGTCAGAGGGGTACTCACTGGTTGAGTGTATATATACGAAGCACATAGTTTCAACCACGCTATGAAATCTGTTTGTAAACTACCCAATATTGCTTTTATCACTCATTCTTCTCCACAACATCCACCAAACTGCGCAGCGCTGGCTCAATATGTTTGTACATGGTGTAATGTGTATCCTCCTCAAATTCAGTCAGCTCACTATTCGGTATATGTTCCGCCATGTATCGTATCATAGTAATAGACGCATTTGTATCTTTCATTCCATGCCAAATCTGAACTCTGTCATATTCAACATCCTCGAGTTTGAATCCCCAGTCTTGAGAAGTCAGGAGTTTGGTCTCGTGTACTGTGCCTCCAGCGCCTTGACGAAATGGCTCGTCAAGAAGCATTTTTACAAGATCCTCGATCCTTTCAGCGTGTGATTTTGTGACTTCAATCCCAGGTTTCTCTTTTGCGTCTTGGGCATCAAGCCATTTGCCGATTCTTCTCACCACAGGTCGGGTCAAGACAAGCCAACGAACAGATCGATACAGCACATTCAACGCTCCCGTGAGTAAAGTCGGACAATTCATCGCACAGACTCTCAGAACTCGACGAGATACATCCACGTGTTGAACACCTGCCTCCCAAGGCGGTGCACTAGCGAATAGCCCAACACTCGTAAGTGTACGCTTGGGCAAGACGTAGGCACAAGCCAAAGCAAAGGGACCGCCTCCGGAAAGTCCAAAGACGGAGAATTTGGTGATTTTCTTTGCTTGAGCCAGTTCCGCCACGTCATTGGGCCAGTCGACGATACGATAGTCAGGTTTGGGTGATGATAACCCGAAACCAGGCCTGTCGAGGGCAATGAGACGAACACCACATCGGTGGGCTATCTCGTCAACGGGCTGTACTTCAAGTCTTGATGACGGAAAGCCATGGAAGTAAAATACGGGCTTTCCATTTGGGTTTCCGTACTCTGCGAAGCCTAGTTGTCGACCATCTGATAAGTGGAGTGTTTGGTGTGTACGAGACGTTGTTGCCATGTAGCGTTGTGATGATGGCGGTATGCGATTTCGCACAACCGTGGTAAATGATGTTCTGAACATTTCATGAAAGAGAAAAGAAAAGAAAAAGCGACATGGAATGAATCTTACAATGAGTTATTGTGGCTTAAGTACTTTGCTTCAGGAATTCAAGGGTTCATTCATGCTGACGGGTCCGATACGCGATACGGAATACGGAATACGAGACCAATCAGAAGCCTTGACTAAATTTGAGCTGAACAATTATAAGTCATAAGTAATTTTATGTTTGTTCCTTGCACTGGTAAATAATGTCTTGTCTAGATTGGCTCTTGAACTAGCGATCAGAATATGTTGTAGTCTTAATAACCGAATGTATCTGCGAAATGAAGGGCAAACATATCCAGATCCTCGAACCTCACCAACACCAAGTGCGACAGGATCGACAACTGCGAATGGGCAGTTGAACCTCGGCATACAACTACCAAGTGATCATGGCATTGCTTGAATGAGCCAGACGACACCCTTCGAGTCGGTCGAGTTAGTATTAAGGGTCCGTTTGTAGGTGGAGCGCGTGGTAGACGCCCGTGACGACCAACACCTACAAGAGCGCACAAATAGGATTCTTCTCTCTAGTAGTAAACGGCCGAGGTATAGAATATACATCAAAGTAATGACAAGTTATCATCAGACTCTCATAAGACCTTGCTCTTCAGTCTAGGAAGTAGACAAAACTACCAAATATGATCATTCACTTAAAGTAAGGTGACCAAAAAACACTCTCCTTGTCCCAAGTCTTCTTAACTCCCTTCAACTTCTCAAACATATCCTCACTAAACATCTCATTCACATCCGTCTCAAACTTCCAGTTATTCACAAAGCTTCTCGGCCCAGCACCCTCATCGCTCTCCCTCAACCCAGCAACAATACTATCCAACACGCTCATAAACGCTCGGTTCGTTTCTTCTTCTTCCGCGATTACTATCGCAAGCGCAACGAGTGGTCTATCTCGACAGTCGATAAAGTCATCCCTGGCTTGCGCTACGCTCTTGTCGATGTTGGAGGCGGATATGATGAGTGGACTCTGCTGAGCATCGGGGTACTGTTGTGTTACTGTCTTCCACTTCTCGAAACTGCTCTTTATAGCGTCGGCGCTTGTTTTGTACATACGGCATGACGCGATGGCTTTGTGTCCGCCATGATAATTGTAAGACTCGTTCTTGGCGTTGATGCTGACAAAGGGCACTAAGTCTGTCCTGTTCACGACTGCTCTTCCAACAACTTCGTCCTTAAAAAGAAGCGCTGCCTCCTTCTCTGCCTGTTCGACTGGACCAAAGAACGTGTACCCCAATACAATAATCGGGGCGCCAGCTGCTGGAGTGCCTGGGGGACTGCGCGTAAAGACCATCGTGACGAAACCCTCAGGTTGAGGCTTGCGCAGATCCAGAAATGCCTTGACAGCGACGTCAATAGCCGGAGCAGGGAAGATAAGCGTCTTCGTCCAAATCTTGTCATCTTCCATGTTGAGTTTCACGATGGGAAATGCTGAGACGGTCACTTCTGTAACGACACCCAATCCATGTCCTGCACCACAAAGAGCATTAAAGAGCGCCAACTCTTCACCCTCTGATTCCGAACTGACATCCGCGATACCGCCTTCATCAGTGATGATCCGAAAAGAAACGACGTTGTCAACCATCCACCCGTGAAGACCATTGAGTATACCATTCCCGCCGCCGAGAACGCATCCGACAAAACCCACAGCATCAGAGCTGGGAAAAGGAGTATAATAACCCTCCTCCGCCAACGCCTTCTTCACCTCGCCTATTACAACACCACCGCCGACTCTCACGTTCTCTTTGTTTTTGTTCAGATCGATGGTCTTGAAGTGCTTTAGGTCCAAGTACAGCGTCGACGAGCCCACGCTGACAAACGTCCCGTGGCCTCCTCCTGCAGCAAGTACAGTGAGTTTGTTATCCTTGGCAATACGTATAGCTTCTTGAATATCACTCTCTGTTTTGGGGATGACTACCAGCGCAGGCTTATCGATTTGTGTATCTGACCAGCGTGATAGTTTCGGGGTACTGTCATTCGGAGCCAAAAACTCGCATTTGAGCGCCTCAAGTCCCGAGATTGAAGATGTCATATTCACGAACTACAAAGAAATAAAATTATTAAGAACAGTTTAATTGACAAACATAGCAGAGTCCAGCTCTTATATATATTGACAGTAAGAAACTAATGAAATCTAGCGCTTACGAATATGACGTGAGGTCATCCTCCATCGCCATACCATGACATCGGACTTCGGTCTTGCGTCGATCCGACCACTTGGTCTTCGAGATTTCCATCTCAAGCATCGATTCTAGCCCACGAGTCTGCCAGGCCCTGGCAGTGAACGCACCACAGACTACTTACCTTGAGCATATCAACAAACCCGCCCTTGTCATTACGGACCTTATTCGGAACATCGTACTGCAAAACACACTCCTCACAATACACCGGAAACGTACTACCCGGAACAGCATAGCAGTCAGTGCACCAGCTTGGTCCAAGGTGCATAGTAGTCTTTTTGCACGTCTCACACGCGTCGAGATATGTATCGCGGCTGCGATCTCGGGCGTCATTCTCCCTCTCAATGACCGATGCCTTTAGGCAGGGTAGACACATTCCCCTCACGCTTGTGAAGGACTTGTAGCAGCGCGGGCACGTTTTTGCAGGCGGTTGAAAGGCTGGGGCGAGTCGGCCTCGGAGATAGACTTGGTGGATGTACCGGCATCCGTCCTTGTTAGCACTGGACTCAGTGCGAGTTGATTGACACATCTTACCTTGGTTCGAGTGTTGTAGAATTGTGGTGTTTGAGTTGTGAGTGTCTGTCAAATTGAGTCAGCGTTGCTTGGACAATTGTGAAATTGACTTAGCGCTGTTAAGATATCTTGAGAACTGTTTTTGATGAGTTATGATTGAAGTACCACAGATGAGAATTGTGCTCTCTTATACATATTTTACCCGGTGTCGAGTCCGAGTTATATTTGTCGCTGCATGAAATGGAAACAATGGGCGGAGGACAACTCTTTGTGCTTGTCAAAGGACTCAGATACATCGATTGAACAGCAATTGAGAATAATCGATCACAACACTGTGTTCGCAAAGTTGTGTAAGAGGTATTCTGTTCGTGTATAATCCTCAAAGAGAGTTATATTCGTCATGTATTATCCCCAACTTCATAAATCGTCTCTCGTATTCTCATCACCAAATCTCCATGCATCGCTTCTGATAAATATCTCCTATAGTGCCGGTCCCTCCCATTGTTCGCGGCGCATTCGTACAAGCCAAGATTGCTTGTGGGGAAACGAAACCTGTCTCTCGCGCGAAAAGCCTGTAAATTCAAGCCCTTGCAAGAACCTATGCGATGTTAGCGACGAACACGGATGCCGAAAGGCAAGACTTACCTTGCATTGTCCACTCTCGGTTCAAGACACACGCTCATTGTTCGGTAGTCCGATGTAAAGCACCAATGGACTAGCCCCGTCAACCAGATTGGAACACGTCCTCTTGCCCACTCTTCTCCGATAAACACATGAAGACCTCTATCCCAATCCGCCGCCTCGCCACCGATGTGCTGACCCAGAATATCCTCCTTTACCCAGTAAACCTCAAAGTATCCAAACGGCACTCCATCCCATAGTCCGATAACAGGGAAAGAGTTTGGCTGGTTGAGAATGTTGGTGAGGAACTTGTCATCATACTCGCCCCAGAAAGCGCTCACACGAGGCTTCTTCATCCACATTTGTATCAACGCCGTATCGCTCATGGTAGACAAATGAGACTGCTCTGGTGGTTTCGGTCCAACAGGTCCTAGGTAAGGTACAGGATTGGGCGAGATGGAAGCGACTCGGAACGAAAGATACTGGTCAACACTGTGAACAAATCTGGTGTAAAACACTTCACCCATTCTCGGTGGCTTCGGTCTCATTGGGTGGCGTATATTATTCGTAAAGACATATTGAAGAGGAGGAGGCGGGTAATAAGTCGGAAGATGTGAGCTGGAATAGAAAGGACCGATGGGGAAGCTCGGCGGTGATGACATGGAGGTCGGCATAGGACCACCTGGAAGATCATGATCGATTCGATTAAGCGATGAATGCGGCGAATGGCGCTGGAACGTCTTGGGAAATGGCGACGCTGATTCCATTGGTAAAGGTGATGTCGGGCGACTGCCAATTGGTGATCCAGGAACCGAATCGTACGTCAAACCAGTTTTGTTCGGCTGCAGAGAAAACAAGAACAGTCGTCCAGGAAGTTGCCAAAACATACGTTTCGAAACAAACATGTTAGACCAATCGTCTCCATTGTCATCCAGACTCGTCCCAACGGCGCTTCGCCCTGAGGTGATGAGCCCCATGCGCTCAAGCTTGGGAATGAGATTGCGCCCTCGTAACACGCCGTCCCTCTTGATATTGATCTTCCATTCACCTTTGGGTTTGGCTACCTGGGGCGTCTTCTCTGCTGCGTGCGCGGATATCTGAGGCGCGGGTTCGGGTTGGTGGAAATACCAGTAGAGCGTAATCCATAGCATCATGGCGATCTGCCGTGTGGGGCTCGCGGCGGGTTTGAACTCGGAGGAGGAAGGGTTCGCGATGGACGAGATGAAGAGATTGTCGCCTTGAAGTGTCGGTTTATTGAACGAATGGAACTGTCGCTTTTGGCTGTCGAGAGCGACGCCATTTTCCTTTGTCTCCTCATCTTGTCTCTCAATATTGCTATCGTCTTGATCGTTGGGATCGCATTCGGATTCTGTATTTAGGACCACAGTCCATCCAACGGGGAAAGCATTGTGATGCGTATTGAGCTCGTGGCTCTTGAAACCGAGGCCAGCAAAGACGGGTGTAACAGTAAATGTCTGACCGTCAGGCAAGCGAATAATTTGGGGTGCCATATCCGTCGTATTACAGCACCTGCGGACTGGAACCTATCCGTAATCGCTTCTGGTTGCGCGGGGGATCGGCTCTGGGTTATAAGTAGCTAGTGCGAGCCAAGGATGGGAGCTTCACGAGAGGGGATGCCGAGTGATTAAGTTAGTCCCTAGAATGGGCCGCGAATCGTTCCAGAAAACTTCCTGTTCCGGAAACATGCTGACCTTTGGAGGGACGATCGTGACAAACGCCAAAGCAATGGTTGGTAGATTGGATGCTGTAGTGGAGAGACGTTGTGTCAAGTGGCTGGGTTGTCAGATGCGGAGCTAGAGATTGCACTGTGCTTCTCCCGAAAATGATAAGGCAAACACAGTAAGTATTTGCATCAACATCCCACTTTTTCGATACGTCATGATAAGTCTATTCATCATCATATCATAAGTATCCATCATATCATGTCACGTCAAGAAACTTGGCTGCTTATCACGACTCTTATCACAGTACAGTCTTTCCCAAGACCCATTTCATATATATTTGAAGCCATCATTAATCTCAAAGTGTGATGAATATCATGTCAATCTTTCTCACTAACAATTAAATGCATTATGTTACTATCGCTATGCGTCTTGAAATCGAAACACAATTGTCAAAAAACATCTCCTGACATATCACCACCAACCCATCATCTAGTGCTGTCGCTGTCACATGTTTGAAGCCTCCTGCCATCTTCTACTGCTTCTTCTTAATCTTGTCAGATGATTCGGGACCTTCATCGTCGTCCTTGTCCTTAGTCACTTTGGTACCGTCACGACCTTGCTGCTCCTCCTCGAGGACCTTCTTGACTTCCTCACCTCCCAAATCCTTCTTCTCATCCCAGTCAACATCATACTCGCTTGCAATGATCTTAATCTCCTTCCTCAAATCGTTGGCCTCGTGGACAATATAATCCCATCTTTGCTGGTCAAAGCCTCGCTCTTGGTACAGTGCTGCCTGTCGCTTGGATACTGTCACCTTCATGGCGGCCTTGTAGCTGAGATCGCGGCTGATGTACAGGAACCAAAGGTAGGCTCCCATGACAGTTGTGAGGCCAGCCAGGTAGGTGACGGGCTCTACCAAGTCCCATCCCGCTTCAGTGTGGAATGTAACGTAGTAGACCACTCCCCACCATGAGGCCAGAGCCGCGAAACCTCCTTGTGCTAGACGATGCGCTCCCTTATGAGCCAGCGCGTCGCATTCGTTCTTGACCTTTGACATGGAGTCAATATCGCGTGACATGCGTCGGAGAGTCATGCGCATGTAGTAAGTACGGTCTCTGAAACTTGGCACAGCAACTCGCAATTCCTTATCAAAGCCTTCGACGTTAATTGCGAATTCGCGACCACGAGCAGCATCTCTAATAAAGTCTCCGATCTCGGTGCTGCCACTCCATCGCACCCAGTTGGCCTCTTTGTTAGTAGGGCCTTCGTGACCAAGCCCAGAATAGGATGCGACATTAGAGTTGTCCTTTTTCTTTTTGTTATCCTTCTTCCCATCTTGTTCCTCCTGGTCAGCTTCGGCTCGGAAAACAATGTCGGGAAGCTTTTCGCGACCCTTGTATTGAACAGGAGGAATTTCGGCTTGGATCAATCGCTCGAGATAGGAAAGTGGCTGATGGGGGTGGATAAGAAGGGCCAGCGGCTCGACTGTTTCGCCTGCGTCATCAACGTCGCCCTTTACTGGTCTGTTAACGTGTTCTTGTTCGGGGTGGAAGGGCATTGGTAGAATGAGCTTCAGGAGACGGGTTGGGGTAGTTAGAAGACGTCCTGTATTGATTGACGTTAGTCGAGTGTTCTCAAGATCGCAGGAGACTCCTTACCCTTTTTCATGTCCTTATTGTCGGGGACATCCTTTGGCGCATCTGGGTCTGCGCCAGAGTCTGCTCTGTGCCACGGTCGATCATTCTCCAATGTTTGAGCACTGGAACCTGATGTGACCGTTTTCAGATCTCTTTTACGAGCCCTTGCGCTCAGGTCGTCCCGCCTAGCTTCAGCTTCTTGTTCGCTTTCCGCAGCAGCCTCCTGTCTGAAGCATCTTGATGTTGTAAAAGCGCGTTGAAATGTTGTCGATGTAGTTTCACAGCGGTACACAGCTGGTATTTGATGCTTCGCAAATGATTTCTGGAATCGTGATGCACGTAAACCTGGCGACAATCCCAAGGTTGCGCGCCTTAAAGCGTGGTTCATTCTGTTCTGTTGTGGTGTCTCGCTGTAATATCGAGGGGAATAAGTAGAGTCAAAAGAGCGTCTGGTGAGGTACCAGCAGGTAGAGGTAAAGGTGGAAGTAAGCTTTCAGGCCAAGGCGGGAAGGTAGATGTACAGGGGGAGAAAACGACACGAGTGACATACAGTTGAGTTGACGTGGAAATAAGGTAAGAATGTATTAGTAGGCCAAGAACTTTTCCTTGGTTGGATATTCTTGGATCACCGTCACCACTATCTCGCTCATCAATTGGCGCCCACAAGCTTGGAATTTGTGACGTCAACGGACCTAGCTGTCCGGACATGTCTGCCCGTCCCTGGAACATTCATGCTCAAACCACTTGATTGGTTTAATGGGCCTATTTAGCGTCACATCACCGCCACAGCCACAATTCAGCAGGCCTGTTTTGTCTGGGGTTCCAATGTACGATCTGGTTATCCTGGAGCTTTATTTCCGTTTTCAACAAGGCCTCCTATGCGTTGCCACGTGCACTTCCCTTGTCCTACCATTGTATGTAGGACAATTCCGTTATCGAACTTGGCGAGCAATGAAGCGTGTAACCAAGTTCACAACAGACGCTGAGTCTTGTGCTTATGTTCAGATTTCACCCAAGATCTCTGGTTGGATCGAGATAAACGAGAATGAAACTAGGTAGGATACGCCGTCTGGACAACATAAGAGCGGGTCTGGAAATGTGATCATCTCAACCCACGACCTCAAGTTCAATGCAGTGTCGTAATTTTATGGTTCTTGTATTAGTTGACTATTTTCAATGGTAGTTTTCTTCAACAGGAACTTGAAACGGAGAACACGGTTTCTTTCCACAGCAACAGTATTAAACGTATGCTTTGTCCAGATCGTCATGCTGTTTTGGTAACAAGAAATGAACTTACCCTATAGTCTCCTCAATATCACCTGCTTGGCATTTTTGAGTATCCGTATTCGGACTACAAATCCCCCCTGTAGATCTGACATGCATTCTTGAAGTTGTTGCGACAATGAGAAGTATCAAATAATCAATGGCCTCTAATTAGATATACCTCCGTCAATAATAAGTCTCCTCATATGTGGCTTGTATGGACATGATCAGGAAAGCGCTCCAGTATTCATCAACTGAAATGGATAGAAGATCAACGTTGATCCTGCTAGCAAGCCGCTACTAGCGAGCAATCTCGCCTACCAAATTAGGTTCTAATTCAACAGTTCATCCTAGATTATCCCCAAACTGTAGACATCTGTAAATTGTATTCGTACATCGTATCCGTTTAGATCGCACACCATAATGAAGTGAAAAGAGCTGCATAATCTGACATGTGTACTGCCGCTAAAGCACATCCGTCATGCAAAACCCCATCTTTGAGCTACACGCATTGGCCAGACCCCCAAGATGACAGGTTCGCTTGGTGTTGAGGGGCTCCATTCAGGGGTCGTCAATTGGACCCCGCACTAGACCTGTTGAGGCTACAATCTCTGGTTAGGCCTTCCGCGGCTGGCCCATCTCCAACTCATCCCATCCCGCTACAACAAGTCGGTGAAGTCTAGCTACTAAATTTTGTTGCTTTTGACTTGACTTCTTTTTGGACTCTGAATCCTCTGTCACTTTTGTTCGGGCAGTGTCTGATAAATTCCAATCTTCATCTTCCAATATCCCCTTCTCCGCATATCAACAACCCCGCTTCACAATGTCTGACACAAAGGTCTACCGCGCCAGCACCACTGCGCCCGTCAACATCGCCGTTGTCAAGTAAACAGCTCCTTATTCGCACCTTGAAATCTTCAACTAACATGCTTTAGGTACTGGGGCAAGCGCGACGCGAAGCTCAATCTCCCCACCAACAGCTCTCTCTCCGTCACCCTCTCGCAAGACGACCTTCGAACCCTCACAACTGCCTCATGCTCGAGCACCTTTACCGATGGCGACAGCCTCACTCTCAACGGAGAGTCCTCTGACATCTCTGGCGCCCGAACCCAGGCTTGCTTCCGTGAGCTTCGATCCCGCCGCGCCGCTCTTGAGGAAGCCGACTCTTCGCTCCCCAAGCTTTCCTCCTACCCCCTGAAGATCGTTTCCGAGAACAACTTCCCCACTGCCGCCGGTCTTGCTTCTTCTGCTGCTGGTTTCGCCGCCTTGGTCCAGGCTATCGCCCTTCTCTACGAGCTCCCTGACTCGCCTTCTGACCTTTCCCTGATCGCCCGTCAAGGCTCCGGATCTGCTTGCCGAAGTCTCTTTGGCGGTTACGTCGCTTGGAGAATGGGCGAGAAGGAGGATGGCAGCGATTCCAAGGCTGACCTTGTCGCTCCCGCTTCACACTGGCCTGAGATGCGAGCTCTGATTCTCGTTGTCAGCGCCGCCAAGAAGGGTGTTTCTTCTACCTCTGGCATGCAGCAGACCGTTGCTACCTCTGGTCTCTTCAAGGAGAGAATAACAAACGTTGTCCCCACCAACATGGCTCTCATGGAGGAGGCCATCAAGGACAAGGACTTCCCCAAGTTTGCTGAGGTCACCATGCGCGAGTCCAACTCTTTCCACGCTACTTGCGCCGACACTTATCCTCCCATCTTCTACATGAACGACATCTCCCGCGCTGCCATCCGCGCTGTCGAGTACATCAACGAGAAGGTTGGCAGGACCGTTGCTGCCTACACTTTCGATGCCGGTCCCAACTGTGTCATCTACTACGAGGAGAAGGACGCTGACATCGTCGTTGGCGCTTTCTACCAGGCTCTCCAGGGTGTAGGTGGTTTCAAGGAGGGTGCTGCCAGTGCCAGGCATAGCATTGAGTTCGACAGCGCTCTTGCTACCACTCTGAAAGAGGGTGTGAGCCGTGTTATCTCAACCGGAGTTGGAGAGGGTCCTGCCAAGACCGACCAGTTCCTCGCTTAAGAGTTGTGCAAATTGTCTGACAGTAAATGACGGAAAGGAACTTCCAGATAATAGTAAATAGTATGTTGGAGGACATATAATGAGGCTTATACGACTCAACAGTAAAAATAAAAAGGCAGCTCCAAGCTTTACATGACTATGTTCTGTTGTGCTACATCTTTGCTCACAATGGCTGAGGATGTCGGGAAACTTAAATGTCAGCGTTGGGATAAAAATATCCAAGACCAGCATGAAATGGCAGGAGAACTCCATCGCCTTTTCTAAGAGCCATGAAGTGTCCTTAAAGGACACATACTTATCAACTGATTCGTCTCTAATGTTATTTCTCAAGGCCGTGCCGTTGGTCACCGACCGAGTGGGGCCGTTAGAACCAACTAAGTTATCCGGCCCCAGATGTCCACCCTCCGGATCCGACCAGCCGGCTAAGGGTATCAGAAAAGACGGCTGCTGGAAGCATAAGAGACGAATTTGGTAGTTTGACATATGGTATCTGGACTGTACTCCTGGTCTTGCTGTTGAATCTCATTCCGAAGTTTAGGGCAGCCTTTACGTCACCTCTGATCAGCTCAAGATGTCCATCCTCTGGATCCATGGGCAACTAATGTCTCCACAAAGCGACGATTTATATAGACCTTACAGTAAATTTACTTACGCCTCAGTGAATATCTGCCTACCTAAGGTAAGCAGGGAAACATTCCAAATATCCGGCTCTACGTCAGTTGCGATACGCAACGCTTCCCTGCGGGGCACTGCCACTTCTACCTGTGAAACCCTGCCTTTCCCCTTCTCTTTCCAGGTCACATCGTTCAACCATCGTCCTTCAACATCAACACCACGATGAAGGAGCTCGCAGAGAATATTGGCCGCGGCCAACCTATTGAAGTTGCAGAATACGACAAGTCCGGGAACCTCGTTCGGACCTGGTATCATGGCCGAGATAATAACGTTCGCATTTCATTTATCCTTTTCCATCGTGTCGTCGCTAACGCTCGTCGTAGGTTGTCTTGACGGCCCAGGCCCGTACTTCCTGGCTTCCCTCCATGCACGAGGCCTTCATGCCTGTTGGATACCCGCATTCTGTATCAAATGATTATCTCAACTATCAATTTTTTGATTCCATGCAGGCATTTTTCTCGACGATAACTTCCCTTCTTGCCAACAGAGCATTGCTGCAAGGCCTCGGCGTCGGAGACGCTAACTCGTCTGCGACTTTTGCTATGCTACTCACTGTCCTCAAGGATGCGATTTCCCGTGTCGCCACCATCTTATTTGCTCATCAATTCGGACTTCGTATTGAGCCTGACGCCAAGCGCTTCCGATTTCTCGCTGACCTCTTCAACGACACTGCTTTTTTCATGGAGCTGTACAGCCCCTACCTTGGCCCCTACGGAAAGATCATCGCACTCACCACCGGAGAGGCCCTTCGAGCACTGTGTGGCGTCGCTGCAGGTGCGAGCAAAGCAGCTCTAAGTGTTCATTTTGCCAAGCATGATAATCTTGCGGAACTCAACGCCAAAGAGGCCAGCCAGGAAACGGCCGTCGGGCTAATAGGTCTCGCTGTTGGAACACTCGTCGTCAAGTATGTGGAAGATCACAATACCGTCGTGTTTCTCATGATTGCCCTCGTACTCGCCCACTTGTGGATGAATTATCTCGGCGTTCGTAGTGTGTGCATGGACAACTTCAATCGACAACGCGCGACTATCCTATTTGAAGAATACCTCAAGACCGGCAAGATCCTGACGCCCGAAGAGGTCGCAAAGCGCGAGAGCATTCTGGTTTGGCGGCCCATCGCCCGTAACCGACATGGCAAGAAAGTTGCACGCATCGAAATGGCCAGCAGCTATAAGAAGGCAACCAATGGACGTAAAGTCGACGTGCTTACTATCGGCGAAGGTAGCACACTTTTTGTAGGGTCAGAGGGTACCATCAGAATCATGCTTTGGAAGGATTCCACTGTTGTGCAGGCCCTTCATGCCTGGTTTACAGCTATGCAGATTGCCTACATCAGGGACATAAAAGAGGGCCTAGAGCCATCCCTTTTGGAAGGGCCATCGCGTTTGGAAGGGTTACTTTTGGACGGAATACGTGCCAAGGGATGGAAGCTGGAGTCGCACGCTCTCGAGACAAGCGCACCGACTCGTCTTAGTCTAGGCATTGGGGCTAAGAAGGACGAATGATTCAGATACGTTATGATTAGACGATCAAAACTTGTTCATATTTTATACTCTGACTGATGCGAGGGACACTCTATGCTCTTGACGTGCTATATTGTACATTTTCCAAACGCCAACCGAATCTCAAAATAGACGTATATCGTACATATCATTTTATACAGCAAAGATCCTACCAGACAGTTATCATGCCAGGAAAGCCCATCGCTTGGCTCGCATCTTGACACCCTCCCACGTATTTAGTTTTGGCCGCACATCGAGATAGAAACTTGGCCCGCCTCTACCATCAGGCCTTCCAGCATAAAAGTCGATAACATAGTCAACCCTTGTTCCACAGCGGTCGATAACCCAGTCGTGACGGTCAAACGGCGCAGTGTAGCCGATCATGGTCTTGATGCGAGCTGTGGGAGTCATGCGGTCCATCTTGTTGGCGAAAGATTCGAGCTTGGGACCACCACATCTGCTGCTATTAGTGACGAGCACCAGAAACAGACCTTGCAAAACTTACGTTGTTCCCTCGATGTATGGCGCTTCCCACTCCTTGATCTCCTTCCAAGCTCTTTCGTTGACAGCATTGTGGATCGGCACAACGGTCTTCATATCTGCTACCCTCGCATCATAACCCTTTCGCTTCATCGCCTCAAAGAACATCTTCTCGGAAGGATAAACCCAGTTTCCCGAAGGATCCATACCGGTCTCCATTTCATGGTTCTTTGGTCTCGCAGGTTCCTTCTCGTGATCGACAGGACACGCCGCAGTGTCGCTTGTAGTTCGTGGGATCGTAGAGACAACTCTGTCTGTATCGAGACCATCGTTCGGCGTAGGTTTATGCGCAGGCGTAGATGGAGGTGCGGGTGATGACCATAGATACGAGGTAAAAGTCTGAGTCCACGATTTCGGCTGCTGCTGCGCTGTGTGATCGACGGGGCATTTTGCAGCTTGCGCTTGAGCCTTTGCGGCTTCGGCTTCACGGGCTTGGGCGAGCCATGCGTCGCGGGTCTTGTGGTCAACGGGACAGGCGTCGTTTTTGTCTGCCATTGTGGTGAGCGGGATAAACAAAAAGTTAATGACAAAAAAGATTCAATGGCAAGGGTCGAAGAAAATGGCGTAATTGGTCGCGGGGATCCACGATTGGATCGTAAATGCGCGGGGAGGGATTGGCTTTGGGTTGGGCCCGATTTTTTCCAGTTGATCGGTGGTCGGAGGTTGTCACTCCGACTTCACTTACAACTCCAATGTACCTCTGGGCAAATCATCACTTGTCGTTGACAGAATCACTTACCAGCTATAATAGGATGAAAGGGATTACTTAATGGGCTCATTGTAGAGTATGGTGTTATTTACTTAACTCCGTACCAAGTTACTGTGCTGAAAGGGCATCTCAGTACTAAGGTACTCGACGGTGGCAGACAAACATTGTGTAACTGATCAATATATCATCACTTAAAAATCGGAACAAGGAGACCTGTAACATATAGCTTGCTTCGTAGTATAACTGGGCGCTCTGTTGTTATTGTCTAGTTACTATACCCTGTGACCTGAATACCTGCTTTGGTGACTGAGAAAGGGATGACTTTGAAGCTCGAAATTGACACTGGCTATCACCGTCATTACCTGCTTCAATATTTACAACATTGGGTAGTGAAATTTCAGGCAGAAGGTCCAGTATCAACTATAAAAATTTCCCACTCCATACTTTCTTCTTCATCCACCACCACATCTCAGTACAGCGTCCTTCATGGCTCGACAAAAAAAGCGACCAAGAGGACCCAGAGGCCTTCGAAGCTTTCCCAAGCTACCTCTGGAGATTCAGGATGAAATCTGGAAACTCGCCCTCGAGAATGAAGTCCCAGTTGCTCACATCGTTAATTTTATAAACGACGACGACAGGCTTTATTATAAAAGTCCTTGTTATATGCATCGTCTGATTGCAACGGGGTACAGTAGTCGTCGCCACAAATTTCTGTATCCCACACGCCAGGCTCTGATGCACACCTGTCAACGTTCGCGGCTGTTCATCGAGAAAATAACCAAGAAGTGGGAGCACGCAAATCCTCGAAGCACCTGGCCCTGGGAGGCACTCAGTGACAAGGAACATTCTTCATTTCATTCAGAGAGAGATATGATGACACCACTATTTCATCAAAAGATCTACACCTCTCACGACCTCGTTGTTATCTGTACCCCAAGGACTTCATTCAAATCCACCGGCCTGATACCTGTAAACAACATACCTGTTAAGTATGCCGCTTTACCTTACCTACCCGAAAGTGAGGTTTGGAAGCCGCTGTACAGCCGAGAAATGATGGACAAGTTGGCCCAAACTTTTCGCATTCTGAATAACCTCGACATTCTGTACCTTCTTATAGATCCAGAAAAGGTCCGCAAAGCAAAATCCCGCAAAAGAGAGCGATTAGAGGACAAGAGACTCTTTCCCATGATGCAAGGACATCTGAAAAGATACAAAAGAACTCTGGAGGAGACTTCGTCTGAGATATTCGTTTATAACAATCGAGTCTACCATGAGATTTCCGACGTTAAGCTTTTGAAGCTGGGCAAGCTTGGGAGATTGCCCTACTCAATCGGCTTAATGGAACATATCGCAAAGACCACGAGAAAAGAGAATGGCACGAACAAACCGCCTCTGAAAATCCGTGTTATGACTTGGTAGCATGCTCTAGGATACTGGAAGTCTCTGAAAGCACCAGACACGCAATTGGTAAGTCAGCTAGCGTTGCTTTGCATCAGAATCTTGGGCTAATGTTCTGACTTCCCAAGCTTAGACGTCAAGGATCTCACATCACAACATTCCTCTTGCTTCAGGAGGTAGCTTGACATCTATTTTGGCTTTTAGCTAGGCGATTCTGCAATCTCCGATGGTAGCTTTCTGAACATTTTGCAGTACAGTCAGAAGACAGAGTGATGAAGCCTAAGAAAGGCGATGCCACTCAAACAGCAACGCAGGGAACTGACCCGCGACACCTTATCGACAAAGAATACCACAGAATGTGATCCATGACCTCCCACAATGACTCAAGGACAGGGCAGTCACTTCTTCAACGAGATTTTGCCCAACAAAGTATCTTGGAGAGAGTATGTCGGGAAATTGGATGACTAGGTTCGTTGGATGGAAAGTAAATGGAAAAAGATGTATCTAGTTCGAGTAGACAAACCCAATGTTGTTACTTGTGAAAACAGCCCAAACATTCGCTACCCAATAAGATAGCAAAGAGTAGCCAACATCCATCTGTTTGTACATGCTTGTGTGTAGTGTCAGCAGAAGTCTGTGCAGGGAATAACTCTATAACTCCACTTATACGGAGACAAAGAGGTTGATATCGGTTGGTGACATGCACAGATGGCAAAGCCGCGTTAGACAGCACTTGTCGCACCGGTACCTGACTTACTGCTACCTGATTATGTCAATCTGCAGCCTCTTTTTGCGGAGATCGAGTCAGTGGCCTGGGTTCAACCAAGGCGTCGGACTGTTCGTGCACAGGCTGCCAAGACGACGTGGTGCTTCCATAGCAAGTGAGATCTCGATTTACTGCCACTCACACTCGATGAGATTTCTATCAAGGCCCATGATCTTCTCACCATATGCAAAATATGTTTTATGGCGGGCCAGCGCTTGTTAAAGTTCCACATTTCGATAATCGCGATGAAATCATCGAGGATATCGATGAAATCATAATCATGACATCACAACAACTTTTTATCACTACAAATAATAGAGATCCCGAGCACTGAGGAATCGTTATTCATCACTTCCACTCTCATCATTTACACCAAAGCAACACAAATCCTCCCTTTAAAACAAATCTTCTACACATACTTCAAAATGACCAATTACGAGCAAATCGCCTTGGATGCCGAGAAGGACCTGAACACCTACCAGGCCAAGACTGGTGCCGCCCGCCCTGTTGGTGGTGACGATGCCGGTGTCAACACCATGGTTGAGAACAAGTTCGAGGGCGCCGAAGTCCAGTATGGCGATGAGCTGAGCACAAACGCTGGCTACAACAAGCGCATTCCTGAGTCCGAGGGTGGCATCACCGACGACAAGGGCCGGTAAGCACAACTTACTTCTGCTTTGATGCACAGTAACTTACTCTTTACTAGACAAGCCCGTGGTGAGCAGTACGAGGGTGAGGGTGGTCCTCTTGACAAGCTCGAGAAGGCCAACGACGAGCGCGGTGGTTACAACGACAACGATGTTGTCCCCGCTGGTTTCAAGCAGTCTTCCGGTCTCGGTGCTGCTGATGACATTGCCGACAAGGGTCAAGATGCTATGCGCGCCAACGTTGGTCGCAACCCTCCCGGCCCCGGTGGCTCCCAGTTCAAGGGTGCCGATTACACTGAGGACAGCGTCCCTGACCCCAACTCTGCTCAGGGCTACGTTGCTCCCGAGAGCGCTATCGAGACTGCTCGCGGCGACTAAATGCAACAAATGGAATGGAAAGCAAAGGAGTGAATGGATTCATTAGCGGGTTTACTTTTACGGTTACTTGGTAATTCAAAATCGACATGATTTATGACCACAAACAACGTCTCTTAAGCATCGTGATCCGTGTTAATGGTGATGTAGATTGTGGATCGTATGGAGATAGCCCGGAGAGTTTAGTCCTCGACCTCCACTGTGGTTCCCACTAGCAGCCCGTGGTGACAGTCACTTTAAGCGGGCATGATCAACGTCATGAGGCCTTATCTCGTGACCAGCCGCTAAAAATGGACGTGAAACTGCAACGACTGCTTATCAGCAATATCGCGACCGCCACAATAAACTCTCCTTTTCTTTCGTCCAACAGCTGGCGCAATGTCTTTTGTGCTCTCAATAGAAAAGACAAAGTGCTGATAGACTGTCCAAATGTCTGGCTTATCGCCATCTTCCTCTGGCTTACTTCCCATGCCTGGCGCGCCGTCGTCATCATGGGGCGCGTACAAGGCCAGAGTTACCGCTTTGCTGGGACATCATGACATGAAGGTCGTTGTAGCCTTTTGGCTCTTTGGTATGATCTGACATTGTCCTCGATGCTTCTTGACTAATAGCTTTCAGGTCTCATTAACAATGTCCTCTACGTGATCATCCTCTCCGCCGCCCAAGACCTCGTTGGTTCGCTCCCAAAAGGCGTCGTCCTTCTCGCCGATGTCGTCCCCTCGTTTCTTACCAAGTTGATCGCCCCGTACTTTATCCATCGCATTCCCTATCGCACGCGAATCCTCACATTCATAGCCCTGTCCGCGGCTGGTATGCTCATGGTTGCCCTGACGCCGCGAACACAGTCCGTCGCCATCAAGCTTGTCGGTGTAGTTCTCGCGAGCATAAGCGCTGGTGGCGGTGAACTGAGCTTTCTCGGCTTGACACACTTCTACGGACCAATGAGTCTCGCAGGCTGGGGATCTGGAACTGGCGCTGCGGGCTTGGTTGGTGCTGGACTATACGTGATGTTTACCGATTGGTGGGGACTAAGTGTGCGTAGCAGTCTGCTAATATCTGCGTGCTTTCCTGCCATCATGTTTCTCAGTTTCTTTGTGATATTGCCTCTTGGACCTTTGCGCGAGGGTACGAAGAAAGACTACGATGCGATTCCGGATCTGGAGGATGAGGACGTGGATCATATGGACCAAGGGACTGCCTCGTCGGCGCTGCTGGCTCCCGGTCCATCTGTTACGTCTACAGCATACTCTGCCCGTAACAATCAGGAATCACTCACTGTGAGAGACAGACTGAACAAGGTGAAGAAGTTGTTTGTGCCATACATGATGCCGTTGCTTCTGGTGTACGTGGCCGAGTATACCATCAACCAAGGCGTTGCACCTACGCTGTTGTTTCCTCTTGAGGAGTCTCCATTTGACGAGTTCCGGGCCTTTTACCCCTTCTACGGATTTCTTTACCAACTTGGAGTCTTTATCTCACGATCATCCACCCCGTGGATACGCATTCACCACCTTTACCTTCCGTCGATGCTCCAGATTGCGAACCTCGTTCTTCTCACCCTACATGCCATGTACTTCTTCCTGCCCTCGGTCTACGTCGTTTTCATTATTGTGTTCTGGGAAGGTCTGCTAGGAGGTGGTGTCTATGTCAATTGCTTCGCAGAGATCATGGAGAATGTGCCGGCCGAGGACAGAGAATTCAGTCTGGGTGCGACAACCGTGAGTGATAGTGGAGGAATCTCTATCGCTGGACTTTTGAGCATCGTTATGGAGACCAAGTTGTGCAACTACCAGGTGGCGCATGGACGGAACTGGTGTCAACGCATTTCTGCACAGGGTCAGTAGAACGGTTGGATGTAAGGCGTTTGGGCGATAGCATAGAGTGGTTTGTCTGTAGATATGGATCGCATGTGGGTTAATAGAAGCTTTGATATATGCATTACGTGTTTTGAGACTCGCCTCTTTGACGTGTAATTAGCAACGCGTAACATGGAGAAGAGCAAGACAAGATTGCGCAATAGGCGAGTACAACTTCATCCATGTAATATTTATCTGATCGCCTCAACGATAAGCGGGATGCCACCTTGTGCAAACCTCGAACGGTTCAGGGGCAAGGGATAGAACTTAGAACGGCTATTGTCAGCTTACAGCATTTCATTAATTACAACACTGCTCGCCGGAGTCTAGACGCAAAAGAGCTACAAGCCGGACGGGTTTTACGGGGAGTTGGACCAATAAATCGGAAACAACCCCTGGTTGGACAGGTTGAGGGTTCCGGGAAGACCACTTTTCCCCTGCAAGGCGATGAGAGGCTTAAATTGCATGTGACGAAAGAGGAGGATAATTATTAGATCCTGGATCTTTTGTTAAGCGGGAGATGGAAATCTGACGGTTGATGATCTACACTGCTGAAAAAGATGTTCTGATAGATGATAACAGCGCTTGGGTTAGTCGACAAGTCGTTCGTCATAGCAGTAGCGAATAGATTAACATCAATTAGATCATCCGGCAGAGTACTGACGTTGCGGTATGGTAAATTGTCGGAGGCGGCGCCTTGAGGCTGACGGAAACACCGGTAATGAAGCAACACCGCCTCTGCGGCGTAGCATCACAAAATGGGCAAGGTCACAGTATGAAAACAGACAAAAGTTTCCATGGGACGATTGTCTATTTATACGAATCCTCCTGCTCAGCTGGAGGAAGGAAAAGTCCACAATACGAAGTGTCGAGGACATGACCGCCAAGCTAAGAGAACGGATAGCGGCCTAGCGCTGACGGGCTTGGCAGGTTTCATCAGTGTGAATCGCAATGGGAAAGATTGTTGATCCAAATTGTTGTTTTGCGTAAGCAAGCGGAGTAATCCGTGAATCCTTTGAGTTGTGCATGCGACTGGCCTTGGTATGGGGAATGGAATATTGGATGTTTTACAGAGCACAAGACATGGGTTTAGGGATTGAAGGGGATTGAAACATTATATCCGTGGGAATGGTCCTCTCGCTCGCTCATTCTCCACGATTGAGCTTAACGCTTAACGAACGGGGGGGTTTCTGGAGGAGGTGAGCCGAAGTCTTTTGGTGGAGTCGGTCTGGAGATGCGAGATGAAAGTTTACCGCATCTTCTTAGTTGACAGGTCGGTTGTTGGTTGGGTTCAGGTTCGTTAGAATAGCCGTGCGTGCAGCTATCGAGATTTTGACACTTGTAACTACTCGGTAGCTGAGATTCTAATCGTTCAGCTATCGGACATGCATTGTTCAAGGGACTTGATAGTGTCTTGCCTTGCGTTTTTTGACGGGGGAAGCTGGTCTCAGCCCTTCAGTAGGGAGACCGAGACTGAATACCAGTGCAAGGTTAATACTTTTCAAGGGAGACCTCAGCTGTTTTTTGTTTTCTTGTTCGTTTTTTTTTTAGGGGTTGCTCGTTCTGTAAGGGTCCTGACCGCATACCAGTAGTATCCTTGTGTATTGTTTGAAGAATTCATCCTTTCAATCACCTTGACTGGACTGCTCTGCTTACTGCTGCTACTGCTTACTTTCTGTCAATTGATAAAGAGGGGCGCTTTAGCTCTATCAAATTAGAGAAGAAAAAAGACCAAGTCAAATTTCCGCCCTAGCGAGAACGTTGCAGATAAGCTATTGTTTGATTGGTCGTGTGAGCGCATCGCAATCAAGGCCGAACCATGCAAGTGGCTTCCCGAAAGGGAGTGCCATCCAATGTCTGATCGAGATGTGAGATATGTCTGCAGGGGTGTGGTTGAGCAGATATGGAGATGGAAAATGTTGACAACAGATATTCTCTTGTCAACTCTTTCATATGTTGGCTGAGTCTCTTTTGCAAACTGAGGGTTCTACCAAGTCCACATACAAAGAAACACTGTATGATAAGATCGAGTTATTCTTATTCCTTGCCATAGATTTGTGACGCATCATGCAACAGGACCAGATTTAAAGGGGCTTCTGTAGCAGATCTACTACCACTACTACTAAGCTTAACAGGAACTTTACCCATTGGTCAACTATTCCCTACAAGGTAAACGACTCCAGGGGGTTGGGTTGAGGACAAGTCCTTTGCAATAGCCCCAAAATGGTCGACAAGAGAAAAGGAGACAATTGAAACTCTAGACTCGATATATACAATAGCATGTATTGCGATAACCCCCTGAATTACTTGGCAAAAATGTGACTTGCTTGGTATTGGTTGTTCAATTCATCGCCACTTCAAGCCTCAAGCTTGGATCCAAGCCCCTCCAAAAAAAAGCGTTTGAAGCCGCCCGCCCATTCAATTTTAGTGTAGCCAATGCACTAAGAAATCAGTGAGCGGGAAGTGGAAGTCTTCCATGTCATGCCAGCCATGCCATGCCATGCAACCTTGCATCCGAGCATCCAATCTTGCGGGTGCTTTTTCTCTCACGGGCCTCCTTCCTCCCGCCTCCATTACTGGGCCCCCTCTGTTCCTTCAGGCTTCCCCGACCATCTCCGTCCGCCAACTTTCTCCCTCCATCTCCCTTCTCCCCCCTCCCCTGTCCGCTTTTTATTTAATTTAATTCATCCCACCTAAGAACAATCCATTCTCAACGTTGACGTCCACACCCCCTGCGCCTTTTCTGGTCTTATCAGAACCTGGTTCCTCTTTTTATTCACTTGCTCCTCTCTTCTTTCTTCCTCCTTCTTCACCGTTCGTCTTTCTTTCTTCATTACAGCTACCATAATTTTTTTTATAACATCCCAAGCGACGTCGCGTGCCGCTTCGGGTTTTGGTTCTGGTTCTTGTGTCCTTGTCGGCACTTTTCATTCCCTCATCTGAATAGTTGAAAAGTACGCGCGTCGGAAAATAAAGAGTCGCTTGCCCACAATGTTCGGTCAAGTGCGAACGAACCGGTCGACGGTCCTTATGGCCGGCACCATCATCTTCTTGGTCGCTTTTGTTAGCCTGGCCTACAACCATCTCGACACCTGGGAGCCTCCTACTGATGTGTGAGTTGTCCTTTCGAGGAACACTTGGGGATCAAAACCGATTGCTAACGATTACCACGCAGCGCTACCGATACCGAGACTTCCATCATTGGTGACACCCACGACGAGCCTAAGCAGACTGAGTCTCACCACCATGACGCTATGTCGAAGCCCGACCACCCTTCCAACGCTTCCACCGAGCTTGGTGACTACTACTTCAACCACATCATGAAGGCTCGCGTCAAGCCTACCGATAAGAAGTACGCACCTTTCGGTGCTTTCCCCATGGAGCTCCCCGGAGATGCCAAGTGGACCAGCATGGTTGGTGAGGAGCTCTGTATTATCGATCTTGACAACCGTCCTTTCAACGAGCCCGGCCAAATCTTCTCTGAGGGTCTGATGAGCTGGGACCGCGCTGACGAGACTCACGGTCTGTCTCTTGGTGTTCTGAACCACTGGCTATACGGTTTGTACAACCCCACCCAAGTCAGTTTCTGTTTTCTAACCTCTTACAGCCAAGAACCACGGTTACAAGTACTACTACGTTGACATCACCGATCCCTTTGAGGACCGCCGTAACTCCTGGAAGAAGCCCCCGATTCTGTCCAAGATCCTCAAGAAGCACAAGGCTTGCATCTTCCTTGACTCTGATGCTGTCTTCCACCACCTCGACCTGCCTTTTGAGTGGCTCATGAACTACTGGCAGCTCCACCCCGACACCAACTCCCTGGCCCTTGCCTACGACCCTACCCACAAGAACAACATGGACAAGTTCGACAAGGTCTACCTCAACACTGGTTTCATCGTTCTCCAAAACAACGAGAAGACCTTTGAGATCCTCAAGGAGTGGGAGGACTGCCCCAATGAGGGTGGCAAGCACCCCGACTGTGTCGATTTCCGAAAGAACCGCCCCGGAAAGCCTACCGATCAGGGTGGCTTCGGTACCTACATCCGCTACGATTACCCCAAGGACATCAAGGATCTCCCTTGTACTGAGGCCAACGGTTTCCCCGAGAGCAAGTCTGGATGTGAAGGAAAGTTCATCAAGCATCTCTGGACCGGAAAGAAGGATCACATCAAGGTTGTCATCGGCCAGCAAGTCCCCGGTGATCTGCTCGAGATGTTCCACAAACAGTTCATCGACGAGAAGCCCCAGTTCTTCATCTCTGAGCGAGATGTTATGGCCTGGAAGGATTAAATAATGAACATGCTTTAATGAGACGAGAGTACTAGAAAAGACGGACATGACAAAGGACGGCTTTCGAATCTTTTTTTTAATAACTGTACTTTAACTATACCATCCAGGAGAGTGGTACATCTTTTACCCCCCGAATGGGCTTCATTATGGTGTTTTTGGGAGTGTTTTGTGGTTTACAAAGGGCCGACTTTGGCTGTTGATATCGATACCAAAACATCTGGATCAATTTTTCACACCATGTATGCGACGCAATGTAATGCATTCGAGTTTCAGCATGACTCGGTTTATGAGTAATAGGAAAATACGAGTTTTGACAACAATGTCTTTAATGTCTTGTGATAGTTGTGATTGACGTGTGTTGGGGAATTTTAGTGAATCGATCGATCATGGGAATATGAGTCGATCTTAGGTCGTTTGATGCTGCCGATACTTGGTATATGGTCAGACAAATACTGACAGGTTTCAAATTATGGAATTCTAGTGTTATCATGCTGTGAGCTTAGAGCATCTATCACTTTTCTCGCGGATTGTGTTGACCATATCTGTTTTGTTTCGCTTGCCGCATCGTATCTGTACCAAATACCCTACACCACACCTGCCTCGTGATTTTATCAACATTTGTATCTAATGTGGTGAACATGAGGTTGGATAATAACACCCGGACTTATTCTGATTGGATGTAATGTCTTATTCATCTTAAGGCTACTTGCGATGTTGCTTTATCTCAACATATGGACGAGGTTTAATGGCTTTGGTGTAGACACGTTCTATCGCAATGATGCTCGAGACTCAATGCTTTTCTGTCATTGTTCCTAGTATTGACAACACATATACCACATTCTCTATACGTACAGAAAGCCACTGTATATGAACCAATATCACAAGGATGTGCAAGACTGGTCGTCTTTATCCGGTCCTGGTGATGATCTACATGGAATCAGAAACCCAACTGCCAAGACAAACCCTGCCGACTTGGCTTCTCAGCCGGACGAAACGACAATGACTAGAAACTCGATGATTCGCGCTATAATGCAGCATAATGACGGGATCAGATCATCTTGATCAACCATTTCCCCGCGTTGTAGCCAACATTGGTGGTGATCCCAGAGCCGAGGTACTCTGAACCAACAGCAACAAGACGAAATGTAACCCAAGCTTTATAATCACAAGAATTGAACAAAGTAAATCAGTAATGCTTACTTGCCGCGTCTATGATCATTAATCTAAAACCGAGCTGTTTGCGTTTGTTGTGGTGCAGCTCGTTTAAAGTCGATCACTAATCACAGAAACCAGACGGGGAAATCGCATAAATACTCCTGCGGGACACTTCCGCGCCCTTCAGAATACACCGTCGGACTTGTTGAGGTATTGTTGATAAGCAATTGATGTGTTGAAAGGTAGATAAAATGCGCATGGGATCTCATGATTGAGATACGACGGCTATAGCAAGCACATATTGTCTTATCATGGAAATTATCACGAAACAAGATGAGGGCGGCGAGGCATCGTTGGGGAATGAATCAACAACGGAGCACGATGTCGAGGTTACAAGACCGAAAGAACAACATACAGATGGACTTGTTTGGGATTCAAGTCTTGATAACCCTTACAACTGGCCCGCTTGGAAAAAGGCATTGCAAGTGGTGATGCTCTCCTCATCAGCTATACTCGCGTATGTTCACGCTCCCCCATCACTTACCACTCTAACAATGTAGATCAATTGGCACATCAATTATGAGTCCGGCCCGCAACGACCTAATGTCTGAATTCAACGTCAGTTCAACGGTCGCTCTTCTCCCCTTGACCATGTACGTCCTCGCCTTGGGCTTCGGGCCCATCATCGGCGGTCCTTTGTCAGAAACCATCGGTCGCTATGCCATTTACGCCGCGAGCGTTCCCCTAGGTGCTCTGTTTACTATCGGCGCTGGCTTCGTGCACAATATAGGTGCGCTGTGCTTCTTGCGCTTTATGGCGGGTTTGTGCTGGGCGCCTGTTCTTGCTGTCGCGCCTGGGACTTTGTCAGAAACGTTTACGCCTAAGAATAGAGGGCCTGTGTCGGCGGTGTTTATCCTCATGCCCTTCTTAGGACCTGGATTAGGGTGAGTTTATCTTGACCGAGTTTCAGAATTTTAAAACTAATGGCGTAGGCCTGTGATAGGATCTTTCGTGGTGAATCGAAAAGGATGGCGTTGGACACAGTGGACACTGGTCTTCTTTTCTATCCTCGCCATGATAGTCGCGGCTTTTGCCCACGAGACTTTTCATCCAGTCATCAAGCGCAGACTTGCAAAGAAGAATGGGTTGAAGATTGATCCCCCGCCTCCTTTGGCTGCTCGACTCAAGATGTTTGCCCTCGTGGCAGTGGTGCGACCTATTCGAATGCTGCTTTTCGAACCCATCACTGGCTTCATCTGTCTGTATGTTGCAGCCGAGTTTGGAACACTGTTTAGTTTCTTCGCCGCCGTGCCGTATACATTTGGAAGGGTATACCAGTTCTCCATCGAAGAGTCAGGGCTGGTGTTTCTCTCCATCGTCATCGGCTGTCTTCTCGGCCTCGTCACAGTCATCCTCTGCGATGTACTTTTGTACCGCAAACAAGCGAGCAAGTACCCTCCCCACCAGATACCACCAGAGCATCGTCTTTACCCATCCTTGATCGGAAGTATTGGGTTACCGATTGGACTCTTTTGGTTTGGTTGGACAGCAAGACCGGGAGTATCGTGGGCGAGTCCCGCGGCAGCCATGATCGTATTTGCTTGGGGAAATCTGTGTGTGTTTGTTAGTACGATGCAGTATATCACGGATACGTATCATGGAAATGTTGTCGCGAGTGCTGCGAGTGCGAATAGTCTAGCACGATATGGGTTTGCGGGTGTGTTTCCGCTGTTTACTATCCAGAGTAAGTTTGTTCGCGATGAGCCTGAACATATACTAACAAATTGTAGTGTACGAAAAGCTGGGGATTGATTGGGCTAGCAGTCTTCTTGGGTTTGTTGCATTGGTCTTGTTGCCGGTTCCTTGGGTGTTGTTCAAATACGGTCCCAAGATCAGGGCGAAGAGCTCTTACGAGACGGTGCAATTTAGTTGAGGATCTCGTGTTAGCTAGGTAAGCCTATAAGACTTTATGATAGCAATTGTTTGTATGATCTAAATAAAATAAATGGTATATAATCTTCGTCTTCAATGGCTAGCCTTTCGATATCCTAGGTAGCATATACATCATCACTAAAGACGACAGGGAAACGACGAAAGGACATAAAATTACAAATGTGAATAAATAAGAAGAACTCGACGTTGGAGTCAAATGAGATAAAAAGTCCATCCAATATTATGTGTGCAGCCATCCATATCGTAATTTCCTCTAAAGGCTTGTTCTGAGCGTGCTGCCAAAATCTCAAACGCAGAGAAATATTCCTGGCGATTGGAACGGAGCGGGAATGAGGCCCCGAGTCATGATCGACCCACTTTACAGAACGGCACGAATCATGCACCTCGGTACGTACTTTTGAGAATGCGGGGGCGGTCCGAGACCCACCAACCTTATCCAATATGCACGTGATATCAAATCTCTCCCGTATCAAGACAACAGAGTACTGGATACAAGAAAACAAGTTCAATGGTCTGATTCATTCAAACAAGAGTCTCTGATCGCATAGCTGGTAAGAAAGAGTTGTAGTTTCCAGTGGGGCACATCGAGATGGGTGTGTGGGGCCTGATAGTGGGGAAGCTTGCAAAACCTTGCAGAGTCCACCCAAATGCGCTATATATACACATCTTGAAAGCCAGAACAGCAACGAATCAACAAGGCAACGTGGCCGAGTGGTTAAGGCGACTGCCTCGAATTGGTTAGGTTATCGTAAGCAGTTCCCTTCGGGGGCGCAGGTTCGAATCCTGCCGTTGTCGATTCAAATTTTTTGATGAGCTTCTCGGATGAGATGGTTTCGCTTTTGGGCTGAGGATGTACCTTTTTGTACTGAGGGGCTTTCCGCATGGATTGGAGGGCCTATGGAACTGGCCAAGCTTGTCCGTGGGCGCTTGTTGGAGTGAATAACACCGTTCTGGTGATACCTTCGTTTCTGGACCGTGACACTTTTCGGGTGGACTTCTGCTGCATTTGCGCAATTTCACACACTCAAACTGTTATTTTGGACTTGCATATTGGTAAACATGTCACTTGGTTAGCCATTGGAAGCATCGAAACTAATTTGGGATTACCATATTGTTGAACATTCTGGCGATCATCTCAAATCGTTCTCGCGACGCGCAACATTCGACAGTCCCTAATGTTTAGTAGACACATCCGAGTAGCCTAGAAGTATGGCTGAAGCAACAAAACCTGACTTTAATTTTGCTCATTAAGCTTCCAAATACCTTTCTAATACTGAGTTCACCTAACCTTATCCCTCCAATGTAGCAACATGTTGTACCTTTTTTATCCCATTTGCTCAACTGTACCTCTGATTGATGTCGAAACAGATGTAAATTTCTCCAAATGAAAAAAGGTTAGGGGGCAAGGACGACTGAGCAATCTTGAGCGATCTTGACTATGGCACACCCTTCGAGAGACTGGTGGGAATACGGACTCTCGTTCTTTATTGAGTAGTAGTAGTGGTGGAGATGCAGATTCAAGATAGCACGATGCTTAGAAATCCGTCTGCACGTCTTCCTTGTCAGGAAAATCGGTCTTTTTGATACAGTGACGGGAGGATTACTCGGAGAGCGGGGAAGGCGACCGTTCCGGATAGTATGGATCCCCGGCCGCCGCGGCCGTCGCCTCTGCCCGTCCTCCTCCCGGCAAGTTAATCAGCGTTCCCGTACCACCGCCACCTCTACTACACCTGTTGGGATCAACGGTCGAGAAAGAACCGACGCTGAAATGGAGCAAGATGGGCGTAGAAGACTGCGAGAGATGTATGCATCAGTCCAGCTTCAACAAGCATCTGATTATTTACCATACAAAACCCCACCTCAGAACCTCGTGTAGTATGGTCTTGTTGTGGCCTTCAATTCCTTCGTTTATTGACCTGGTAAGTAATATCATAGCCATGTGTCAGATGACTGATAAGCACGAGAACTCAGACTCCAGGTTTAGGTGTATACGCTGCATCGTCAGGCTTCTTGGCAGAGCCATCGTTTGCTTCCGAGCGTCAAAAAAGTCTCTCTTCTTTTCCGATGCCTCGATCAGCTGGGTCCTGTCCCGGTCAATCTGTGCATAGCGCTGCGCAGCGTTCGGGTGGGTAGGGTTGTCTTGAAGATGCTCGAGGTCAGCACCGAGCTGCGCGACGCCCCGTTGTGCTTTCCAGAGGCCTGGCCGGGACCCTCTTCCTCTGAGTTTGTTGTCTCACGGTAGGACAATCTTTGGCCGGATGCGATTCTCTTGCTAGCTCGTCGTCCAGTTGTCGATAGTGACCTCCCAGCCGTCGCCGAGTTGTATATACCCATTTTTCTTCTTCTTTGGTGCTTTTGTCGAGAGCGTGCAAGACCCGACTTTCAGGGTCGATTTAACGACACCTCTAGTTTACTATCTATCTCTGCGTCTGGACGGGTCACCTTGGGGTTCCTCGCGCAGCTGCTTTTCTTCAAGGCTCAACGCCTCTACAGCGATTAAATCAGCTACCGTACAAGACAGAACATCAGTAAGTAATAAAACGAACCTGTTGATTTTGGAGGTATTTTACACGTCCAGCCTTCAGAATTGAATTTTTTGAATGAGGTGTAGACAAGACGTCCTGTAAAGTTAGCACGAAACCCACTGGAAACAAGGAAAAACCTGGGAAACCTTTGCCCCCTAGAGTATTCAGACTCGACTTGGCCAAGGAATAACTGCGCGACAGGAAGTAGATGGGAATTCGGGCGCTGACCACAATACGGTCCCAGACCTAGTCCCAGGCTGGTTTCCAAATTGCTTCTGTGCTCATTGTGAAGCCCTAGAGAAACCCACATTGAGGTAAAAGTACTCTCAATCAAACCCGAAACGGCAGCTGTGGCCATTAGGAGATCCTACTATGTCCATATTCGTTTCTGTTTATCGGTTTGTTGGGGTATGACAGAAGACAGAACAAGGGTGATTGTTGTGTTTGAGCGTGAATGGATATTTGGCAGTCGATTCTGTCATTAAGAACATCGCAGTAAAGGCAGGTATGAAGTTGTTGATTGGGCTTAGTGGACTTGCCTGAGGTTATAATGGGGTCACTCGTGCGTTTTCAGGTGAGTTTAGAATATGTTTTCAACATCGTGGCAGTAGTTACCTGCCTACGTACGACCTGGTTAATTCCTTTGTCAATTCCCTAATCCGCCACTCTGCTGCGTCTTTAAGGACTCCCGCCCTGCGTCCTCTCTACCAAAGCAACGAACAAGCGGAATGGATACGTGCAGCTTAGTGCCCACGGGCATAACAAGTTTGCACTGCTCCACGAGGTCCTCGCCTGGTCCAGGGGGCTGATTCCAAGTATGGACGAGCATCAGTCACTTGTGTGGTAACCCGCCCTGTCTTGACGCTTCCCATGCCGTCCTCGAAAGCGGGCACCATAGTTGATCCGATGCTAGACCTGCGCTTTAAGCTATTAATCCACGGCAGGACTAAGCTTATATACTAGCCCAGGAACATTTGCCACGCTTATCTCTTCCCCAAAACCGCCATGTCCCACGTGCCTCTTGGCTTACAGCAATGGCGCACCCACGTTCCCAACAAAGATCTACACGTGCATCACCCGCGCATCGCCGTTGGATCCACCACCCCTACTCAGATCTACAGGGTTGATGATCCCGCTTGTCTTGGCGCCGATTAGAGTCTCCATTCGTCACCGAGAGGAAATGAAACTCACGCGAATGATTTACCGTCCGGGCTTGTTTTAAGCTTAAAAGACGACATGAAACCCAATGCAACTTTGAGGTTCTACAGACGGTCCTGATCTTTAACAATGATTGCCAAGTCTTTCCTCGTTCAGCTGGCTTTATTGCCTTGCCTGACTATCGGTTCGTCTCTTTCGCCTAGAGCAAAGTCATTTGATTATGACTCTCTTACACTAAGAGAAGTCGGCGCTCGCAACACCCTTGTAAGTGAATATCAGCTGTCTAGCTGAACACTCACTGACATGTCCAGGACTGGCGTGTGTGGCTCGAGAAAGATGGCCAGCCAATTTCCTTCTGGCACGATATTCCTCTGTACCCTGAAAAGGGCAACAATCGCATCGTGAGCTACGTTGTCGAGATTCCTCGATGGACTGATGGCAAGATTGAGACCCGTCGCGATGAGCCTATGAGTACGTTTCACCCAGACCCAATGAACAATAAAAGTCTGACCACCTGTAGACCCCATCTTCCACGATGACAAGAAGAAACTACCCCGTTTCGTGGAAAGTGTATGGCCTCACAAATCCTACCCCTTCCACTACGGATCTATCCCCCAGACATGGGAGAGCCCCAACTTTGACCACGACTTTACTGGATATCCTGGTGACAACGATCCGATTGATCTGTTTGACATCAGCGAGGTGTAAGTAATATCCTTGATTGAAGCGACATGCCTGATTCCCAGTATAGTCCTGCCCACGTTGGTCAGGTCAAGTCTGTCAAGGTTCTGGGCGGACTCGCTCTCAACGATGTGAGTTTACGATGCACTAATACTACGCATTTACTAACCTCTCTAGGGTGGCGAGACTGACTGGAAAGTCATCGCCATCGATACCAAGGACCCCCTCGCTGAGCTCGTTGAGTGTAAGTAACTCACTCCTATGCAGTCCCAAAATTAACATTCCCAGCCGTCGAGGATCTCGAGAAGTACCGACCTGGCCTCGCCAAAACCTTCTATAACTGGTTCACTGTAAGTCCTCCACCACCGCCATCATCAATGTCGCTAACACTCTCAGTACTACAAGGTCGCTCGTGGTGACGATGTCCTTGAGATTGTAGGAGGAGACTACCAGAATGCCAAGTTCATGGCCAAGACCATCAAGAGCAGCCACGGTGACTGGCAAGACCTCGTGCGCGGAAAGGTCGACTCTAACGAGATCAACTACAACCAGACCAGCTCCAAGAACTACAAGAAGAGCTACGTCAAGAGCAAGGATGCTACTAAGAAGTTTGGCCTTCCGGTTGAACCTAAGATTCTTCCTGCTGCCGAGAGACCGGCCAAGTATGATCTGTGGTACTATTTGGACAAGGATTACAAGTTGATTGAGCTTGGCAAAAAATAGACCTTGGGGATGTTTTCGGCGGATTGAACAATTTGTTGAAGAGACACTTTACCGCAGAGGCTTGTGAGATATTGCGCTGAGATGCTCGTATTGGCCGTCGAATCTGTAATAAAGATTAAGTTCGCATCTTCCGTGTTGGTGAATACATCATACTCGTGGTCTCGACGCCACTTTGAACTTCAGAGAGATAAAGTCTGACAGGTAACGACAGTGGAGAACATGTAACTGTTCAAAATGCGTAGAGATATGGATGGAGGTAAGATATTGGCTTCAAAATGGTTGATGAGTGGGTGTACTCAGGAAAGCACCATAAAGTTAACTAATACCAAGACTCCGAAACTCCGTGAACGATGACCCTCGCAGACAGTGGTCGTCATTGAGATTACAGAAAAAGGATAAAGCTATTATCTTAGACCTCATCGAACGCGATCAAGTCCTCCTCGAAGGAGGGGTCGACAGGGACTTCAAAAACTTCATTGATAAGAATCGCATTAGGATCGTTTAGAAATAGCTTCTGGTAAGACTCGCTCCGATTCTCCTTCTCTAGCTCCTTATGGCTATGGTCAGTGATGTATTTTGCGTCAGGGTGTGGTGATGGGTTGAATACCAGATTCCTGTGGTTTTGTTGCCGGTGGTACCTTATGACTTTACGTACCCATTCATGCATGTCTGACAAAGCACGAGGCTCCCCGGGCTTTGCACGAACAACATCCTTCTGGAACTGTATGAAAAGTGGCCAGTATTGAAGGTAGTAGCAGTCAATTTTGCTGAAATGGGACAATTTGAGCAAGGCTTCTTCGTTATACTTGCCGGTCATCACGTCCCAGAGACCCTCCACTTTAGGCATCCTGTTCCAGTCATACATCTTAATATGTCGATAAAGAAAGATATTTGATGTGTTCGTATCAGTGGTTTCGAGATAGATCTTTAGATGTTCCCAAAAGAAGTAGTTGGTGTATGGTTGAAGGTGGAGGAAGAAGGGAAGAGACAAAACCAATAGACAAGCATACTTTATGCGCCTAGGAAGGTGATTGAGTTTTTAATTCGCGACAACCTTTTACGTGAGAACTCTGGGTGTATCATTGCTTAGAAAGTACGCGTATGGGATACAGAATTCACAGTGAGTGAAGGCATGATTTGAGATGTGGAACAATTGCAGAAGTTCCTACATGTTGACTATAGAATGTTGTCTGGTTGCCCAGTGCATTCTCTCATTCTTAATCATCTCAGTTCATATATTGGTCTCAGAGTTTAATTATTACTTAGCACATGAGTCTTCATCGCAAAGTTAAAAGCAATCACATGGTTGAACCAGGGAAGAGGTCGATGTGAGTTCCTAATCTTCGAGAGGGCAAAGATCTCAATTTATTGTGCGTACAGAAATGTCAAATGCGTACTTCTCTCAAGGTATAATCAAAAAGACATAAAGCATCTAGCAAGCAAAATCCATATTCCAACTGTTGGCTTGTGCCGGTCTTCCGTATACGCAGCTCAACATTATCCCAAAAGACGCATAAACATGACCGATACAAGGACCCAGAAGCTTCGTTAACAATGCAGATGATACAAATAATGCTGAGGTTGCAGATGACGCAGATGACGCTGATGGTGTAGAATGTTGAATGTGACTCGTGAATGAAGTGGATAGCTAAAGAAGCAGACCCTCGAAACGACAAGTTATGCTTCGAAAACAAAATCTGCAAAAGTCAGGCATGGTGAAACCCCGTTGCTGTGTGTTGATGAAGAAGCTCTGCAAGAGTTTGTACTGATGTATTCCGGAGCCTTTGAGATTGTTGCAAGATCGCTGTTATCGAGCAAACAGAAAGAGGATAAACTCGTAGTGTTGAGTCTAATCAAACGAGATCAAATCGTCTCCGTCGAAGAAGATATCTGAAGCAGCACGGGCAGCAGAGCTCTTTGCAGCCTCTCTTGCAGCAGCCTCATTCTTAGCCCTTTCAATCCACGAGGCCTCAGACTTTGCAATAGCAGCTTCGATTGCAGCGGCTCGTTCTGCGGCACGTCTCTCATTGGCTCGATAATCGATAGCTTTCGCCTCAGCGGCGCGTTTTGCTGCAGCTCTCTTCTCCTCGGCCTCTTTCGCAGCTTGCCTTACAAGAGCTTGCGCGTCGAGAGCGGCCTGATGTTCTTCTTTCTGCTGATTATAGTTAGCAGTGTTCGTTACATTAGTTTATAACTGGGTAAATACCTTTGTTTCCTCCTCTTCATATTCCATGAGGAGTTCGACAGCCCAAGACTGTATAGCCTTGGGGGCTTTCCAGTGACCGGGCTTGGTTCCGACTACCTTTGTCAGGAACTGGCGGAAGATCTGGTTATCCTCCCACCGTTGACAGTCGGAAAAGTCGATTTTCATCAACTTATGCAAGGTGGCCTCTGTGTAGTAGCCGTTTACCAAGCGGCCGAGTTCCTTCTGTGTGAGATCAATGCTCAACATGTTGACAGATGGATAGAGAGACAAGATGGAAACAAAGGTGATGGGTGATGGGTGATGAGCGATGATTGATGAGTGTGTGAGTACAAAAGAATATGAGCGAGTATGAGTGTGGGATATCCAAGATAGATTGTTATAGAAAAAGTTAACAATTTGTGGTTGGTAAGGAAGAAAAAGACAAGAGACAGAATGGGCGACAGACATGATTTATATAGGAGTAATGATTCAAAATCAGTAAGCCAGAGAAGCTTACCATGTTTGATAATCAGCAGAAGTGTTAACCTTGTTCGTGATGAAACCTTCTTTCGTTGCCAGGTGTACATGTAGTTGACTCACAGATTTGAGTACGACAAGGCCGAACAAGCCACATTGTGAGCAAGATAAAGTCGTGTTCCCCATCAAACTAGATTTTCATCTATTTCTCGAAGAACCTTGAGTATAAGCTTCGTTTGCCTGTCGCATTCGTCCACTGGGAGACAAGACATTTAACTGCTCTCTTGCATGGTCAATAACACCCCCTCCATTTCAACTCTAGCATACTCTGCTTGCCCCTTTTTAGTTCAGTAGTTTATACTTAAAATAGGTTTCAAGACCTTTTAGTTTATGATCAGGGGGGCAGTCGAAATAAAGGGTTTGTCGAGTAATAATTAGCCTTGGACAATGCCGTGGTGCATATGCAGGCCCAGGTGTTTGACACTGCCAGGAACTGTCACTTGGTGAGGAAAGGTCGAACGCACATTGACCTTTCCCCCTCATCCTAGTAAAGCAGAATCTTATTCTTCTTTCCTATTCTCACTCATCCTTCTGGCTTCCCCACTGAACTTTCTCTCTCATACAATCCATCATTTTGGAGAACGAGCAGTCCAACAATATTAACAGCCCCAAGAGTCTATATCGAGCAGTTGTCCGAGCACCTTGCTACGATGACTGACTCTTGGGGCTGTTGATCTTGTTGGACTGCTCCCTCTCCCATTAGCAGGCGAAAACTTGGGGACGATCCCTCCCAACCTTCTTCGTATGTACCACCCTGTCTCGAACTTATCTCACACCAACTCATATCCTGGCTTGCTATCAGCCTCCGAACTCACAGCCCCGTCCGGGGGAGAAAACCAAAGAGGCCGGTTGGTGCCTTAGGCCTCGTCGTGGAGTAGGGCCTCTTTGGTCGGTCAACCAGAGAGGTCAAAGTTGGGCAGCTTCGGCTATGGCTGTATCTCAGGCCAAATCCCAGCCTCACTTTGGGGAAGCAACCAAAGAGGCTGGAGCTGAGCCATCGCCTTGAGCCTCACCCTGGGAAGGGCCTCTTTGGTCAGTCAACCAAGGAGGCCCAGGTTGAGCAGCTGCAACTCCAGCCTCAGGCCGATAGGCCAAAAAGACTCGTCCCTTCTACTCTGTCTGTCACAAGGCCAACCACACTGCCGATGAGTGCCGAAACAACTGTAAGTCAATTCTGTCTGCCCTGCCTATACTGCAATGCTGCAATACTAATCTTTTTCTTAGCCCGCAACATCCGCATTATGCATTGTTTCTGGCGGTTCTTCTCTTCTCCCACCGGTTGATGTGGTAAGCCAGTCATTACTTGATCAATATGGAATACTGAAAGAACACAACTAATTATTATCTTCTAGGACGCTCTATTTAGATCATGAAAAAAGGGGGGAAGGGGGGACCAAGAAGGAGAAGAGAAGTGGTGCAGCTACAAACCAGATGAATATCACAAAATAATCTCACTGCTCTACTCTAGGGGATGCTGAAAGCATAAGAGACTAAAACATCAAGTCTACTCATGCTATAAATGCGAGACTCTTGGATCATTTATTTCTCGTATCGTAACAAAACTCTTAATCATGTCGTATGCGTGCTCTCTCTAGACTGGCCATCTTGACATTCATCTGTTTCCTCTCCCGTGCCGTTTATATATATGGACATCTAACTCTCCAATGCAATCAAATCGTCATCGTTGAAAACATGTTCCCGAGACGTGACAGCTGCCGCGTATTCAGACTTGAGCATAAGCTCGATTCGCTCCCTCTGTAGATAACACCAGTCAGTTTAACGTCCACAACCATCCTAAAGACAAAAACTGACCTCAATCTTTATACGGATCTCGTCCATCTTCTGCCTTCCAAATTCCGTGACACGCTTGTACTGTATCGTCGGCGAGGGGCCGTAGGGCCCGGGGGGGCTTGCGACGAAATCGTCGAACCACAGGTACGTGGAGAAGTATTTGTATGCTTGTGGTGAAAGCCGCGCGAGCTTGATTGCGATGAGCCAATAGATGTTACCTTCCTTAATGGCTTGTATTTCTCGTTTGTTGAAGAGTACGGAAACGTTGGTCATGGTGGGCGCTGAACAAGGCGGATCGGAGGAGAGGCTTCGAGATGGACGCGAACAAGGCGGATGGAAGCTGTTTTGGTGATGTTTAATTCAACAGAAATGATCATAATGGTTCATTGTATTGTACAAAACTTTGTTGGAGAGGAGAAAAGAGAGAAGGGAAAGAGAGAAAGAATGGAGGAGGGAAGGAAGAAAGCGACCGTGGCAGTGACAAACCAGGCAGGAGAGCTAAAATGCCCAACACCGTCGAGACTTACTCAGCATCTCGATAGGTATATATACAAGGAATAAATAAAAGAATGAGTATTTCACTTATCTAAATAGTATCCAGGGTTGATGCAGTCCAGTATTATATAGTCCAGCGAGCTAGTCATCCAGAAGATTCCTTAGGCTTGTTTTACAGGCAATCTACTAACGCGCAAACATGATCACATAACTAACAAATACCAAATTATCAGATGCTACAAACTGATGTGCCAGGAATTTTTGTTTCAATCACTGAAATCTATTTGTGCAGTAACTTGAGTGTTCGTAATCTGTATTGAACAGCTACCCAAAACGCTTGCATCAAGCAAGCCCCATTTATATAGTCAAAAATATGTACATGTAATAAAGATAAATCCTCGCCCTAGCATCCTCTCCAAACATCCACCCTTAGCCCTAGATGCACTGGTGGTAGTAAGGGTTGTGCTCAACACACTTGAAAGGCTTCTCGCACTCGGTAGGGCCGTTGTAGTTCTTGCCGCCGCACTGGTAGTAGTGCTTGACAGGACCAGCGTTACCGGTTCCAATGGGGCCAGCTGGGGCGGTACCGCTGGGGACTTGGTAGGCGGGACGTGTCTCGGTGTTCCACCTGTATGTGTAGGCAGAGGTGGTTCGAACAATGGGAGCACGGGTGGGAGCTGAAGTGGCGGCGGTGGAAATGGCAGCGGCTGTGGGTTCAAAGTCGCCATCTTCGCACTCGTCGTCATCGACGGGGGCAGGGGCAGGGGAAGAGCCATCTTCCTCGCAGTCATCATCACCATCGTAGACAGGGGCCTTTGTAGGGAGCGTCTCTGTGCCGTTGGTGGGGATCACATAGGTAGGGAAGGGAGCCTCTTCACTCTCGCAGTCGTCATCATTATCGTCAACATTGGTGTAGACAGGGCCAAGAGCAGTGCGACTAGCCATAGTGGTGGTAGGAGCAGAGTTGTTCGTCAGGGAGGTGGAGGGGTACACAGGCTCGTCAGTCTCGGGGATATCGTCGCAGTCGTCAGTGTAAGCAGGCTTGGTCCTGGTCAACATGGTAGTAGGAGCAGCAGTGGTCACGACGGGAGCAACAGTGCTGGAGATAGGAGCGCCAGTAGCAGCGGCGGCGAGAAGGCTGGAGACACTGGTCCAAGCAGGCTTCTTCTCGTACTCATCGGTGTACAGGAGAGCTTCGCCGGCGCCCTCGAAAACACCAGGGATCCAGCTGTACTTGTCGGTGATACCCCAGACTGTAACTCCAACACAACCCTTGACATCGAGACAGGCGCCGACAGCATTAGCGTAGTCGTCTCCCTGCTTTGCCAACTCAGCGGCAGAGGCTGGAACGGAAGAGTGGCGGATGTCGAGCTCAGTGAACGCGACCTCAACATCGAGGGAGGTGAATCGCTCAAAGACAGTGACGAGCTCTGAGCGAGAGGGGGTTTCGCCGACAATGAGATGGCCCTGGAAACCAACACCGTCAATGGGTGCGCCGGCCTTTTGGAGGATCTCGACAATTTCAACGGCGCGGTCGGTCTTCTTACCGTTCTGTTCGAGGTTGTAGTCATTGTAGTACCTGGGATTGTTAGAGATGTTAAGGGACGCATTGGCAAAAACTTACAGCTTGGCCTCGGGATCAGCCTTCTTGGCGGCGTTGAAGGAGATAGCGAGGTAGTCAGTTCCAAGAGTCTGGTAAAAGACACTATCTCGCCACTCGCCGCTGTCGTCAATAGCCTCGTTGACAACATCCCAGGCGTAGCAGTCACCCTTGTAGTGCTCAACAACATTGGCAATGTGCGCCTCGATGATCTCGGTCAGTTCAGAAGCAGAGAACTTTCCAGCAGAGACTGTAACTGTTAGAATACCATCCTTCGAACAAGCACCCTCGAACAGAACTCACCCCAGTTTGGCAGCTGGCTGTGCCAAGTCAAAGCGTGGCATCGTAGGATCTGGCCGTTCTTCTTGGCAAGATCAGGAACAACATCGGCAGTTTCGTATTTGAACTCGTCGCGGGTGGGTTCTGTTGAATCCCATTTCTGACCGTTCTCGGGGACGAGCTGGCCAAACTCTTCAACGTTGTCGGCGAGTTTGGCGTAGGCGGAATCGCTCAGATAGCCGTTGTCGACTGCACTACCGAAGTACTTGAGGCCAGCGGCCTGCGCTAGGCTGTGAAGCTGGGCTGAGACTGGGCTCGAAGCCAGAAGGCCAATAAGGGCAGATTTGTGCATTTTGACTGATGAATGAATGACTGGATACAGCTAAAGCGAAAAAGAATTTATATGGTCTTTTCAAAAGAGTGTAAAAGGGTGAGAGAAAAGAATGAATGAACAATAGCCACAGGCGTATCTGGGTTGATCAGTAGCCGACCATTCTTTGGTGATATATACATACGTTTTGAGCATTTACACCTTCAGCCTGGGACTCGTAACCCCTGCATCGTCAACGATTTCCATCGTCCCAGTTCCTGCAGATAATATGAGCATCCTTGTTTTTTTTTGTCGCGGTAGAATATCTTCCGTGCATTCAGAGTCCCTTGTCGCATCTCCGCTTCGTCTCAGGTCTATGAGCAAGGGGCTCGGGCTGGGTTCCGAAAGAGCTTATCATGAGGGGATCGATGCAGGTTTGTGGTGATTATCCGGATGAAAACTGGGATGTTCGGCAATGTCAGCAGTAGTGGTGGAGTTTATGTCATTTAAACCCTTGTTGAGGTGGTGGCATGTTCAGGAACAAGGCACATGCGGGTAAAGAGGAACGAGCGGCGGTTAAATATTGTGCATACTGTATGTATACTCCTCGCACTTGCTAGCATCAACTCTTTCAATGGATGAGGACTCTCAAGCAATAATAATGTACCTGATCGATTGTCGAAATATGGTACCTGTCGATCCCACCCACCCACACATTCATTCCCCTTCACGTTTCAGATACCCGGCGCTAATAAACATTCGTATAGCTTATTTTTTGACTTCTTGATTTGAGAAGAATAACGGTAGGATAATCTGTTACAGATTGATGGAGTGCTGATTAACGAATCTCGGTTAATGTCTTGAAATGCGTATCGTCGGTGCCACTTCTGGGGAAAATTCATCCCAACTCCATGTCCTCCCATATAGACAGGTGAATAGGCGAACATGACTTGTTTGTGTGTGCCGTATCAATTAGCATTTTCCCAGGGGTCTTGTCAGGAATTGTTCTCGATCATTCGAGGTCCACCTTGGCAAATGCATCAATGGCAGGGTGTCATTCCAGTTGAGATATACATACAGAGTACACCAACAACCCTTGAACCCAAACTCAGTCAACAGGAAATCAATGGCCAATGATCAGATCTAACTTGGGAAAAAAGGGATGAAAGATCAAATTCACAGTCACTATCAAGATCACGAGGATTGGACTTTTAGGATCTGAACAATATCACCATCTCGTTTGCGCTTACCCTACAGATGCCTTATCTCACATAGGTACCTTACAGAGCAATAAGACAGCGACATCACCGAAAGCATAAAGCAAATACCAGTAAATAAATGCCATAACATAGCAAGGGTTATGTCCAAAACGCCACGAGTCTAATGCTATATACAATGCGGCCTCTATGCAAAAAGGCCCTTTAGAAATACAGTCGCTCCATTCACTTGCCTCTATCATTCGCGACCCAGTCGCTCCTCATCATCTTGCGTCAACTCGTACGCAGGTCGAAATCCTTCCCCATTCTGTCCCTGTTTCTTTAAATGCGGGTTTGGGTGAGTGTCTTTTATTCCACCTAGACTTGTGTAGCCTTGATCGTAAAGGGGACAGTACTCGATTCCTAGGTGGCGAATAAACTAAAAATGTTAGCATCAGACGAACGACAGATTGGTAGAAGGAACATACAGCCCAGATTTGTACTGTTAGCAATGTCGTTAGTTTAATTCAACTTGGAGCTTCAATGGGGTTACATACCATAATGCCAATCAATTACAGGATGTATTCTCATAAACGACGGCCAGCCAGCGTCCGTCGGGTCGAAGAAAGTCAAGTTCTCGCCATGAGGATCTGTCCTTCTCGTGCCGACAAAGACAGCCTTGATACTCGGTCGTTCCTCTAGGTATATCTCGAGACCCTTCTTCATAGGTAGCACATAGCGCGCAACTTCGAGACCGTACTCGGCGCTGGATGTCTCGACGAACTCGTCTACTTCGGGAAAGGGATGCGCGGCGACGATGTATACGCATTGAAGCTTTTCGGGGGGTGTGATGGCCAAGGCGCCGTTGGTGGAAGGTTCGGGGGTTGAGTAGTAAATGCGACCCATGCGTGCGAGGATCACGACAAGGAGGACGAGACCTGAGAGTGTCAGTATACTCTGCAAATTGACTGTCGCGCAGTTGTAGAGCCCTCCTTCGGAACGATAAGTTTGAAGAGCTCTCGTTTGTGATATGCGACTTACAGTCCTTTCCTCCATTATATGATAACGATATTTGTTCCGGTCTGCGCACGTCAGCATCCGCCGCCCATACCCGCCAATCTTGCCGAACGTACCGATATCTATGTAGAGCCTCGTCAACTGCCTCTATCGACTTGCGAACTTGTTCCTGGACGTCGCGCAGTATCTGTGTCTCGGGCTCCTCCGCAAGAAACGCTTCGACTTTGTCTCTGAGCTCGAGACACTTGTCGCGCAGGGAGCGGGGTGGCGGGGTCGATATCATGATGGGCACTAAGATGCCTCGGAACTGTATATTTGGTGGTGATTTTTTTTTAATTTTAGAGAAGAGTTCGGTTTATTGGAAACGCATGTAGGCGACGGTTAAAAGTAAATGGGGATCGGGTCTTGTGGTAGAAGCTTCATTCGATAGCTCCGGTTTCGCCGCACGGCGATTTGTAAGTATATATGTACAGTATAGGTGTCAGTCAGTCAGTAATGCAGGGTATCCTCATGGATGCCGAGGGACCACTTGAATCACGTGCGCTACTGTCAGCAGCTTAAACATAGCATCACGTGAGGAACCTCGACAACAATGAGATACGGAATAATTGACTACAGACTGATTGATCACTGATTTTTTTTTCTTGTCACAAGTTTAGAGAAGTGATGTAGTTATATGTCTATTCGCTGCGCACTACCAGAGAAAGAAGAAGGCTGCCTGGAAAGCTGTTGTTTCCAGGATACCCGTGATGCCAAACCCTCTACCGTTAAGCCTCTGTCCTGTCTGCTGGACATAAAGCCAGTTCTCTATCCCCCTATTCTTCTCTTGTCCATCTCCTTAACAATCCAGCTGCTGCTTGGACTGTAGTAATGGCTTTCGTGTTGGCGTTTTGGAGTGAAGAACATGATCTCTTTTTCCAAGCATCCTTTGACCGAGGAGAATGATAGCTTCATGGGCTACACCTGCGGGTTCCTCTCTCGGAAGTCCAAATCTGCCTTTAAGGTGACTGTGACTGGGGTCAGCTTGCCGTACTGATCCCCAGGAGCACTCTCCCAGAGGCTTCCGTCAGCAGCCCGAAAAGTATAGACTCCAGTGTCTGAATCATAGCTGATACAGGTCATGCCTTATGGAAGGCGGCCACGATATGTATCGAAGCTCTGGATACGAGACATTATGTCGGTGGTGGCCGGCGTACTCTCCCGTATTATGGTAGTACATGTCGATGAAGAGATAGTACAGGGCGCAGTAAGAAGCCGTGGCGTATTGCTACCATCTATATGGCTGCTAACCTCTCCCGGGACGTTTTCTGTTAATACCAGCGACTCCAACGTAAAAGATCGATGCAGATCCGAGCGAGAGTCGGGGGGTCTGCCGCTGGTATTGCGATTATCACCAGCATCATGAGGAGCCTGGAGTTCGAGCGTACCAGCCACTCACAGGAGTGAGTTTGAATAGAAAAGCCTAAACAGGTTGTTGTATGCCCCAGCCGGCTTCTTCGCCTGGTACCCTTCATTCGCAATTAGGAACTCAGAACGGAATGATTCCAAGCCAGGGATGTCATAAACATACGCGGCGATCTTGCACCTTGCAGAGGAGCCCCTTGTCCTTATTTGTCATACGGGTCCTTCTTAGTATGTGATTTTGAAGCCGCACGGTTGTCTTGTTGGTATAGCTTCGTGCTGCGATTCTGTGACCGCTCGTTTAACAAGCTTCTTGGACCACGATGACATCAGCCCATCGCCGTACCACCGAGATCCAGGCACAAGCACAAGATGGTTTTGCCTCTGCTCAGAAAAGAGCCCCTAAAAAGCTTCTCATCACAACTTAGACGACAGTCTCGTACGTTTGGGGCTTTTGAAGGCAACCACATCCTCGTGTCCACCACCTGCGAGTTTGATCTCGACCGTGGCGCCGTAACCATCGTTAAGCTTCTCTCATTCCTGTGGCGGTATTAGTTGACGGCGTGTATAGAAATATTAGAAGACCCACGAGTTATAGTGTTAAATAGCATCACAGGATCAACAGTAGCATCATGCCACTTCCACACGAGATCCGACGGGGCATACAGGCAGGCCACGTATCCGTCTCCTGGACCATGCGCCCTCCTAGCTTCATAGAATCAGAAGTTACACATGAAACAGGATTAGTCTTTTCCAGGGAGCAATCTACCTTTGACCGTCTGCTTGTAGAGTCTACAAAGCTAATAGCTTCTGTTCGCAGCCAGAGTTTAGTTCTCTATTCAGGAGGTCATAAGAAATTTGTATGAGAGCTGAATTATCTGGCTGGCAATCCACATTGGTTCGAATCGTATCGAGGACTGTTTCGGTACAGTTGGGTCAAAATCGTTCCGTTTTCGTTGTAACAGTAGCCCAACGACGTCGCAACGCTGATCATCGTCGTCGTTGTGGGCTTCTGAATTAAATACGGCTCGTCCCATATAGGAGAGCTCTTACTTTAGGTGTTCAGTAGGAAGTCCGACTGGTGTCCATAGAGCTGACGGCTTGCTTCCTGTTCTTGCTGGGATAACCTGAGACGCAGAGCAGAACTCGCACATCCAGATTTCGTAATCTCTCAATGCACTGGAACTATTTACCATAAGCGCCGTAGCAGTTGACAAGAACTTGAGCTGTCGTCGTCAGGGGCTTTGTCGCCAGCGTCTCTGTAGTCAGGGGCTTCATCATCGATACGCGGCTTGGGTCAGTATTAAAAACAAGCGACACTAGAGTAGACGAGCTTCTTTTCCACGTTGAAGTGCCCACTGCTCCTGACGAACAAGATAAGGCAGGCATGTCCGCTTAAAATAACCAAGAACAGGGACTCGACCGCAATTTCGTCATAAAGTGACCGAAACGCTTGATCCTTATTAAGTAATGCGAATTTCGGTCCATCTGGCACAATCATCGTTGGCAAGGCATAAGTAATAATCTTGAGCCTAAGCTCAAGAGGCAATCCAAGTAGTGTAGCGTTAGCCATCTTGCTAAGCCTCTTTGCTCCAGGCAGAGTTAGCAAGTCTGACCTTGGGGACGGCAGTTGAGGTTCTCAAGAGGCCTGTCGCCGAATACCTTCCCTCTAATGGGTTCATAGCCTAGAGGAACCTGTGTGGGTAAGAATCTTGATCTAGGGAGGGTATGAACTGGCCGGAAATCTGGGTACACATTTCGTTCTTCACTTTGCTCTTTCTGATTCTGCCCTCAGGATCCTTCAGATCACGGGGAAATTGAGCTCGTCCTGTGTCATAATTTCATACCCCTTTTCCGGATTGGACAAGAACTCTAAGGCTTCTTTCGGTGTACGTATCGCGGCCACCGAATTGAGAGGGGCGGCCTGTCTGCCAGTTCCAGGGCATGTGCAGTACGCAGTTGCGTTTCTAACGAAACTAAACCCTGGCAATTGTGGTAACTAGTATTGCAATCGGGGTTTTGTTGCTGCCAAGTCTCATTGTCGCATGTCAGAAACATGTAATCTGAGAAGATCTTTGGCTTTTGGAAAAATCTCGACTTCTGATGTTTTGTGCAAACTCATTGATCTTCACAAGGTGCTGGTGAAAGAAATTCTGATCAAGTGTGCTCGGTCGCTGGGTCTCGGAGGTCTCGAACAGCAGACTTCAAGGCCGAACATGGCGCGCCTCTCTCCATCGCGTTTTGCGTCGACACAATTTGGAAGACTGAATGACGTATCAGCCCTCCCCCAGTGTCTGACTGATATTGGAAAACGATAGTGTCTCGGAGATCAGAAGATCTTCACACGCAACGTCGATACGGAGGGTTCGGATCGTTTCGATACATTGAGCAATGCCTCCGCAGGATAGCCCCCGGCTGAACCGATCGACGTGAACGGGTCAGAAATTGTGGTGGAGTTCCCGAGCTCCTCGAGATCTTCGACGAGACTTTGCGATACTTGTTGTACTTCGCATCGCGTTGCTCAGAGGTCAATTCGTGATCAGAGGGTGCGTCCTCATCTTCGCTCGAGATATGAACCTCAGAAGTCTTGTCTTCGTTATCCTCCTCTCCTTCGCTGGAAGGCGCTTCGGATTCGGGATCTGAGCCGCGTTCATCCTCAGGGCCGGGGGAAGCACCAGGTTGAGGGGGTGAACCAGGCTCCGAGACTGAAGGAGCATCATCGGGCATTCATTCGCTTATAAGCCAGGAGTGGTAGCAGAGACGTTTGTCGCAGAAACACTTGCGGACTATTCACTCGCTCGTAAAGGACATGAAGGCTTGGTGGGTGTTTCGCAAGACCAACAGCAGAACAATACTACTCGTAGCCGATCGTTGAGAAGCAGTAACAAAACCTGATGATAAGTCTCAATCTCTATGATCGACGAGTCAGCCTGAGACCTATGCCATGTATTTTTGACCGACCCTAACCCTAATCTTTGTCGTTGATCAAGGGTTTAATCCTGAGCTCAATATGCTACCTTGGATGTTCCTGACCTCGGGTCCAAAATAACCAGCTTGTGCCAGCCGGAAATCGCCAGCACACCTCTTCGGTGGATGCCAAAGTTGAGTGTGGCCTCGGCGCCAGAGCTAAGTGCGTACCTGTGATAGTATTCGGAGCTTAGCCTCCGAAGCAATAGTTCCCTTAAGATCGTTGGATCGTCATTCTGCCCTGTTAATTCAGTTCTGAGCGTAGCAGGTACTTCTGATTTCGACACATTTTATCCTGAGTTCAAGTGTTAGTAGTGTTGGAAGAATCAAGATGGAAAGCACTTACCCATGCCTTGACGGCCATTAGCTCCAAAAGCCACAGCCTCTGCTGTGATTCACTGATGGCTCAGGTGAGGTGAACCACCTGAGCCATCAAGACATTAATCCTTCTCCATTGCCAATTTGGTCACCGAGATAGAACTCCTATGGGTGTGCTGGATTTCCTGGTAGAGAATACCAAGAAGTCGTGAAAACTTTAATGAAGTTCATGTCAGCAGGTGACTGCAGAACAATATGATCAGGGACCAGTTCTGTCCTCGAGTTCCATAGCATCCCCCACACGGTTTTCCATCTGGTCGTCGGTGGCCTACGGATCAATCCGCAATTCAGGATATGAAATAGTCGATAGCTTGTAGTAGATGGTAAGCTGGTCGAGGAACGCTCATGACTCGGGATTTCATACTCCCATGGAAAAACTGAACCTGTCGCATCCAGTTTCCTCCAGGTTCGTACATGCTGCAATCCTCCTTGTCAAAATGGGTAAGCTGGTGGATCGCCCAGGCTCTCTCCATTTCGGCAAGGTCTTCCATCCCAACCCACCCCGACAGCCCAGACGCCATCGGCGTCTTGAGTAAACATAACGCAGAATAGCTCAGCCGCTCGGTCCCGGTAAAGCCGGGAAAATGACAGCGTGATGCACATCTATTGGCTCATGCGGTATTTGGCAAGTACCAATAGACGTCGCATGCACCGCACAGAAGGTAAGACACCGTTTCTCAGCTTCTCTCCATAGTGAGCGCTTCGTGGAACGTACAAGTCCGAGTTCCGTTATGTGGCGACCAAGTATGTCCTTATTATAAATGCCATGGTCCCCGTTGCTTGCGTCGATTATTGGACTCGGAGAAAGGACGACGGCCACATTTACAATGATACTTGGCGCTGTTGGAAACGTTCGACGTGATGGACCATGGTGATCTGATGGATGAAATGGCTGCCTTACGACGCTTCGAGTTTCGATTTATGAGCGATAGTGCTGACAAGAGGTCGGTCGGGCCTTGTATTGCTGGCGTACCGCTTAGCAGCATGGTAAAGAGACTCTCCATCGGTATGGCGCTGCTGTTCTGGTTGATGTATACTAGCAGTGCTTTCTGGATAAAACTATCCTTTCTTGATAGCGTTGAGCTTGTCTAGCAGACTTGCCTCCTTATCTTCTCTGCCATCTTTAAATGCCTTCTTAAGCTTTCTTTGAATAGACCGCTCTGCTATAAGGCCTTTGGTCTCAGTAAGAAGAAGGTTTTGCAAGACACTAGCCTTAATTGTATTTAACTGCTATGTAGAGACAGCAATATTGGGTATAGGACGACTGCTGTATGGGACCCTCAGATATGTTGCAAAAGGGACATGAGCATTAGGGAAGACGTCTGAAAGTCTCTCACGAATGACACGCAATGTGCGCCCACTTCGCAGCCAATCTCTCAAGCGCCAGATACCTTTGCGAGAACGCGTCAGACCCAGTTCTTCACGACGGAGAACAGGAAGAGTATGAGATATTCCCACACACTTACGTATGTCTGTCCAGACCTTGGCGTGTATTGTTCTCAGACGATACAAGTGATTAGATCGAATCGCTAGTACTAACCTTGCGGGTACCAGAGAATTTATTCACTTGAGCAAAAAGCCCAAGGTAGTGTTTGGTGAGATGAAAAGGAACCGTTCCTTCGCCGAGGTTTAATCTCGTCCCAGTCTTCTTGGGCTCCGAAAAACAGTACATTCTCGTTTTCGCACCAAAGTGCTAACGCGCCCTCCTTTCGGTGCTGCTGGGTCTCACTGCGATGTCCGTGGCGACCGTGATGGACATTTGTCGTCTTCAAAGGACCATTGCGAGATGCTTCTGAATTAAATATGATCCCAAAAATTGGCAGTGTAGACCTTTTTCATCAGAGGCGCATGTTGCCAATCCCTTGATCTTGTCGCGTCTAGTATCGCGAAGCCTTCTGTACATGGTGCATCTCATTGAACTTGGTTGTCGTGGTTGCAAACAAATTGAAAGCGACCCGATAAAGAGACCCAATGGCTGCGATCTCGGGACTTGATGGGTGTCTTCATCGAGGCTCTTGTCGCTCTCGTCGTTGACGTCGTGCATCTGATGGTCACTTTCAACCCTGTCGTGCATATAGTGCATATCGTAGTCGCTGTCGTCGTTGTTATGCATTTCGTAGGTATGCTAGGTGTTGAAAAGAATGATGGTGAATCGCGGTAAAAGAGAAGAGTGTTTTTAAGGCGAAATCATTCGAAAGATCGGAGTCAGTCCTGTTTTGGTAGCCATGAATTCTGATCAACTCGTCGGCATGACACCTAACAAGGCCACGCATCATTCTGAATAACATGAACATGCAAATTGGTCCGCGAGAGATGTTGTTTGGTTGTTGTGAAATCAGTGCTTGGTAGATGCTTGAAAAGTAACCCAATCGAGGCAATGACTTCTCGCCACACAAGGGCCGCATGCTGAAGCCGTTTTATCCAATCAGTTAGAATCGAGTCGAAATGGTAGAACCGGCCGCTAATACGGTACCGAATGGAAGAGTTGTGAAGACTTGTCGCTGAACGTCTCTCCGCGAATGTTGATCATCAGAAGCCAGTTTGGGGGTTCATAGCTTGCAGTGCGGTAGCGGCGTCCTAATGATTTGTGCTGAAGTCACGACTCTGTGCAACAAGACACATTGAGTGATCCATAATTGTCGAGACAGCCAAATATTTGAGACGACTAAGTACTCGAGTAGTCACAGAGGTCCTGATCTTCTGCTGTCCAAAAACCTGTCATATCGAGTATGAGTGTCGATAGGTTATCGAATGCTACCATCGAGCGAAAGTGATTCGGCCCAAGACACTCCTCTGTACAGTAGTGGCACCTATAGATAACTGCAGGTATTGTCTGTTCCGCTCTGAAATCTATCGTAAGAACCTGGATATTGGTAAGCATAGGGTCTCAAGTACTAGATAAATTAACGTACTTATTGTTTGGCGCTGTATGTGTCTGCGATCGGAATGGCACGCTGAGGGCTCTATCCAGGACCCCGAATGTGCGAGACAGGTTTCTGTAATGAGTGATGATGCTCCTGACTGTTGGCGCGGCGCGACTTTCAACACGGAAACTGGCCTTTTGCTTCCGGATCGCCCTAAGACCTGCACTGCGTCTTTGACATCCAATCCTGACTATTATCCTTGATAACTGTCCTCCTTTCAACTTAGAGTTGTGACAACATGGCCGAATTGCCGGTTATCGCCTACCAATAGAAATCATGCTTCTGGGCATTTCGACATTGGGATAGACGATGTGGCCTCTGTCATCCTAGATGCTTAATCACGATGAAACCCTTTCTTTAACCGGGTGTGGTTCACGCTTTGAGCCAATGCCACTGGAGCGACGCATAGGATCTGAACTTGCGAGATCGGTCAGACCACGAGGAGATACGACAAAATGGCTGACACTAAGGAACAGTGGCATGATTTTGTTCGCTGGGAAAAGGTCAGTCGAAAAGATTCGCCATAAGATTTGAAGTGATTGACTTACGTGCGTGTGGAAGGTGGAGAGATTTTCCCAGGCCTTCACAACAGCCCACATCGATTGGAGAACCAACTAGGTGACAAGCGACTAAATGCTCGTGGCCCGAACGGCAGCTTGGTCCTCCGGCATGTCACGCAGCTCACCAGCCAGGTGGTCCAACTATACCTGCCAACCCTCTAAAGCCTTAGCCTCGACTGTTTTGTGAGGCACTGCATCATGTTTGATCGTGAACACAGTGTTGACGTTGGCCACCTGCTCAGGCGGCAGGTTAACAAATTCGTGGAGGGTGAAGCCAAACAGTTGCACCCCATCTTCGTCAACGTTGAACCAAACCCGGAGCTTGTCACCGCTCCATACCGGTTGAAGATCGTCAACCTGAGTTACCGGCTTGAAGATGATACTGGCGAGCATGCGATGTGGGATTCTGTCCTCATTAGCCGGGGTCCTCAATACATAAAAGTAACGGTATGTAACTTACTGTGGTTTTAAGTCCTTGAATACTGTCGGGATCCTGTTATGTGAATATGTCAGCTACTGTTCTATGCTCCTCCAACCTCCTGCGCCTGTTTAGACCCCATGATCGAACCTACCCTTTGGCTTTCCATTCTGTTCGGTAGTTTGCGTTCAGACGCACGAACGCATTCACGTCGGTGAGGATGGGAAATGGCAATTCGCGGACAGTGAGGTAGCTGTCCGCGCTGTCATAAGTCCGTCCTTCCGCCGCCACTGTTCTTTCCTGCTTCATTTTCGCCAGCCAGCATTGCAAACTAGAGACACACTTATCTCCGAACAGCAGCGTGACGTTCTCCTCCTTGTCGTCCAGGTTGTGCTGGAGTAGCACCGGCCTCGGTCGCTCTGCCTGGGCCATGTTGATCCGACTAATGCATCTCATCTCAAGCTCAGCCGGACCGGAGTAAGGCTGGCTGTCCAGCCGTGGCCGTATCTCCGCGGCTCTCTTTACAGTCACCAGTCGAGGGTTTGCGCCATTGATTTGTGGTATAGAGGGTCGAGCAGCCTTCTTGGCAAGTTGTATCGACCCGTCATCGACCCATTGGAACTCATTTTTTTGCGCTGCAGTTAGACCAGTTGCTGGCACGGTGACGCTGGGCAAGGGCATGTTGTCTGTCCGACAAGGCGAGGGTGTCCGGGTTTTAGTACCACTCGCTGATCCTGCGAGAAATGTGAAACTACGTCAAGCGCTATGATCGAACCTACAATCTGTCGCGAAATGCTTCCCGGTGATCGGAGTGTAGTCGGACGAAGGTATGCATGCATCTGGTGATGCAGAATTTCGCGCTTCGCGCAGTTACGTATCTGTCGGAGCTGTCGTATAACCGTGTATCCTTGCCGGCAGCCACCGTGAAAAATGCTTTACGAGAATCGTTGCTGGGCCGGATGAAAGCATGCAGACATGTCAGGATGGGGAAGCGTGTGCTCTGCACAGTAATGTATGTCCACTTGTTAACGTTTTGTGTATCAGAACCCGTGATGTAGGTTGTGTAGGTCGGTGCTGGTACTAATGTTCCCCTTGACTTCCTGTGTTGCCAGGCGGTTATGCCAGACGCATCTGTTGACACTACATCAGATGTACAACTTGACTGTCCTGTTGGGGTTGGGGTGGTAGGCTTCTGTAGCGTGTGGATGAGCTAGTGAACCAGTACGAGCTATGGCACGACTGCGCATGACTGCAACACGGTCTGAAGTGACGATGAGCGCTCACGTCAATGTCCATAATCAGCTTCGAAAAAGTCATAATCATCGAAGATCAAAGCCTTTCTGTTCGAGCCTATTGTGAGTACCCAAGGGTTGATTCCAGATTTGAACACTTCCCAATCTGTTGCAGGGGCTGTAGTCCTGTTTATAGCAGCCACCTGCTGGCCATGGGATTTCTGGCGGATGAAATCTGCTGCATGGCCACGAGCGTGAAAGCTGATTGTCTGTCCAAGGTGCGACAGAGGTCGGCAATGCTTCGAATCTTAGCTGGCATGAAAACTTGATCCGAGATGTCAACAGAATCAGTCGTGACATGCAAGTTCCTTCTGAAGGAGACTCGCAGGATGTTGGTGTAATTAATGGTGATGCCTTGATGACAAGCGGTGACACAGTGAAGAATTGCTTCAAATCTTCGGCGAGGCCCTATGTCATATACAGGGCTGTTGGGTTCTCAAATAATGTCCAGGGTGCGTTCACAAGGTCTTCGGCTCCGTCAAGAGAGTATGAGAATCCTTACACTTTCCTCTCAGTTTCCCTGGTCGGCGGTAGGAAAGTTGTTTATCGGTACAATCCTCACATCTGCTCGCACAATACATGGTTGTTGATTTCGATGTTTTCTTTAGGCATGATGGTCCACGTTTGTCTCATCTAATGTCTGAATCGACAGTCTTGGCAGTCCGGGTAGGTAGTTGTCCAGCTTCCCAGAACAGACTACAGGGTCTAGTTCGGTGACGATTTCGCGGTGGTTGGGATCTTCAGGGAGAGCTCCGTGATTGCTTTATGCACAGCTTCAACCCAATACTGGAGGACCAGGTCTTGTGGTCGGTTCTGTACCCAGTACTCGTTGATGTAAGCGATCCCACCATCTCGTAGGCCGTAGGGAAGAATGACGCGTTGTGAGTCTGTAATGCAGGCAAATGTTTTCTTTGCGGTCCCAGCTTGTGGCATCCAATCCCACTCCTTGGCTGAGCATACTGTTTGCAACCAGTCTCTAGACAATAGACGGCTTGTCAGATGCAATAAACAGTGTGTGGAATGTAATCTTTGACATCATAGGTGTCTGTACCGGGTGGCAGAGGTCCTTTCGCTCAGTGAAGCCCAGATCTGGCCCAGACTTACACCAACGCTGTGTACGAGCTGCGTTTCGGTCTGCAGTCTCTGTGACTTGTCTGGACCATCGACAAATCTCTGGATTTCGGCTTGATCGTCTACAGTTGTCTCCCTGGTGGAAAGCCTTGGCAGTCCGGGTGCAAAACATAGCTATTGTGTTGATTCGTAAGACTTAAAACGAACCAGTTTCCCCCCAGGACATTGACATCCGTTTTTAAGCCTTGGATCCCGATCAGTGGCGTGGAATGCATCTCATCGTCGACGTACAGGCCGTTTTCTCAGGGTCGACACTAGTGCTTCCGCAGTTGCTTAATCACAGAATTGCGCACAAGTCTAATGGTGATGCGGCTTGGTTCTAAAAGACCAAAATTCGCAGGAAAAGGGTGCGGCGATATTGTTCTCTCTCAACATATGACAAATTGAGGCTTCTGTTGTTGAATGACAGACTCAATGGTGTATGTGACCAAAAGGTCCCCCATTTGGCAATGAGAGGCGGACCAGTTCCGCTGACGACGATGGTGCATCCTTCGTCTTCCCCTCCTAGTTGATGGCTGGAGAGTCCAGTGCGAGGATTAAAGCTTCGTAACCGCTCTTGTTCTTCCTGTTCGACGGACCGTGTATATTACGAGAGGAACTAGTATGTGGAAGACCACATTGGCGTCAAGACTTCTTGTTGTTTGACTACGGGTGCCGTGTAGAGACCAAGTCGTGTTGGGGATAGATTGAGCTACTCGTGATCGTCGTCGTCGTGAGGTGTGGGTGAAAGTAGGTCATGCTTGCCGTCACGCGTTTGACAGTGCAAGACCATCGGAATTACAACGCTCAGGTCTTCACATGAAAACCGCCCCTCGACCGCCTTTATACGGACCGGCCCCTGTTTGAGAGGGAACTGGTGCACGTAGGCGGCCGGGTCATGGTTATGACTCCGTTCGTTCTGGACGAATTCGTTCCCAACAAAATGAAGGACTTATGCGGCCACACACAGTAAGGAGAGCTCTCGGTTGATGGGAGACGCATTAGGTTTCAGTGGTTTGATATAGGACGATAAGACGAAAAACAGCAGAATTCGCGTCCCTGTTGCACCCTATTTACCAGTGATGGGACTGTGGCCCTTGAAGGTTTGATATGCAGCGACAAGACAATCGTGACAGTTGGTCCTGTCAGGTTGGACCACAGTTCGCAGACCCCATCGTTTCAAGACTCTGCACAGCGCGATGACTCTGGCGGGGGCTGGGAGCTTTGATGGTTAGCAAGAGGATTAGCGTCTCATGGACGCTGGTTGAGATGTTGTATCTTTTGAATGACCTGCTGATGGCGTTTTGAGGTTCATCATGATGAAGAGTGGGGGAATGTGTGAGAAATTACTGCTGTGCAGGAAGTTCTGGCCACAGGGAGGAGAGCAGACAGCGTCTGCCATACCGATATTGCTTTGGGAGTGCGTAGAATTGATGATTATGCTTGTCATCCAATAGAGGAGATGTCCCCATTCGCTGCATCATTGTTGTCTTTCTTGTGTTGTCGAAGAACGGCTGATGGTTATCATGAGGATGACCACAGAAGGCAGTTCGTACACAAAATCCACGTGCAAAAGTTGCGTCCGCAAGCATATTATAGTTGCGGCGCCAGCGGCCGTAGCTGCACCGCTTCTCCGGGCCCTATGGCTTGTAGAACTATCGAGTAAAGCGACATGTCTTGTGGTGAAGGAAGCCAGACTAGAATGTATCGTGGATGCGAAGATGAATTTTCCAAGTGTCATAAATATTAGGCTTTCTAGAGCTCAGATTGGCAGGGATCTGACAATCGGGCCCAGAGCAAAGACGGTCCTTTTGTGGTGTTATGTGGTGCTGCACTGCGAGCCAACTGGCAGGGCTGGATTCAATGGCTCCCAGAGCTCGATCTGCTTGTATGACGTAAATGGTCCGGCATTGTATGCCTTGGAATCATTCAGCAATACCATGGTCCTCGGACCATGATGCACAGATTGTGGTGCATTGTGAAATGGAATGTAGAAGTGCATTCATCAAAGCAACGAACAATATGCTCTTTGAAGATGCTTTAGAACCCCTGCCATTGCTCCGACCCTATTGTAAGGGGGAGTGTCGGACCCCTGTTGCTGATCTGGTGTGCTTTAAATATCATCGTATTTTGAGCTCTCATCAAATTGATGAGGAGGCCTTTCAGACGATCAGATGGTCTGTGAAGTCGTCGACCAGCTCGTCATGAGACGTGCGAAGAGATTCGAGGCGGCCATCCCCTCAACCACTTGCTCGGATGCGGCCCCATTCAGTGTTGACATAGCAGCGCAGTTATTGGTACTCTCAACGCGGTGGGAAGCCGTCAAATCCAGCCCTTCCTACGCGATGAACTGCGCTTTGTCCTGGTCTCGGAGGCGGATGGATCTCGCATAGGGTCAGGGTCGCCAGCCGTCTGAGTACCACAAGCCTTAGGGCTGTGAAGGTTTTGCCAGGCCTTATGCCATCTACTTGATAGATTCATTGTATCTCCGGCGTCCAAGCTCATATATGAACGCAAATTTCACAGTGGTTGCAGGTTCCCTTATGCTGGGGATCTCCCAAGTGGTGTGTCTGAGGTTCTCCTAGCTGGATCGCGACGCTGCAGAATACCAAGCTGGTGAACCTATAACCTCCCACCTTGAATGTCGTGATAACGGATTGACTTCCCGCCTGTATTCACTCTTCGACCACGAGATTGCGCCATCAGCTCTTCTAGCTTGATCTCTCTGGCCCCCAGCAGATTGTCGGAAAGCAGGAAAACAGGTACCTTAGCCACCCGGGAGTAGTTCTCTTTCAGGTATACGTACCAGGCTGCCGCATTGCAGGGATGACACGTGAACAGGACGATATGCAGAGGCTCCGGCCTGTAGGCCACTCTACTCGGGGTTTCGGTGTCCATCTTCGTAGGGTCGACGATGCTGGACGTACATGCTTAGAGTTCGGGTACAAGTTCTGGCAATCCAGTCGCATCGCCCATTGCAACGACAACACATAAGGCCCACGCTAAGTCTGATGTGGTCTTCAATCCTTCTGTATCTTCGATTGGCATTTCGATACGGACACAATGGCCGGATGCTGGACTAAGTCTTGAGACAACCAGAACTCAAGCCAAAGAGGTTACATCCGAGTCGTGAGAGTGTTCCTGAAAGAAGGTTATACGCCTCATTTCTCCAAGATAGATTGTACCCTGAGGATGGCGCCGTTAAGACCTTCATTGGGAAAACGACCATGGATTGCTTTTCTCTGTAGGAGACCCTATTTGGTAGGGGAGTTGTGTGCATACGCAAATGGGCCAGAATTGGAAGTTGATTCATCCTGAAAGGTCTCACTCGAGTCAAACAGCAGCTGCTTTGTATGAGCGGGATATGTTTGTTAACCCGCACCGCTGCCTGCAATCATTTGTTTGACACCTCCAATAAAGGTACAGTAAACAATGAGCGTGTCCTAGCGTTGAGGACTTATTCGCGCATGGCTGGTTTGACAGAGAGCGAGTTTGGTACTGTGTAACTATCTCATCCATGTCTGGCGATGTTCACAATAGCTTCGAGATACAGCCGACTTTGCATTCAAGCTTTCATCAACCTCGCCAGAAATCAATTCAACAATGTCCTCGACATGTCGGTCGTGAATGTCCAAAAGATCCATAGCTAGTTGATCTCTTGTCATCATATGATGAATGTCGACTCACTAGATTGTTTGCTGATCGTCCGCGGTGCTTCGATATGTGTTTGGAGTTCGGTTACCGATTGTAGAACGTCGTGGACTTGAGTCAAGAAATGCAACGATGTGCGGCTTATCGAAGCTGTTGGTCTGCTCGGCTCTTAATGCATTGACGTAAACCTCCTTACCACACCACGAAATAGATAGGATCGCAATTTCATGATTCCGGCCTGGAGTCCAAGGGTGGGTAGCTCTAATTGCAGTTTAAAGTGTCTGTCACTGCGTAGGCTTCCTGCACTTGTTGACCCCCCAGTTCAACTCCTCTCATGCCGCAACGGCACGTTTCAGATAGAGTTTCTATCGAAGCCTCTTCATTACATTCTTCGTGTAGATTGATAATGTATTCTTGTATGACGTTCCTCGGAGATGGAAGCTTATATGCGATATCTTCCCCGCTTTCGGGAAGATAATAGTCCTTTAACCTGCTGAAAAAAGCGTCGTGACTCTTTACAAAGTCATTATCGTCGTCCGTATGGGCAGACCACGTACGCCGGTGGGTGGCCTTGACTCGGTTGTGTGTGCTGGCTTTAAGCTTGTCTACAGCGACATTCAAGCCTCTGATAATGATATCAGACACTGTATGTGTTAGCGCTGTAGGTTTATAGCTAGATGTAAATCCATTGAGATCTTGGAGTTCAGGATCTGGAGGGATCTAGATTTTATGTTGGCAACTTACCAATCGTATCAATATACCTGCAGTACTCCTTGGGAGAGGAGAAACAGCCATATGCGGCCAGCATATAGGCGTAGCCTGGGGTAGCTCTGAACTCGTACGGAATCCGAACTGAGGATTGTCGGTTGGTTGCATATTGACTGGATTCAGTCCCGCTTGTGAGAGAAACGGTGTATGACTCAACACCAAGAGACTCCCGTGCAGTCAGGTCCAGGGATGCCGATCTGCAAGGACGGCAGCGGCGGGATAATTCAAAGAGTTCCACATCTGTTCGGCCTCATCCACCTTGGTCGTCAACTTGAACTGGTTCTACAACGTCGAGGCTACCGCCAAGCAACTAGCGTGGTGGCAGCGAAGCTGATAGTCCAAGCTCGCTCAGTCTTAGGATCAACTCGCACTCGAAGGTCGGGCATGAGCCCGTTTCTTTATCATGCTTTATCTACTTAGGCATGATGCTGTCGATGATGTAAGATAGATTAGCTTAATGATATCTTGTTTAAGTCTTGTAGGATGAGGAGGCCACTTACTTATGATGATGACTAATCTCGTCGGATTCTTACTCCTAAGAGCTGTAGGACGTAAAGATAAAGTTCGGTTGGCAGGGTAAATCCAGTTGGATTACATCCACATCTGTAGGATGATGTGATGGAGGAAGAAGAGAAGGCTGGAGGAGGATCGAGATAAGCAGGCGGCGAGGATACTTGCGTGGCCCGGTGTGGCTAGGAGCTTATACAGAATACAGACAGACTCTAGGTAGCTGGCTGCACCTCAGAGCCCTCGTGCCTCCTCAACATTACCTGTATCAACTTGGGCAGGTTCGATAACCTCAAATGTGCCGCCAAACAGCTAATTTGGCGTTAGTGATGCAGTGAGTCCAAGTTCTCCCAGTGGTAGAAGGGATTCGCAGTTATAAATGGTGCATGGTGTCGTGTCTTTGTGTTCCTTCGCTAGGTTCGGGAGCGATAAGATGAATGGTAGATTCGATGAACTGCGTTAACCTGGAACAGTAGTGAGTCTCCTTTGGCAGGGACCGAAGTACATCGCTGCGAGGTGAGCAATCTAGCAGGATTCTTATGCTGTTCGTGCTTGTCTACAATGACATGTCGATCTTGAAGGAGTGTACGACACATTGTGAAGCTTCCATGCTGAGCTCAATATGTGGCAAATGCATCCAGACGCAGGATTAAACCCAGGGACATGACTGGCAAGTTCCATCGGGCCACTCATCATTGCCCGATACCGACGTGATGTTTGCATAGAGCACTGACTTGGTGGGATTCCTGATATATTGGGATAGGTGATGTTCCCCAAGTATTGGATACGCCTAGGGACAAAGGAACCAATGAACTGATTCCTGGTGATGTTGAGAAATCAAGTAGTCTGAGTTGAACTGGATGTCAAATGAGTTAGTAAAGGATCAATAAACGACACTGGTACACTTACGTGTGGTCTGTTACTGTATCGTCACATGGAAAATGATTGGTGCCTAATTTGTCTAGCAGGGCTATGTGTCTACCCTGTGACTTAGGGATAGTCAGATGCCGAGTTGTTTGGCGCATTTGTGCTGAAATCGAAGAGGGCTTGATCGTACGCCATCAATATGGCTTCGTTGAATACTGACATCCTCTCCCATGCATATTGTTGCAAATCTTCAATCTAGATTCTAGATCTTTCCAGGATGATACTAGTCGGAGTTTCGACGTTATGTCTGCCGATCGAACGAGAGAGATGAGTTTTGAATTCGCTGTCTGTTATATGGAGTGTCATGATTGCTGGCAGAGTCTCCGGTGGCAATATTCTCAAACGCTCGGTAGGCCTTGTCTGATCGCTTTGCACAGCCATACTCTTGCAACAACAAGCTGGGCGTGGTCGCCCTGCAATGGCGTCTCGACAAGGTCCTTGACGTCTGTCTCCCCATCGCAGCGGCGCGAACCATAGCTGCTGGGTGGCCTGGCATAGCAAGAAGCCCATCAGTTGCCTCTAATCACATTGTCGTCAGTCCTAAAGCCTTGTATGCCAATAAGCGGTGCCACCTCCACATTATTGTCGGCGTGTATCCGGTCGAATCGTGACCTTAGCCGATCTGTGTCGTGTCTATCGGCCTCCCAGCGCCGGCCAATACTTGGTAGGCGTCTGATGACCCTACGTCAACCCCATGATTGACTACAGCTTGATATAAGATGATCTCAAGCGGCTGCAGTCGGCGACTGAGTAGGTAGAAGATGGACTAAGAGACCATAGCTTGTAGCAGCGACTTGTCTGAAGTATCCGCGAATGGGGTCTTAGACTTTGGTTTTAACAGCGCGGTGCTATTCTGTCTACTACCACTTTCTGGGCACATCGAGGGCTAAAGAGACGGACATCAGGTAGTCTGTTGCTTCGAAGCAGGCCATATCGGATTAGAGACGGTGTGTTGGTGTCGATGGTGGAAATAGAATTCACATACCTCTTCGGCGGGTCTAACAAATGTAAGACACACGAGCACTACAGAAGAGGGAACGGAGGTAGGTTAGTGAAGAGCTACGCTTAGCAGATGTCACTCACCTATAGCGCATACGGTGTCTTACCTCCGTTCATGTTCGATGGTAGCAACAGGCTCATCTTGTGTTGTGGGCACTTGGTAACGTCGATTCGCCAGGACGTAAACGTAGCAATAATCTATTTGACAGTCAGCACAAGCAGAATGTAAAAAGACGTGGCGCCGACTTATCCATGTCTCGTCGAGTCTTTGTGTCGTTCCTCGGGGAATGTCGAGTCAGAACAAAGACAGACTATTCCTATTACCGAGTGTTCAGATGCCTTGCTGAGTTTCATTGAACCCCGAGCACGGCTGAGCCGCGCCAAGGCATAATTGAGTCGAACAATAGGTATGAATTAAGGAAATAATTATCAGTGACAGAGCAATTTGAGAGGAGGAACAGGCTGTTTATGTAGAGGAAAATCGAAGGATTAGTCATTCATGTTAATGGAATTGAGAGATGGAACAAGATGGAAAGGTTTGCTATGGCCAGCTTGGCCATACTCGTGTTTTTCGATTAATTCTACTACAAGTATGGCATTTTGCGTCTATGACAACAGCTCCCAACACAATTGCGGCAACTAAAGCAAGTCTCCTGGTGGTTTCGTCCAATCGCTTCTCGACACAACTCGATACAGACAGGACTATCTGTGTTGTGCCGCGCCAAAGTCAGTCTAGACACGGTGCTCTGCATAGTCAGTTTTGTCCACACGCAAGTCTCCTCGCAAGCTCCGCGATTCCCTGTCAGTTGATGCCATAACAAATGAGCACAGGGAGGCCCATCACGGCATTACAGGAGGCCAAAAAGCAAACACTCTTACAGTCTGATCCAAACGTAGCATGGCGACACTCGCTAGTTTCGTCATCTACTCTGCCATTATCCGAGATTCCTCATATCCCGAATACGAGATTCCATTTTGACAGATCTTTACTTCTCTTAGTATAGGCAACGGGATGCGATCGAGGATTGTAGCGTGGTCAAGGCGACGTTTGCTTGTTTCAGATATGCATGAAGCCATAGAGTCTGACAGCCACTTTTATCAACTTCCTTCTCAACAGTCTATTGTTTTACGGTGATATCGTTACTTTTGAATGTTGAACTCGTGATGTAGGTTTCTGACTTGTTGTCAATGCTAATTATGTCGCAGATAAACTTGAATTGCAATAGACAAATTGTTCCCAGATGCCGATCAGCATTATTGTTTCATCGCTGTCTGTAGTCAATTTAAACATGGATACTGTGTGTATAACTTGCGGGAGTAGTGGAAAACAAAGTGGGTGACGGGAAGAAGATAGCCAACCACAGAGCCTTGCAGGGGAAACAAGCATAGCTACGTGACCTAAATCGAGACTCGCAAGACGCGGTAAACTACACTTGCAGACATGCTCGGATCTATTTGCTAGATATCCGGTTGGCTGGCTTGTCATGGCCTGACCCTTTGCTTGTTGATTTGGGCGTGGCAGACTGGGTCACAAGGACTACTGCGAAGTACTAACCTGATCCACCTGGACGAAGGTATTCGAATCTCCTTTGCAATCGCAGCCTCATCAATCATGTTGAAAAAGAAATTCGTCTATAGAAACTATGTAAATTGTCCAGGATGCTGGTAGTGTAAAGATACTCTCATAATCGTCATAACTAAACGCGGCAGTGCTAACTAGGGATTCGTTATATATGCAATCTTGTCAATCAAACTCATTGACCAGCTAAAATCCTTCTATTCCTCTCCATCAGTTCTTCAAGTTGTTCCCACCGCTCAACCACATCACTCTCATCAAGCTCCGGATTACCATCCATGACACATATCTCAACAGGCTCAAAACATCCACACCTACCATTTGCTTGTCCTACCACAAACCTCCTCAATTTTTCCTTCCTTGTTTCCTGCGACATGTCATGTCCACATATATCCCTTCTTGAGAAATAGTCCGTTCGTCCATGCCGTAAAAGGACAGGGTATGCCACGACGTCGAACTCAACAAGTTGCGTTGGTTGTTTGTCAAGAAAGACTTGGATGAGATTCAACCAATCCTGCTTTCTCTTCCCAGAACAGTTCTTCAAGCAGACTCTTTTCAGCGTAGAAACATGTTTAGAAAAGAACCCGACTAGTCCACCCATTATTTGAGAGTACTCAATCTCAAATGATGTCAAATTCGGGAAGTGGAAAGACGTCCAGTCAATCGGCTCCAGGGTATGGGCGCCTCCAATCATAGCAGCCTCTGATCCCGTAATCCTCAAGTTCTGTACATGGGTCAGATGCTGGAAGAAAGCATGCGGGAAGTAGTACAGAAAGCTATTGTGAGCGTTTGTCATGGTTCCATTTCTCCCGCGTGCTTCAGCCAGTGAAATCTCGAATGTCTTGAGTGATGATAGAAGAGACCGCCAGTTTTCTGACGTACATGCGTAGTAGTACTCAGATCCCATGGGTGGAAGGCCGTTGATTTCCATATGCGAGAATGTACCAATCGCATTCTTAGCAACAGCCAACAAACTGTTTTCGACAAGGATCCTCCAGGGTTCCCGTTGGTAGGAGTCGTTATTCCGGATGAATCCCAACAGGGTGAAGCAATACGGTGCATCACGCCATTGGTTGAGGTTCCAACCACCGAGATCAAAGTGAAGCTTTTCCAGAGATGGAAATGAACTGAGCGATTGAAGTGCTTGGATAGTTTCGCTGCTTAGATCAACGTGTGGATTGAGCAAGGGTTCTCGGACTGGTCCTGCGTGGCCTCGTGGCAAGCGAGTATTCCCACGAGCTGACTCCCTCCAAGGATCGCGAGGAACATATTGAACTTTTCGAACAACTCTTCGACGGGGACCCGAGCCGAGGGCAAGTAATCTCCTTGCTGATTCTGGAGTGTCGTCTAGTTCTGCGGTGTGGTATGCTGTCTCCTGGAAGATGGACATGAGCCGACAAGATGCCCGACAAACATTTTGAAGGGTTTTGGGGCCGACATGGTCACCGATATCGAGGAGAACCTCAGCTGGTAGGTGTATAAAAGACATTTTGTTCTCTTTGCACTGACAAGATGACGGAAGGAAGGTATAAAAGGGAAAGTCGGACGAGTCCATCAGGGTCGCGCGGTAGTGATATACCTTGATGGTCAATGTCGACAACTGCCAGATTATTGAACAGTGAGACTTGTAGGTCTCTCCAAGAAAATACTAAGTTAATCTTGAATTGATTCCGATTCGTGCCAACATTGATAGATACTATTTCCCAGGACCTCACAAGCATGCGCTTGGCTGCAATATTGGAGGGTCTCTTACATCTTCATATACGTATTTGCAAGACTAGCTGAAGCCAAATCATCCTCAATTTAATCTCAAGACTAATCTAAAGAATTCATATAGAACAAACCCTATACGTTGAAGTAATACTTATACCGATAAATAAATTAACTTCGAAATTTCTGTATTAAGAAGACATGCGCTATGATTGACACAGAAGCTACCTAGCGATGACGCAGCAATGACTGGACTCTATAACAGACAATTAGATTTCCAGCACATCTATCAAACTATAATCTTTGCCAAAGTAAAGGGTATCATAAAAAAGGTATCATCGTTATCAACATAAAAAACATTATGCAGTCGGTGTTTCCCACCTCGGCGCATTAATAATAAGCGCCATCAAACACCCAGACATAACCGCCGTAACCGGCAAGGTAACCATCCACCCAAGATATATCCACGCCACAAGCTTCGGGTTGATGCATCTCCAATCCCCATTCGCCAGACCAACACCCACCGTCGCTCCCGTAATACATTGCGTCGTTGACACAGGAAGAGACAGCCTCGTAGCCATGAGCACTGTCACTGCACTCGCAAGCTCCATACAGAACCCGCGACTTGGTGATATGAGGGTCAAACGGTTGCCCAGGGTGCGCATGACGTGGTAACCATATGTGAGAAGCCCAACCACAATACATGCTCCACCTACCGCGAGGATCCAGATAGGTATCTCGACGTACTCTGGGATTCTGCCACTGGACCAGACTTGGTATGCTGTTGTGAAGGGCGCTATTGCGTTGCTGACGTCGTTTGCGCCGTGGACAAAAGATGCCGTTGCGGCGGTGAGGATCTGAAGGGCCGAGTACATGTATTCTGCGCGGTTGTCGTAATGGGCTGATCGGGCGTGCATATCCTCCAGATCCCAATTAAGAATATTATTCCGCTTCTGCATCGCCACGACGTCCTTTTCCAGACCGCGAAGTAGCACACGGTTCACCTTCCATGCTAGAACGCGGGGTGTATTCCAGTCACCTTCAGGACGAGGAGGCACAAATTCGGAAGAAGAGCGTCGTTCAAAGCGATTCGGTGGGGTTTTGGGTGGTGTTTGAGCTGGTGGAGGGAGGATCCATTCGTCGTCTCGGTCAAGATCCGGTAGTTCACCATTCGGTGTCTGGATAGATTGAAGAAGAGTTTCGGAAGTCCGTATGTAGGCGAGTTCCTCACGCGTGAGATGTCCCTGGTAATAGTCCCGGATGCGAGGTTTCGTAAAGCCAATTGGTGTCGGTGGAGGTGGTGATCGCCATAGAAGCATCGGTCCCTGAAGGACATGATACCATTTAAGAGTCCAGTCTTCGTGCATGATCCTCGTCCACAGAAAGGGCAGGATGAAAACAGCCTGTAAAAAAGTCATTCCGGCAGCAGTAACAAAGATAGCAATGACTGTATCCCTCGTCGACAGGGTGATCACATGGATCCCCTTCCAGACCAACAGCATCGTGAGCGCGGCGACAGTAATATAAGTATAGATGGGGATAGAGAAGAAGGCTCTTTTCACAGCAGTTCTCTTGGTCAAGATAAATCTCTTTGTGCAAAAAAACAAGACGAACCCAAAACACCCAGCAATCAAGGGCGCAATGATCCAAGCTGCAAAGATCTGCGAAACTCCATGCCATCCCCAACTAACCTTTTGAATACCGATCGAAGCCGTGGCCGCACCGACCAAACCGCCAATAAGAGAATGTGTCGTCGAAACTGGAAGTCCTTGGCGTGTTGCAAAAGTGAGGAAGAGCGAGGATGAGACGATGGTACACATCATGACCAAGAGTAAAACAGCCGGCGCGCTGTCGTAGTGGTGGGGGTCGACGACCTTTGTGCGGATGGTGTCTGCTACTCGAGATCCTACGGATACACTTCCGCTGAATTCACAGACAGCTGCTACTAGCATTGCCTGTTCATGGTAAGGGATCTCGAAGAGACCGATGTTCCAAAAGAGTTGGCCACATCATTGGCGCCTAGAGAGTCAGCATAACCCAGTACGTTCATGTCATGGACATACCAATGTTCCATGCATCGAGACAAGCAAAGATGACAGTCAGAGCAAAGATGTAATCATATTGATGAAGCACAGCCATCGCCTATAAGTAGGGAAAGATAGTATATAATTGAGAAGGAGATAAACAAAGTGCCGCGTCTCCACGACAGCGGCGTCTCACTCCATGATTGATGATGAACAAGGTGTAAAAGTGAAGTTCTCAACAAGAGCTGATCAAAGTTGAGATGCAAAGCAGGGTAGTAACAGATGTAAGACAGAACAGGCGGGGCAAGCAATGTCTTTTAAAAGCTCAAACCCAAGAAACTGGTTAGACTAATGACACCAAGCTTCAACGGTTTTGAGTGTGCGTCTTTGCGTAGCTGTGATTCGATAGGCGAGGTCGATCTTGGCTTTTTAGCTGTTGAAGGATAAGTTTTGACACGGGGGCGCGACTATGAGACTAGTAGGTGGTCACTCTAATTAAAGACCGAGAGGTAAACGAGAGAGGTTTGGGCCAAGAGTGTGTGCCTCACTGGTGATGGGAGGTGGCTGTGGTGTTGAGGAGCCAATGATACCATGAGGATCGACCACGAGGTTGTTTACGGAATAAGAGCCGCGTGTTTAAAGTGAGTGGGATGATGCGATGCAAAGAAAAGGAAACATGAGCCGCTCTTTAGGGGATGGGATTCTAAGTGATATCAATCAATTGATGTTCATAGATTTATCTCCAATGGCTGATTCCATCATGCTTCAAGAATAAATACCAAGTACTCTTAAACGACCCCAAAGTTCACCAACATCAACATAGCTTCATCCAAGTCCTCCCGTCGACTATCCACAAAATAACGGATATAAGAACCGGATAGAACCAAAATAACTAATCCCCAAACCTACATGGGCAGCATCCCGATCCTTCTTTGACCGAGACCAGCAAACGCCACACCTAACAACCACCGTTCAATACTACATGCCCAGGCTTTCTTTCCCATGTCTTGAAATCCCCAAGAACAGACTTCCATCCCACGTGTGATGAGATCCACCCGATCGGGCGACCGACGCGGATACTGTGCCGTCGATATGACACGATGCACCGTGGATGAGACAGTACTCGGGCGGGCATCTGATGTACCTCAAAAAGCTTGGCTACTCTAATTGTTTTATGTTGATAAGGAGTGAATTTGGATTGTTGAGATATCTGGCAGCATCAGCTCCAAGAGTGATGCCCGGCCTCAAGAAGTGTTGCCCGATACCTGTGTAGGCACATACGCGTCATCCTCTAGGGTGCTGTATTGAGCAATCACTCATTAGAGCTTAATATACGAGGTACTCGGTGACGAGCCATCCCATTCTGCTTGTCTTGTTCAACGGGAGTTCTTATATCAGCGAAACTAATTGTCTTGCTTGAACATGCCCCATCCCCCATCCAAAAATGAAGCCATCACCATCCTCAATGACTAAAACAGTACGTACCCTTTCCATCTCCTTCTCCCCCGGAATATTCCCCACCTATTCCCGATTTCAATCTAACCTCGGCCCGTCTCTCTCCCGATCTACATCATGACTCTACTTTACTTTTGCCTCTTGACCTCGACTCGATTTATTGTTAATCAACTCATTGCGCCAACCTCATCTACCAAAACACCACCAACATAAACGAAAAAATGTCTCGCCTCTTAACTCGCCGTTTCACACCATCCCTCTTTAGGGCAACCACAACAACTCCCCGCTTCTCATCAACATTCCAATCTCGTCCCGGCCCTCCAAAGCTCCCCGCCGAAGAACAAGCCGAATTCGAGCGTCTACAGCGCGCAGCGTCTGTATCGTCAGCTTTCCAACCCACGCAGGAGACAGCAGCAGAAGCTACAGGAGCTACGCCTGCTACATCGCAGATCAAGCATACAACTATACCTGAAAAGAAGACCGACGATGAAATGAACGTGGGCTATTTCCGCGGTGCGCCGCCAGAGTTTGAGGGTGATGTCAATCCCAAGACTGGAGAGGTCGGAGGACCCAAGAATGAACCTCTTCGATGGGGTGGCGATAGCGATTGGTCTTACAACGGACGGGCGACAGATTTTTAAGAAGAGTGGCACAACAGAGTCATGGACCACAACAATAAACCTCAGCGGCGACACAGACGGAGATAAAACTGTACAATATTGTATCATATCCAACTTATAGACAAGGCAGACGCCTTTTGATTATACTTGTTATTATCGTAACCTGAAAGGGGGTATTTCTAATGCTACAAGACCTTGGCTTCTTTGCCCTGCAATGCAATGACACCAACGCCTTTTATGGTATGGTGACAAAATCGTGACTGCTTCATGAATCTGTCTTGGCCTCTGCGGTGGGGGCCTCGACAGCATCGTCCATTTCCACATCCTTGGTCTGTTCCTTGTTTTCTTCCTCGTTTGCCTCTGTATCGTGCGTGGTGGGCTGGTCATTTTCTTTGTCGCCTTCGACAACATCCTGCTCCTGGGTCTTTGGTTCGACTTGTTCAGGATCCTTCTTCCTCCATGTAGCTGATATTCCGCCTTGTAGCTTTCCGTTTGATTCCTTCTCCTGGATTGCTTCCATGCCATTAACGTGAAGGCTCTTCTTGACCTCTCGCATGGCTTTACGGATGCGATCACGACGAGCTTGACCTCGAAGTCGTGCTTGTGGCTGCGCTCCATTCTCCACCCATCGTACACTCTTGATCATGTAGCTGATACCGTCATGGACTGCATGACGATGACCATAATCGCCACCAAACTCTCGACTCGTAATGCCATGTCGGGTTGAAGCGCTGTATTTGACCAAACGGGGAAGAATGAGAACGTTGACATGCAAATCGCGTCGTGCGGGTATAGGCATCGGTCCGCTCGTGGGAGGGGCAGTGATAAGACCTTCTGAATCCAGGTCCACGGTCGAGGTTGCAGGCTTCTTACGTCGCTTGTCGCTGGGTCCCTGATCAATATCCAAAACTGAGTTGTCCACGTCCTCGGCCCATTCTCCTTTTATCCATCCGCTGTGAATGCATGCGGCGACGACATCGGAATCGTCTGTGTAGACATCAGTACCCCAGAGGTACCCTCTTGAGGTGATTTCTTCCCTCGAAGCAGGTGATAGATGAACACGAGCCACCTTGACCGTCAACAGACAGTTTTCCTTGTTTTTGATCAACTCCCAAGGTAGAGGCTTAGGGTTTGAAGCAAAAGCGCGGTGTGTAGGATAGTTTGGCACCAATCTGCCGGCTTTCAATCCTGGTTCATAGATAAAGTCTCCAAGGTGGTGTCTAGGACGATCGGCTACTGAATCCAAAATTGCTTTCGACTTGACAATTGTCTTTACTTTCGGCGGTATAATCGGCGCGGCATTTGGTACCGGCTGTTTGACCGGTGGGTGCTGGTGTTGATGCATGGGTCGCGGCGGATGATGGTGATGAGGAACAGGAAGTCCCTTGTCGTTTGTGGGGGCGCCTGCTTTAAAGTTCTTGAAAGGCACAACACCACTCAAAGGGGCAGCATCAGCCGGATGGTGGTGGTGGTGATGCGCGTGGCTGTGATAATCAGTAAAGTCACGAGGAAATGGGAGACCAACATACTGATGATGGTGGTGATGTTGATGTTGGTGAGTTTTGGGACGCTTAGCCCTGTTGGCAGGAGTAACTCGTCCCGAACTTTCATCATCACCCTTGCCTTCATCATCTTTCAGTTTTCTCCTCCTGCCTTTAGTACCCTTGCTTCCTGCCTCGGGACCAGAATCAGGTGTCACATTTTCAGAATCCTCACGCTTGGCCAGACTGGCAGTTGTAAAAGGCATGGCAGCGGATGTGATGGGGCTTGAAACACCCATGACTCCATTGCCAATACCTGCAAACATGCGGCCAAATTCGCTCTTAATTCCTGGCTCGCCTGTCGGACCAGGTTGCTGTAACTGCGCACCTTGTACGGCTTGGGGAAGGGGTGATATTCTTCCTTTGCGGTTCATCTCCTGAATTGCCAACAAATTACGCTGACCATTGGGAGCTGACGCATCGTCGCTATTGCGGTGTCGAGGAGACTCGAGTTGTCCCGGACCAGGAGCTCCATTATAGGCTATAGTCGGTGGTGGTGGGCCGCCTTCTTCTGGTCGTCGATGGGGAGGTTGTTGTTGTTGTGCATGCATTAAACTCATTCGGGCTCGGTCGGGAGAGTCATAAGGTGCGGGTCCATGGGGCATATTTTGGCCTGGAGGGCCCGGCATAGGGTGCGAAGATGGAGGATATCGATCTGGCGGAGGACCTGGATAAGCAACACCATGAGGAGGATAAGGAGTGGCAGAAGGTGGATAATCGGGATGTGGTCGTTGGTGGTCCATAGGGGCTCGATAGCTGGGGTCAGCGCCCATGCGACCCCATTGCCCATCTCGCGGATCTCGCTCTCGGATATCTCTAGGATCCCTGCCCTGAGGATCACGCGGATCTCGTTCCCTGGGATCGCGATCGGGAGGTCGGCCGTACGGTAAAGGATTTCGAGGAGGTTCGCGATGGCCATAGTCACCAGGATGTATCGAGTGTCTTCCCGAGTCGCTTCCAGAATATGCGCGTTCCCTTCTTTCGCGCTCGCGCTGCTCAACCTCGCCCATGCGTTCGCGTTCTGCCCTATAGCGGTCTTCGTAGGGGTTAGGTCGCAGGCCGACTCGTTCGGGGTTATATTCCATGCCGGGTGGAGGTCTACCCATCTCATCGCGTCGTCCATATGCCTCTTCAGGGCCAGGTGGTCGTCCCATTTCCATCGGTCGAGGCATTCCTTGATAAGCCTTTGGTTGGCTGCTAGGTCGTGGTGGAGGCCCGGGAGGTAACCTCCCAGGTTCTCTTGCGTGATCTGCAGAGCCTGAAGGATGTCTTGAGTAGGTAGAAGGCGTGCTATAACGCGGAACTTCGGGGGTGTAGTGACCCGGTGGTGAATTTCTGGGTTCGTAGGGTCGCTGATGATCGGGTGTATGTGGTCGACGGAAAGGCGGGTAGTCAGAAGCGGCCGAATGCATTCGTGGTGAGGCGTGGACTGCGGTCGCAAAGCCGGGGCCTGATCCAGGGGCGGCCGAATGAGGAGGAAAATGCGACTGCGGAGGTTGCGATTCACGAAGAGCAGGCGGCGGGCCACCTAGCATAGATGATATAGACATGGAACTGTTGCTGCTTCCAGTTCTTGCGATAGAGCCGAGGGCAGGAAGTTCTCGACCGGAAGGAAATGACATGGGAGGCCCGACAGCCACAGGAGGCGCTCGCGGTGGAGGAGGGCCATAGCCCATCATGTTGTGCGGCTGTTGATTTGGGTTTTGATTTTGATTTTGGGGTTGTTGCGGCGGTTTCGCCCCCGGCTGGGGAGGCGATGTCGGCGGCGGCATTTCGCGATTAAAGGTTCTTGAGATTTGTGGTATGATTGAACGCGCAGTATTTAAATCGTGGCTTATTTGGCGTGCGGGTTGAGAGTAAAAATTGGTGTCGGAAGATCGTCGCTGGGGCAAAGTAGGAGCGGCATATGCAGGGTTTTGATGCGAAGTGAAATTCTGAAGATGCGGATGCGACTCGGCGCGCGCGATGTCATAAGACGGTGTGCGGGAGTGGGTATGTCTATGCGTGTGCGTGTTGGATCCCCAGTTAATAAATACAGGTGTCGTCGCGCTGCGAGAAAAAGGGATGTTGATAGGAAGGCGATCGACGGTTGGAGGAGGTGGTGATGTTGTTGGAGAAGTCCAAGCTGCGGTAGTAGGTGAAGCTTCAGCTGTGGGAGCTGGAGCTGGAGGGAAAGGAGAAACAGAAACAGTAATGATGGTAGTGTTGTTGGTGGCAGGAACTGGAACTGGAACTGGAACTGGAACAGGAACTGAAAGTGGAAGCTTGGACGGATGCCGTGGATCCATGGCGCCAATTTTTTAGCTCCAAAATTCCCTTTCGGCTTCAGGTTCCAGCGACTCGAGCTAAACCGAAAAGAACAAGATGGGGGCATCCACTCCAAGCCTTTTTCGCCTTTTTTCCACCCCCAGGAAATCTCTATCTCTATAGAAAGAAAGAAAAAAATGCCAGTCAGTCAGTTGGTCTGGTCCACTATAATTTGGAGGCTAGGATGGATGAGCTGAAGTGAAATCAAGTCGGATCGGATCGGTTTGTGATAACGCGTTTTGTTTTGTGTTGGTTAGAGTTAAGTTAAATTGTTGGTAGGGGTAAACGTTTTTGAGCTTGTTGTTTTCTTTCCTTTCTTTTTTTACAGTAAACGAGTGAAACGCAAAAAGGAACATGCAGTAAATCAGAATCGGACAGACTGAGCAAAGTCTGATCTACCCGTGATTATGCGACCAAGGCAAAAGGTGCGGCAGGAAGCCAGATTCAATAGGTCAAGGCAAAGCAAGGCAAGGGACGGGACACACACTGAATGCAACACGTGCCAGAGAGACCGTGATGCGAAAGGAATTTAAATGGTAGCAAGTAATACTAGATTCACTATCGGAAAGCACTACAAGACAGACTGACGGACTTTAACAAAGAAGAGGCGTGATCAGGAGATATTCCTTTCTGTCCCTTGTTACACTGAGTTTTTAGCATCTATCGTCACCAAACAAATACACATGCATCATAGGAGAAAAAGAGAGAGAGAAAAAACAGATACGACAGGGATTAAAAGAGGAGGGGGGAAAGCAAAGCAGAGCGGTGGGCGCTAAGTGGGCAGTGAGACATGGATGAGCGAGTGACACACACGCACACACACGCACACGATGAGCGAGTCCCGTCCCTAAAGACCCTGTTTTTCCCCATGAGAACCGCCAATTCAGTCAAAGGAGGATTTGACTTTTGCATGTTGAGTTTAAAGGGTTAACGCCGTCCGTTGGGGGGGAAGAACAGACAGGGACAGGCGGGAACAGGGACGGTTAGGAGAACCAACAGAAAACAACTGACTCGGGAGCTACCCATACCTAAAGCTGGCTGGAGCTAGGACTGGGGGGTCGGTAGCTGAAGAGCTGTTGAAGTTGCGACAAGTCATTTATTGTACCATCACGTTGGTTGTATCTTGAACTGACAACTCCATCTCACAACTATATCAACGATACTCAACAGCAACAGGCCTGTCACGCAAATAGTATTCTTTCATGGCAAGGTCTTGCAAGTCATGATTACAATGACGCCAAATGCCAAATGCCAAAACCAAACCAAACCAAACCAAAATCTCCAACAAAAAGCTTTCCCACTAAACTAGGTCCAGTTCGCCCCAAGCCTTGTCTGCCGTGGCAGCGGTCCAATGGACCAATAGGAACAAAGTGAAATGCCATCCAACAAGCAGGGGTCATCATGTGTTGTCATTGTCATTGAGAGAAAATGGAGAATGTTATTTGGGGGTTCATCATCAAATCAAAGCTTGGGTTTTTTTGACGTTGTATTCTTTTTCTCCCATGACTTAAGTGTAGTGACGTTACCCCATACTATTGTCTTTCATCCCCCCTGGTCTGATCCATCCATTCATGAGACAACGAAATGAATCTCTGCAGAACAAACCCTTCTTTTCTTTTCTGTTTGATTACACCGCTTAAATTCTGAGACATGATCTGGCTGCAATAGCCGTTTGTTTGCAAGCCACAGAGTAATTCATTTTTGATAGCCAAACCAGCCCAACGCAGACACTTTTACTCGCAAAATGTAGAGTCGCAGTATAATTCTTGTAGTGCCAAATCTCATTTTTTTTATGCATTCATCCGTTTCTCATCGTATTATCATGTCGTGCTCATACCGCCAATCGTTTGGTGTTTTTTTTGTGCCGTGTCGATCTATGCAGCTCGTGCCTGCGGCTTCGTTTCCCTCCAATCGACGAACCATCTCCGTGCTTGATTCAGATGCCGACAGGGTTCAGCGACCGTTTTTGTGACGATCGGCCGAGGCTTATTGACTTTTTGTTAATCACGATCAATCCAGACCAGGGGTGCTTGGGAGATTAGCGTCGGTCGGTGTATATCAGCACAACATGTTCTGTACGGACGGAGTACACAGATACTGAATTAATACAAGGTAATGTTGGAACCCCCAGGATTGAAGATGAATCTTGACGACTTCTATTATTAGCAATGCGGTGTGCTCGTTTGTACCCTTGTTCATATACCTTGTTCATGTAAGGAATGTGTCACGACGACCCTGCCATCTCGCCATGTGCTTACCCTACAACGGATCGAGATATCAACGCTTTGTGTGAACTACGTAAGTATCGCAAGTGTAGCTACAACGCATGGTATATGCAGGACATTATCTTTCCCGCTCTTCATATTTTTTATTTCCTCTTGTGGGTGTTCCCATGTTTCTGTGGTCTGAGAATTGTGACGTAAAATTGGCAAAAAGCAGTAAATTATTGACGGCCAAACTTTCGAGAACAACTCTGAGCGCAAAACACAAAAACACAGTATGTTAATGCAAACAGAACAATTCAGTTGAAATCCAGGACTTGATCACTTGAATATTTCTTATTGCAGCCTTCTTTTAAATGCCTAACGCTGTCGTTACCTCCCCTCGCTATCTAATGTCGACACTACCATCGACATCCATTATCGCGATATATTAATTACGACGCGACAGAATCGCTCGAGGAAAGAATGAAAAGTGTGAATATAATATACTAGGATGATACTGCCACTGCAACTCTGTAAGAGCTAGATAAAAGGTATCGTTATACTCTTTCGTCGAGCATCGATGCCGACTATTGTGTCAAAACAAAGCCCCTTTATATTATATCTGCAGAGCTGTACAGTTATCAGGATACACAGCACGAAGAAAGAAAAGCCGTTATGGGTATGAGAAATGAAAGCTCTAAGCGGCCTTTTACTCAATATTCACTCGTTTTCATTCCTTGGTATCAGACTAGAGAGGTTCTTTTACCACGCCTTTGGCAGTGTTCACGATCCGGCGGGCACCTTGTTCACTCAGACAACCACTGCCAACCAGCGTTTAAATACTTTAGGCGAATGCTTTAGTTTCTTTATTATAATGAATAATAGTATTGTTATATACTATTTTCCCACGAACCCTTCTCCATCCACCTCAACTTCTCCCCTTCATCCACACTACCACCTATCACGATAAATATCACGAACCCAAAATGGCCTCCAAACGCCTGGCTACCTACGTTGAACGCACTATCCCTTCTAATCAGAAGCCTTTGAAGCAATCCGAAAGACCTTTCAACAACGCCACCGCCAAAAATCCTCCTCTTCTTCGTCCACAGGGCGTCAACCACGTTCTCCTGTACCCAGGCTCCTTCAATCCCCCTCACCAAGGCCACCTCGATCTCCTGAAGTACGTCTTCGAGAATGCAGGCGCGGATCTAAATATGGTCGCTGCCATCGTCGTCACCACTGGTGATAAAGCGTTAGCTCGCAAGATGGAGAATCGTGACAACGCAGTAGTCATCCCTCGGGAAAAGCGCATCAAGCTCTGGCGCGGCCAAGGCATCCCTGTGGACTGGGCTTGGGTCTACGATTGTACCGAGCACTGGAATAGCTTCCGAGTTCGACTTAACGACGCGGTGCGAAGGGATCGTATGGAGTTGAAGTTCATTGTGCTTCAAGGGCCGGATATCATCACTGCCGACCGCGGGTTTAATCCAGTAGGCTGGGGATGCTCTGATGCTATCACCAGCGATATTTCGCGTGCTGTCGATTTCCGATACCCAAGCACGCTCCGGCAACTCGCAGGGTGTAACCCCTGGAATGAACTGAACGTCGACCGCGCTGGAATTGAGCGACGAATCCGAGCCAAGCTCAACGGGTATCCAGACTCAGGTAAAACACCCACGACCATGAAGAAACTCTTAGCTAACAGAAGAACAGACATCGATGAAGCCATCACCAAGGCCATGGAGAATCTTGAAAACATCTGGGTATGCAAACAAACACGCGAGAAACCTAAGGGCACTGTCCGTTTCCTCCAGTGCGACCTCAAGCAGCAGGCTACAGACGCACCCAGTTCCACCAAGATCCGGGCCATCATCGACAGTTCCCCTCAAGAGGAGCTTGAGAAGAATCTCCGAGGTATTGCCCTCCATCCGAAACTCTTGGTCAAGTATCTGAAGGAGATTGCCAAGCCTGTCAAGCGTGCTGCGTTCCGGGAGCTGCAGGAGTGGGAATACAACCTAGACTATCCCGTCGACGGGAAAAAATACGACAAGACTATTCCAGAACGCGAGGGCTAATGGCTCTTTGATATTGAGACTGAGCTTGGAAACTTTTCAGGATGAATTGGAGAGTCATTTGCATCAAGAAATACCAGAGTTGATCCAGGAACAGAAATTGGACCATTGTAAAGAACTTAGAAAGGAGCATAGGATACACAGAACAGATTGTACTATAACAAAAAGACAGGGATAGATCAAACAGGAACGCAAAGCAGGCTTTTATCCGTAAAACACAAGGAAAAGTACCAATCAGTCCAAAAAGATCGCAGTCGTCGCCATCTCAGACGAGATCCCCTATGCCGTGAAGAGCTAGGACTCTTATCCCTAAAGCCCTAGCTTTTCACGGCATGAGGGAAAGCGTTGAAGATGGCGGCGAATGCGATCCTTTCTTGTGAATTCCCTCCCACAACCTTTGCAAATTCCTCCTAGGTCGGGAATATTATTCTCCTTCGCCCATTCCTTATGAGACACCCGATAGTGACGATGGAGTTCCTTCTTGTCTGCCCCTGCAAAGGTACAGATCTCGCATTTATATCGGCGGTTATGTACGCGATAGACGTGTTTGCTACTAACGTGATTAGAGAGGTACAATGTGTCGGGGGAAGCGACTGACTTGTGGTGTGTGCCCTGCTTCCATGATTTACCACAGCATATGATTTCTGCTTCACTTGTTAGTTGATTATCTTGACGTATTGGAGAATTGCACTACTTACCCTTGTTTCTGTTGTTGCTTTGGATTTGTGAATCATCCTCCGAACCGCTACTATCCATCAACAATCCCGCTTGTAGACTTCCTGGCTCGTGGTCGAGACCATGACTACGCGCTGAACACTCAAACTATAGCTGAGAGCTGGGAGAGGTGGAGGAAGAGCTGCTGGGGGAGTCCTGCGACCAGGAAGAGGTATGGTCACAGTGATAAAGACTTGGGTCAAAACGAGTTGTAGATTCGACCATCGGGGAAGGATTCTGATAGTAGTCTTCAGAGTGGTGCGTGAGATGCTGATGCCCAGTCGGCTCTTCTGAACGGCTCAGGATGAGCTTGATCTCTGGTTCCATAGTCAGAAGAATCCGTGTCGAACTTCTGCGTTTGATCAACTTACTGTGGTCTGGGAAATCCCGCTCTATGACAACATTGCCAAAGAGTTCCATCATTGCACACGAGGAGATAACCTTGTGGAATGAAGATGATGGTGGAAGTTTAGGGAATAGAGATAAAGAAGATAGTTTTCAATTGATTCTCAGTACAGTATGTTGGGGGAATGAAATGTGTCTCTGTGCAGACCGAACAAAAATTACAAAGGAAATTGGCCAGTTTATATACCTCTGACCCTGACCGTGAACCAACGTCGATTATCACGACAAATCCTCCCAAAGGCTTTTCAGGCCGGGGGCCGGCCACTTCAGTCCCAAAAAGCAAAGCTCAAATCCCCCCAATTGCAGAATACAGGGTTGCATCTGTTGGTAGTAGCGAGAAAGCCTCGCGGGTCAAAAATCTGGCCAACTGGTTGACGCACAGATGCATGCGTGATTGGTGAAATGTATGCGAGATGGTGGGAAGCAGATAATATGTACACATGACGTGTATGATCGGCTCCTTCTTTCCTGTTCTATCTCAGCTGCGTGTCTGCGACTTTTGCAGTTTTGTTCACAGCCTGATGTTCGTTAGTGAGGTGTTCTCGGAACAATATTTTGCAGTGTCTCTTACCTGATAAGCCTAAGCCATGTAGATCCAAGCCAAATTCCCCATGGCGTTTCCAGTTTCAGTTCTTTTCTACTAGTCAACCACCACCCAACACTCTCAGGCCGTGCCTTGTCCGCTCCTATGGCCATAGATAGCATCCCACTGCTCAAAAAACTTCTCGTATGTGAGACTTTCCAGGCTAGCATACGTATTTTCGTTGAGTGGCAGTAGAGGTTCAGCTGAGTATTCGGCGCTTGTAACTTCCCGCCACCGTGGGAAGCTGGTTTTGAGAGTGATGCCGATGAGACTCTCTAGATTGGGGATGCGTGTCTGGAAATCTTCCAAGATTTGGTCGACAGCTACTCCTGATGGTTCGTGATGAAAGCAAACATGGATAAGGAAATCGCTCATCTTAATCCCGACATGAAGGATCTTGTCTAAGCCTTGGACGTTGGTGTGGAAGCGGCGGCCATGAGATATCATGTGGTCGTAATGCACTTTTTGAAGATAAACCAGATCAGTGTCTGGTTTGAACCAGACACCTGGGTTCTCGTTACCCGCCGCCTCGAGGAACAAGCCGTGACGGAGTGCAACTACGCGCGACTCGTGACAAATATGAAGAGCCACAGGAGGGGCATGGCGGTACCGAAAGTCGAGGTAGGACGGTCTCTCGTGGACAGCTCTAGGGATTGTAGAAGCACGGCGATCAGCGTAGCGCTCTTTAGTGATTGTCGAAACCTCAAAGACACGACGATCGGGGAGCGTGAGGACCCAGATTTGATCTCGTATCTCAGGTGGGAGACGATGAAAAGGAAAGTCCTCGGCAGGAGGAGGGGGAAGGTGATTAGGGAGAGAGGGAGGAGGAG